>VXBH01008396.1:39050-189646 GCA_013400035.1 Rynchops niger
TTTTTTTTTTTTTTTTAACTTACATTTGCCATTAATGAAGCCAGCTGTTTTACTCAGCAATTTTATTATGGTTTTATCCAACCCTCAGCCCCAAAATAACAAGGAAAGTGTTTACATTAGGGAAAAAAATCTTTTATAAATTTGAGGGAGGACAGATGCGCATCAGTAGAAGTATACTGAGAGGACAGAAGCCTTAAAATGAAGCACTTGAACTTTGCAGTTTATTTTTGTCACACTTTTCTGAAAAATTTGTAGATTAATGTCATTTTTGAGGAGAAATTCCGAAGAACCTGACTTGGACTTTCACTAATAATGCAGTCAGTGATAAAACAAGAGAATGATAGTTATGGGCCAAAATCCATACAGAAAAAGAGTAGAGCTTTCTATATTCCAAAAGCAACTTCGTTGAAGTAAATATTAAGTATACTCACCTTTATAATTAATAATGCCATTCAGAGTCAGTGTTCACTGTGATTTGTATCTATAAAAGTCTGAGGATACAGGGAGCTGGGCATGTTTAGCTTGAAGAAGAGGAGACTGAGGGGAGACCTCATTGCCCTCTACAACTCCCTGAAAGGAGGTTGGAGAGAGGTGGGTGTTGGCCTCTTCTCTCAAGTGAGTAATGACAGAACCAGAGGAAATGGTCTGAAGCTGTGGCAGGGAGGTTTATGTTAGATCTTAGGAAGAATTACTTGACTGAAAGAGTGGTCAGGCACTGGAAGAGCCTGCCCAGGGAAGTGGTTGAGTCACCATCCCTAGAGGTGTTTAAGAAACGTCTAGATGTGGCACTTCAGGGCACTTCAGGGCATGGTCTAGTAGCAGAGACTGTAGGTTGTTTGGTTGGACTCGATGATCTTAAAGGTCCTTTCCAACCATGAAGATTCTGTGATTCTGTGTAAACCAGATCCTGTATTAGATCAGTTTATATAATTGGGAAAAAAAAGCATGTGACTTCCCAGGTTCATGTTTATAATCTGTTTTGAACTAGAAGGAGAAACTTTTGAATCATAGAATCATAGAATGGTTTGGGTTGGAAGGGACCTTAAAGATCATGTAATTCCAACCCCCTGCTGTGGCAGGGACACCTCCCACTAGACCAGGTTTCTCTAAGCCCCATCCAGCCTGGCCTTGAACACTTCCAGGGATGGGGCATCTACAGCTTCTCTGGGCAACCCGTTCCAGTGGCTCACCACCCTCACAGTAAAGAATTTCTTCCTTTTATCCAATCTAAATCTGCCCTCTTTCAGTTTGAAGCCGTTACCCTTTGTCCTATCATTACACTCCCTTATAAAGAGTCCCTCTACATCCTTCCTGTAGACCCCCTTTAGCGAGATAAAGGTTTAGGACACTTGCTCCAAGTTTAATATACTGTTTCTTTACAGGACAGTTGAGTAGAAGGGACGATTGGCACCTGTAATGCAGTGGAAGGGTGACAGTAATACAGAAGAAAGACATGTTAAGGTTATATACAAGAGAGAGAAACAGACATAAACCTACCCCACTAGCAACACAGCAGGGTTGGCCTGGGGTGGGACAAGTATAGCATAGAGAAGATCCTATATCCTCAGTACGTGCCTGAGGGTATTCAGTAGATTTGGGCTTTTGGAAAGGAGCTTTGAAACTCTACATTAAGACTCAGGATTGCGAGAGTTTGGTAAGTGTTTTTTGTGAAAACAAATTTCTCACTTAGGGTTAATTATTTAGTTTATCCTTTATCAGCTGCCTGTTTGAGCTCACCTCAATTGATTGTGGTTGTTCAGCTTCACCTACAGAGGAGTTCTTGAAGGCAACACAGGTTGCTCTTGGGGGGGTGTAATTTGAAATTTAGTAGGGGACATATGAAAATGTATTTCAAGATATGAATAGAATTTCTTCAATAACTTATAGCATTTGTTTAAGTTTATGGTGGTATATGATTACTAGGGGTGTAGTGGCATATTTTGCTTGCAGTGTCCTAAGTTTCCGTTTATTTCTTTGGGAGGTCATTCAAAGATACAATCTGGGGAATAGTTTAGTGGTGTAGTTTACTTTTACTCAGATGAGCTGAGTATCTCAAGCAAATGCTTTAATGGCCTGGCTGTACATCATACCCTTTTTGATGTTTTTCAGATTTTTACTGGCTTTCCTGATCTGTGAGATATGGAGCAGTTTGTAGGAGCAGTTTGCAGTTTATCATCTCTTATGCTATCCCTGGTGTCTGAATTAATAGCAAGGAAGCTGCAGCTGAGTTTGGTGCAGGAGCATGTCAGGACTGGATGATGGAGAGATGGTAGTTATGGAATTTGTGATAAAAATCAGTAAGTCAAGGTTAACACAGATGTTACAGATGTCATCTAAGTATGTTAGCTACACTGAAATATAGTTATTTAGAATCAGAAATTAGAAATGGCTCATGAAATTGTAGGCATATTGTGAACTACTTATGTGCACTATCTTGACAGCAGTAGCTGCGCAGTCTGGTGAAAGTGTAATTTATTTAAGGTAAACCTTCTTGTGAATAAGAACATACTGGATGAGTGTCTCACTGTGTTTAAACTAGAATTCCAAGTGCTGGTTCTTAGTTGTTGCTGTGTTACACATGAGATAGCGAAATTGGTAATCACACTACTGTTTCTGCTACTCAAGCAAAAACTTCCACCACTCATGCAAGTAAAATCAAAATTTGACATTTTATAAATTTCCAGTTCTCCATTTGATACATTTCTTGCATGGGAACCTTTCAATCTGTGGAGACCTGTGAATCCAATGTGGGTATCGTTTGCTCCTTTTTTCAGAATGTAAGTCATTTCACCAAAGCTAGAGTCATTAACTGCCTTCCCAAAGTTAGGGATATGCTTTGTCAGTCAGATCTGAGTGCAGTAAGACTTTCACCTACACCTACAACTTCACTAGTAGCAGCAGGAATTTACTGAATAATCACATTAAAAAGAACAGAGTATTTGGGAGAACATTCATAAATTCCTCTACTTCGGGCCTACTCTGCTCCCATTAAAGTCATTACAAACATCTCCGAGTTTAGATATCCCATGGTCGCATCTAAGGCCAGTTAATTTCTCTCCTTAAATTAGTGAGATGGCTGGCTCCGTGACCTGTACTCTTCACACCTTTAGAGAACAAATGTAATAAAACAGGGTAGATACAAATATGAAAATATTAGGAAAACAGTAAATGCACTGTATTGATTAATACATATCTCAGTGAGAGAGCAAAAGAGAATAACATATTTTTAGAATGTTGACAGTGTGTAGATGGTAAAGCAGTTACATGGATATATAATCAATAATCAATGTAGGAAAGGATATCAAAAACACTAATAGTACTGTGAGTTTTGTAACTGGCCATTAATAGAAAGCTCTTTCACCTCCAGGCTGAAAGGGTCAAAGTAAATCTACATACCAGGCTGCATTAAACTGGATATTTTACATCCACTAATATCTACCCTGCATTAGGGACTGCTATCCTTCTGAAGGATTTGTCTTTTGAATAAAACATTAAATCAACGTCTTTTCTGTTCCATAGGCATTATGGATAACATGACATGACTAAAAGGAGAGTAATAATGATTAGAAATCTCCAAAGACTACTGACTGGATGCTTATCAACTGTACATAGTGGGTAATGCAAGCAGTTTATAAGGTCTTTGGCATCAAAAAGTTTAATAAAAAAAAAGGGGGTGTGACTTGTTAGGGGCAACTATCCCATTCTGTTTCAAACACAGACTCAATCTATAGAGAATACATGGACTAAATCAGGAAATTTCTGAAGCACCTAAGTGACTTTCTGTGTTCAGTGTGTTTTATTAACTTGCAAAATGACAATTTTTATGACTATTTTAATATTTCTACCTAACAGAAGGGGGTTGAACTTCTGGGTTGCTGAACTCCAACTAGATTTCTTGCTGCCTTGAACCACCGTCTGGGCCTGGTCATTCAGCCAGTTTAAATCTATGTACTCAAAAAAATATATATGCATCAAGTATTAAAGAAATTGTTTGTAGAAATATTCCTTTCTCTCCTAAGGTCTTTAAATTGGACAATAAACAAAAGACATTAGAATTAACAGCACAGTAGAGAAAAAATCTTTATGATTGCCTGGCAGCCATTGTGCATAGAATAATTACAAAATGAAATTAGAAAATGTGGAGTGGAAATTTTCTGCTGATGCAGTATTTTATATTTATCTAGTACGGTATGCAGAGACCAATAGGAAGATATATGTCAGATGCTGTCTCTCTTCTGTAGGTAAGAACATGTATGATAAGAAGGAAATGAATAGAACAGTGAAGAAAAAAACTGAGGATGCTTTCAAAACAAGGTCAGTCTTCTTTTGCCAGGCCTGAGTACATCTTCATCTTCTGCAACCTCATTTCAACTTAATTTATTTCATCAAGAATAATTTCAATACTTGTGCTAGACAGCGTATTCTAGGCTTTTAAAGACCACAGTGTGAATCCAAGACTGTTGCTCTTCTGGGCTGCACAGTGAGAAACAGATATGAGGAATAGTTACTGCTGCTTGGTTGTGGAGCGGATCTGCCACATGTTGCAAGCAATGAAAATGTACAGTGCATGTCTCTCACAGAACTCGTGATATACCAGATGTAACTGTGAAACAGAAAAGCAAGGAAGCAAAAGTCTGACAAGAATATACCTAAAAACACTGTAAGAAAACAAATCAACAAACAACCCCCCGATCTTTTGGTAAATGAAAGACCTGAGACCCAAAAATCACAGGTCTTCCTTAGCTGACGTATTCTAACTTTTTGAGACATGGCAGAAACAGATGTTAAGGTAAACAGATCCATCCGTACAGTTAGCCAGCCCTAGGTGTGAATGCCTGAATGCTTAAGCTGTTTCCTTATACTTTTTGAACTGTTTTCTGAGTGAATGGAGAACGTGACACAGGGTGGGTGTTAATAGCTGCATCTACAAAGGAGCAAACTGCAGAAAGAGCAGATAAGCAAATGGCAACAGTTATGGCAGTGAACTCTACATTCTATTTTGAATTACAATTATTTAGGTCTCTTGGGATGGATATCACCACGATGTGCATACTCTGAAGTTGTCTGAAATAGTAATCAGTAATGGTTTGCACCATTGCGCCTTTATTACAAATGGGAGTGTGCTTTGTGCATACCAAATTAGATCTTCCATTTTAATTTTCTCAGAAAGGATTCTAGTTTGTACACACTAAAACTATTTTTCAAAATAAACCATAAAATGGTAAGAGAACATCACGTGGGTGTCTGCACCAAAACTGTGCTACTGATGTGAGCTAGTTTTTCAGAGTTTTTCTATCCAAAGCCTGTGAAGGACAGAAGCATAGAGAGTGGCATATGTCCTCAGTAATTACTTTAAAAAACATTGTGTGATGCTTCTGATGAATTCTCAGTGTACTTTTAGGTTTGTGTTGGGTTTTCTTCTTTACTACTTTTTTTTTTTTCCCCCTGTTCACACTGACTCCCATATTAAAACTGTGATTCTATAACACACTAGTGGAACTAATAGTAGGGACTGACTTAAAAACCTATTTGATATTTTTATTTGTAATCGTTCTTGCAATGTGGCTTCTAGTAATGAAAGCCATTCTTCTGCTTTCCGTTTTCAAACAAATTCCTAGAAGTAGAGACACTTGGGAATTGTCAATCTTTTTTTGCATAACTAGAAGTAGTCTGAACATGACCTTGTACCAAATCTAAATCAGAACTTTTAATCTTGAAAACATTTTTGCCAGAAGAATTTTACATTCTACCAGACCGTATTTTAATCTAAGTTTTATTAAATTTATTTTATTCTTGAAACCTTTACGTTTTCGTTTTTTTCCCAAGTCAAGTGTAGTTTTTCCATGAAATAGAAAAGAAAATTATGTTGTAGCAACTTAACCTGAACACACTTTAAATATAAATTCATAAGGATGGATTTAATCCACTGATTATTTTTTTTAAGAATGGGACATAATTTTTTCAGATCAATAGACTACAGATGCAATGAAAACACAGTACCTGGATCCCTGAAATACCAAATGGATGCAACAGTTTAGCACAAACACATGATAAGGCATGCTATTTTATTTTAGAGGTATGTAGATATATTTTATAATGGTGCCAGTAAAGACTTGAAAATATATAATCTATCACGAATTCATCATGTCTTTTCGTATTATTTTAGTTTTGATTTGATAGAAACATGAAGAATACTAAAGAATCACATATAATGCAGTAGGATTAAAGGGTTTCAATCACGTATGCTCTTTTGAATATCCAGCCCATCCACTAAAAGGTGGAAAGGGAAACCAAATTACAAGTTTTGAAATGGGGAACATTAGGCTATACCAAGCAGGGATCATTAGGCTTTACATTATCTCTATTTGTTCATTCTTAAACTATAAAGAAGAAAAGTGAAAAAGCGGCATTTATGTAGCCAATAGATTATACAGTGTCTGCTCTGCAATTTAAAGTTAGACAAACTCGAACGACAATTAAACCAAATTCAGAGTGATTAAGTATTAAAAGAAGCAGACAAAGATGGATTCTACTCAAAGGTGAGAAGCAGCAGAAATACAAAGCTATCAGTTTTATTTACCTGCTTTTTGAATCTTATGGACTACTTTTCATTTTAGACTCACTCTAAGTGATTGTTTCTGGCAGGATGTTTTAGGGATGGTTTGCTAAGTTTTAATTCAAACTTAAATTGATAAAATTCCATATGAAACCTTCATTCCAAGTTTTGAGTGCTCAAGCTGAAAGAGGACTGTTAGCCATTGCTAATACACAGCTGATAACCCATCTACTAATGTAATTCAGCTCGTGTGGCAAGGAAAACTGAGCTGTAGTATCTGATCGTAGTATTTTGTAATCTATGATGAATGAATTGGAGAAGGATTGCTATATAACAATATGTTGTTGAAAATTGCATACATGTTTAACTTCATGAGATATGAACACATAGTTCTGTTTCAGGATGTAAGATTATTTAAAATATCGCAGAACTAATGCCCAATTATTTAGGAAGCAGTAGAAGAGTAGAGCTAATCTACTTTTACAAAATAATGTAAAAACAGTTCATCTGTTGTCAGTCAGTGCCACTATACAGAAGAATACTTTGCTATTATGGCTCATTGTGTTTTTTAAATTTATGTTAGGCCTTTCCAACTATTAGTTGGTGTTATACAATGCACAATCACATTAATATTACATTATGTATATAGATTTGTTGTCAATCCTGCCAGTTGCCATTGTATCTTCCATCAGGCTGGGTGGCTAAAGTCCACTTCCTAGTTACCATTGACTAATTCACAGAAGACATTTCCATTTTTTTAAGGAGAAAGAGAAGCTTACTGACATCAAAAAAGGATTAACAAACAACAGTAGAATAAATGAAAATAAAAAAAATTACAAAGCACTACCATCTTATTTTTGAATCCTGTTTGACATTTCTGCTTGTTTGACAGACCCAGTACTATCATTAAGCTGATAAGCAACATATTAAAAGTATATTTTTTAATGTTGACAGAGTCTTAAAATGATCCCAACGCTAGTATTATACATTAAAATAACTTGGATTTTGTTTTCTATCTACACACAGTTATTTTTGTTGGTTTCCAAAACTGATATGCAAGTATGCTCTGTGGAGTGGAACTAAGGTTTTTAATTCATTTTTTCCCATGTTCCCATAAAAAAAAAAAAAATAATTTAATTGCTGTCAAGACTCTGTTATGAACAAACCCCTATCTTTTATTTGTCTCCTTCCTATAATATGAAACTGGGACCTATGCCCATGTTATGGATAATAATTAATGATGTAAAACCTACCACAAGAGGTATGCATACGGCAGCAGAAAGTCTGCCTTCATTTCTAGATGCAGCAAATAACATCTAAAAAGTGAAGAGTTACTGAATACTTAATCTAAAGAATGAAAAGAAACAAAAAAGAGGTATAAATTCAAAGAAAACATTACAAATTCAAAGGCTTTCTCTTTGCTTATGTAAGATATAAGAAGAGCAGTAAACATGTAGTTTGCTGCTATAAAGTTAGAATGTCATTATTGTAATTTTATTACATAATAATTAAGGATAGTCAGAAGCCTCGGTACAATATAAACAGGAATGAACACTGGGCTGAATGAAGATGGTCATTCTTGTGACCAACCTGTAAATTGATAGATGCCTGTTCCAAAAAAGAAGTGATGTATGCTGATTGCTGACAGAGCTTGAATTAAGGATGGATAAAACAGCATAGCAAAAATAAGTCCAAACAGCTGCCTAAACTGTAAGATGATCCAAACTGAGATAAAAATTCACTGTGTGTCTAAGCTAATAGGGAACTAATATCAAATGATCTTATCTCATCTCATCTCATCTGTACGTCCGCTCATCTTTTCTGCTTGCGATTGCTTAACATTACTTCATCTGGCCATATTAGAATTTCATTTTCAAAAACATCCAATTTTTCTCTCTTTCAGCCAGTCAAACACCTGGCTAAATTATAGTTGAGTTAATGGACAGTGCACAGCTTACTCATGTCTCCTAATGAATCAGAGCATGATTCACTTTATCTAAATTTAGACACCTACAGACCATTTATTCATTTGACCTATTTTAGGTAGATATTTTGCAATGAGATAAACCCCTCCTTTGATATGTTCTTTTTCCCGGTTAATCTATAAAAGTTTGTTTCCAGTTGAGCTATGAAAGAACATAACACACTCAGACATAGTTATTTACATTATAGACTTTATATCTGGCCATGTGAATCCCAGCCAGGTGTCTGATCCTGGTTTTGTTCATGGAATCCTTAAGTCTGCCAAATTACAAGCCAGTATCTGACCCAAGTGACATATTGCACAGAACTGATAAAACCAAAATCTGTATTTTTGGGGAAAGTATCTTTGGTTCAGTTAGACTTACACTGTACCTATTATGCCTGTAGAGTTTAATTTCTTTTCTGAATTCCAATAAGAGAATTGGTCAAATAAACTATTGAGCTTGATAAGAGAGAAATCTCATGGAATATCAGCCTGTGACATTGGTACCTCAGTGATTAAAAAAAAAAAAAAAAAAAAAAAATTGGTTAAGAGATCCTGAATAGTCAATATAAAAAAAATACATAAATACATTAATAAAATCTGAAAACAAAACAAAACAAAACAAAAAAACAAAAACAAAAAACAACAACAAAACTCTGATGTGTCATGATGCTGTTTTAAGAACTGGCCACTATGCACAAAAGAAAATTTGACACTTCAGTTAATACTGCCACCTGGCAAGTATATGAACCATTCTTTATAAATTTTCCCTACAAAATCTGGATATTGTCTTGCAGTTGACTACAAAATTCTGGTGTTTCTTTTAAAAAAAAAAGCTGGTTTGTGATACTAAATGAATGTCTGCTGCTCGTCTCCTTTCAGGATTAATAGATCCCTAATAAGACCTTTCATTAGTCTGGGCTCACTGAATGAGAGGAAACAAATTGCTAAAGCCACAGACTCAGACCTGAGGACACAAGAAGAGCTAATAAGCAAAAAGTGGAAAGTCTGGAAGTCCAAGGTTAGAAAGGAGAAACTTTAAGAACACAAATGAAACTGGGTCAGGATAAAACAACTGAACTGTATATTATGGAGATGATGTGAGAAATGGGTGGGACTGCATCTAGGGTTAAAGCTAAAGGAGCGCACATGCAGAGGGTCTGTTATGGATTTTATGCTGTGATACCAGCCAGAATGCATCTTCTAGCTTACATCACTTCAGCAAAGCAGACGTGGAAAGTAGCATCAGAGCAGCCATAGGAAGATGACTCTTTTCTTTTTCCCCAGACTAATAACAGGATTATTTTCTCTAATAAGAACTGATCACATTTCCCAGGACTTGTAAAATTTCAATTGTAATTGTCACAAGAGTTGGAGAATGCTTATTTTCACTTGGCAGGCTATTGTCCAGTGAAGAAATGTCACTGTTTGCACTCTAGTCCTCTTCTCATTGTCAGACATTCTTATTTCTACTTTTAAGCTACTTAGAGAAGAAATTTCTTTCATTTTCTTCATAGTTTTGTCTGTCAAACATTGACATATTTTCTTTAAATGATTTACTGCCTAAATATACAGTTATTTAGATTTGACTAGGAAGTCAACAAGCAAGATATTTTCAGTGATTAGAGACTTAAGAATGGCTAAAAAAAGAAACAGTAGAAAGGAAGGATTAAGGCTGAGACAAACAATGAATCAAAATGACTTACTTAGGCGATGACATCTCAGAATAGGTGAAAGAGCTTCATAGTATGCTAAAAGAAAAAATCAGGGCTGAAAGAAGAGGGAAAACCTTAGCACCCCCAAAAGTTGTCTAATCCTTGTATTTTTAATGATTTGTCAGGCAAATACAGGAAATTTTATAAGAAAAAAAAATAATCTCTAACTAGTCTTAACTTAATAGAGGAATTCCAGGAAAAGTCTGGGTTGCTTACTTATTCATCAATATACAAAAATCTAATACAGCTTCATAAATCAAAAAGTTCAGGATTATTATATCTCATTTAGTATCTGTTTGAAAAAAAAGATATACTTTTTATCTCTCTTGTTCTTCTCTCAGTCTCCATTGGTTTTGCCTTTTCTGTTCACTGGTCTTTCTTTATCAACCATAAATCTTTGGAACGAGTAATATTGGACAGGCCACCTATGGCAGCTCTTGCTCAAAATATTGGCACAGAACAAGTTCAGTGCTCATCAGAAACACGGGCTAAACTCAGTTTTTGAGAGGTGATAGAGCTAGTTCTGAAAGAGAAGAAGAAAGAGCTGGGGTTTTGGTTGCCAGAGGTAAGGTATCAGGGCTGAAGAGAAGAATAGGGATTGAGGAGCTGTGAGGGAAAAGGAAGCTGAGGGGGTCATTGAGGGATCTGGAAAAGTCATTGACAGTTTCAAAGGCTGGAAGGGTGAGGGGCAGTTGTGAAAGAGTGCCTGGGAGAAGTAAGGAAAAATTATGAGGAAACTATTGGAAGCTGATGATGGTGGATAAAGCTATGTTTTTTTCTGACTGATATTAAAGGTGTTACTGCTTTGATTTTATTTCTTAATTTTTCAATTATAAGTATTTTTAGAATAGCTAATTAAGCTATTTGGGCCATGATGCAGGAACACCATGAACTAGCTAGGCTCTTAGGCATATGAAGAAACTCAAGCATGTGGGAATACTCCCAGACTTATGGTTTTATATCCTCAAGTCTAGTGATAGATCATATTTTAAGTACTGTCGACAGAACTATTAATGTATTCTTTTTACCCTAGAAAGAAACTTACTTTCTCTAGCTATGGCTCCAGGCCAATTTAATTATGTCTGTTAGGAAGCATGGTTTAGTCTGATTGCCAGAACTAGATCTCAAACATTTCTAGTATGTTGCAGCATAAGATGTGAACTGAACTTGCACTCCCCATGTCTCTTTTGTTCTCAGAATAAAGGACAGCATTCTTGTGTTTTCTGGGAGTGTTAACAGCTAGAGACTATATCTCACCATGCTGGCTTTGTCCTGCAGAACGTGGAATGCCTCCCTACATATTTTCAAGTCCCATTATTTATGAGAGAGAATGCTTCACATTGCACAGTGTCTGTTCAGCATTGTAAAGACACTGGTCTGTATAATCATGTTATTGTTATCACTACCATGTTTTAACAGCTTCTAAAGCCTTCATTATTTTACCATACATCTATATGCAGTCATCTGGTTCAGCTTCTTACTTGATACTAAATCAGCAACTGAAAAAGCACTCCAGTGTCTCTGCTTCCAAAGGTGGTGCTTTAACATAGTACAGAGGTGGCTGCTAGTCTCAGCAAAGGTAGGAAGAATTAAAACTGGCATCTGCAGCCCCATCAATGTGTTACATAAACATATAAATATGTCATGAATGAATATGGGAGAAAGAACATTCAGCTCTTGAAGAAAGATGGATAAATAGGTCATAGTTTAAATATACTCATCTGAGTGAGGAAATAACTCTGAAAGTTTCATCTAGTAATAAAAGGATGCACAGATGCAGGAGACAACTGTTCCATGGAAATTACTTGCTATCTTAAAAAAAAGGGCCATAAATAAAATATTTGCATGTCTTTATTGGAAAAATGCTAGATTTGAATTCAAAATTACTAGGGAAGAAAATAATTAATGTGCTATATATTAACAAGAATTTTGAAATGCGTTTTTTGTTGTTGGTTTGGTTTTTGGTTTTTGGTGGTGGTTTGGTTTTGTGTTTTTTTATTTTTTTTTTGCCTAAAAGTTAGGCTTGGTTAAACATACAGAAAATACCAAAGCCCAAACCCCTATATCTCTAATTCCTTAAGAAAACTGTTCTATAATTCTAGCTAAATTTAAATAGTTTTCAGAACTGAGCGATATTTATGATTATGCCAATTAAAAAAAAAAAAAAAAACAAAAAAAAACAAAACCAAAACAAAACCAAAACACTGCAGGGACTCATTGGTAACATATAAACCAAATAATTTAATTTTGTTACGGTGAAAGTCTTTAGCAATATTTTCAGTGATCAGCCAGGGAAATATTCAGAATAAACGTACTTTCATTAGGCTTTTTATTTCCAGTTCTGAAGAAAATGGTAGTCTTCTAATCTTATTTGAAATCTCTGAATTTACCATTGGATCAGATTTCCAACAGTGAAATCTGGTTGGAAAATGGAAAGGCTGGGGGAAGGCATTAGGTAAAATTTCTTAAAGAGTGAGGAAGTATTTTACACCAGAGTTCAGAAAGTGTTTCAAAGTTTCAGTTGAACCCCACCTAGAGTGCTGCAATTTTTTTTGTATTGTGGAGTTTCTTATCCTTTACCAGCTTTCCATCTAACAAGCTTTTCTAAAAAATGAAAGTTCAAAGTATTTCCTCTGCATAATTAACTCACTCTTTTCTGAAGGCAAAGCACTGAGGTTGAATTTGAAACTGTTGGTTCAACTTTTCACTCCCATATCCTGAATGATAAAAGCCCGTTCTTCAAAAAGCAGAATGAAATAATCCAAATATACTGAACCGTAAGTTACAAAACACACACTGCTTCATGATTTATCTCATATTACTTGCAATTTACTGCTAAAATTTGAAAATGAGAACAGTCCGAAGGGATTATATATATGCTTCAAGAATAAGCACATATTTGCATTTACAAGAAGAGGGAGTAAAACAGCTGTTAAGATTTATACTCTTGCTTCATTCAGAGCACTGTAAATTATTCCCATAAAGTCAATGATACTGTTCAGATTCTGTAAAGTTAAAGCATGTTCATAAGTCTTTCCAGGATC
The DNA here is from genome assembly GCA_013400035.1 of Rynchops niger. NCBI lineage: Eukaryota > Metazoa > Chordata > Aves > Charadriiformes > Laridae > Rynchops > Rynchops niger. The sequence continues at coordinate 52,332 of VXBH01008396.1, forward strand.
GTGAAGAGCTCTTACCCTTATGTGCAAGGTTCTGAAAACAAACTTGGTTGTGATTTTGATGATTTCAGTTCTGTGAATCTTCAGACATCAGAGAATCAGGGCACCATGGATGGTTAAAAGGGTCCTCCAGAGGTCATGTAGTCCAACTATCTGCTTAAAGCAGGTCTGCTTGAAGCAGGTTGCTCAGAGCCTTATCCTGAACAACTGCAAGGGTGGAGGTTCCTGTAAAACCTCTGTCAGTGATAGACTATACTCACAACAAAAACATTTTTTCCATATATGCAATCAGAATTTCCAGGTTTGCAACTTGGGTCCATTGCCTCTCCTCCTGTCACTGAGCATTACATAGAAGAATCTGGCTCTTTTTTCTCTATATCCTCTCATCAGGGAGTTGAAGATAAGAGTAACCTCTCTCCTTGCCTTTTCTTCCTAAGGCTGAAGAAAATAATTTCTCTCGGTATCTTCTCATATTGCATATGCTCCTGACCATCTTAGTAGCCCTCTGTACTGGACTTGCTAGTCATTGTCTTGATGAGAGAAGTCAAGGTTGTTTGATGTTACTGAGGCCAGATTGGTGAGATATGGACTGAATAAGTGTATGGTAGGCAAATATGAAATTGGTTGGACTGCAATGTTCAAAGTGTGGTCATCAGGAGTATCAAGTCCTACTGGCAAATAGTTACTCATGGCATCCTTAAGGGACTGTAGAAAGACTGTGTATCTGCTAAAAATACATAAATAGAGATGCATCTCTATTTATGTCTGGAACCTTGCTACATCGGAGATAGACAGAGAGACCCACATGGGGATAGAGAGTCAGGAGTGAAAATTGTAGACTTAAGTAGGTCAGAATTGTAGGCAAAATTTAATCTCTCAGAAGTGCAGATGAAGATCCAACTATTTGAGAAACAGAGATGGACCCTTAAATACCCCTGACCAGAGGATGACATTTTCCCTTTGTAAGAAATAGAGATTAGAGTGCATCAGACATGAGGAACCAGTTTTAACAAGTTCAATATTTCAACAGAAGCCTGTTACAGCAAAGATGGAAATGGAGCCCAAAGATGGGAGCACAGGATCTCTACCCAAAGGCGGAGAGGGAGGAAAATCCCTGTGCAGACAGAAAAATTGATAGTATGGAAAACTATTAATTTGTTCTCATACTTATTACATATTAACATTCTCATGTGAATGAGGGACACGGAACCTTGCATAAAGCACTATTGTGCTGTCCTGGTTCTATCCTTACACATACAAAATATGTCAAGGGAACAGATAGAAAACTAGACACTTCAGGTCCATGGTGTAGTCTCAAAAATCTAAGAGATGCAGTGAACTCATGCCAGGGGTGTAGATGTATCTTTGAGCGTGGATAGGTTTGCATGCGGTAATGTGTTTGTTCAAAGGAAACAACCCTGGACATACAAAAGTGATCACATAAATGTCCATATGTTAGCAAAAAAGAGACAAGTTGGGGATGAACTTTAAAGTGAGAGATGGGCATACACTTTACCATCCGTAAGGAGTATGCAGCCATTTGATATTGGTGAAGAGGAAAATATTCTGGATACATCAGATACATGAAAATGATATAAAAAAGCTATTGCTACAGAAGATGGTCTTGTTTGACTGTAGCTGTTAGTTTCTTTGCTGGTATTAGTGACCAGAAGATATACGTGTATGTATCTACATAGGTACCATGCTATGCAAGCCAAGTTGTTACCGATGAGTATTCAACATACAAGCATATTTGATTTTTTAAGAGCCCCTGGTATATAGATATGTTGATAGTTAACAGTAGTTTTCAAAAACAGAGATCAAGCTTCAGTAAGGTTAACATTTTTACGTAACTCTGCAGACTTAGAAATTTTGTTTAGATAGCTGCTTGCTTCAATGTGGGTTTGGAATACTTCCCATGACAGTGATTTTCATTAAAACTGTGCCAGCAACAGAAATGTACTCTTGTGTCTCTCTAGGCATACCACAATTCTGCCTAAGTAGAAACTGATCCTGATCAGGCCCTAGAAAAGAGACCTATCTATGTTGAGGTGGGCACTGAGTCAATGTATGTGGTAACAGAGATAGAGCTCTTAGTGTAAGATAAAGGAATAGAAGTCTGCCTGCGTCAGAGTGGTGTTCCTCTGTACATCAGAGGTGACCATTGACTCCTGATATTTGTAGAGCTGATGCAGTGGCTTTCCGAGTGTGGGTGTATGTCTCCATGCACTGACAATAAGCAATGGACCATAAATTTCCCTGTCAAAGAACAGTGTTTATGCCAAGATGGGGATGACTCCAAGTTTAGAGATTTGTTTCCAGAACAGTGGAACAGGTTGCTCAGAGAAGTTGTGGAGTTACCAGCTCACCTGAGTCAGGGAGGCCCTGAGCAACCTGCTCTAGCTGACCGTGTTTTGCACAGGGGTGGTGAACTAGATAATCTCCAAAGATTCCTTTCAACATCATCCATTCAGTATTTCTGTGGTTCTATATGGTTGCCTTGGATACATCTCTCTGACAGAGATTTGATTGTCCTCCATCCACAGGGGACAGATGTCTGATACTTCAGTCATTTGTGTGTTAGTGAAAGGCACGGAGCTCTTGTACTCATTTATGATGGAGCTACATAGCCATGGATTTCACAGAGTAATGCAGAAATGCTGAGGAAGAAGCCAGGATGAATTTATTGTCCTGCCACGGAATTGACTAAGCCAAGAATGGAGCTCTTTCTGTTTAGAGATTTGTATAAAAATATGTCGATATGAGGACCTGTAATGCACCTCTAGCTTTGCCCAAAGTAGTGATGATGTTGCAGGTATTCGGTGTTATGTTACAATTATTACACAGGTAAAGAATTATTCTGGCAACCAAAATATTTCAATTATAGCAAAGAAGCCCTGATTATGTTACTAGTCATCATACAAGTTTATTGTAGAAATTTTAATATGACTATTTGACAGATTGTTTTCCGTATGCTGTGATACAGGAAAGTTCTGACTGTAACAAAAAATAGGACTGGAGTTCTGATTATGTTGAAGAAATAGATAGTTACATTCATGTGTGTCATGGAGTTCTGGTTGTCACAGCCAAAGGTGGAGTACTAATCTGACCAAAGCAAAAAAATTAATATGAAATTATTATGATCACTTGATAAAAAAATAGAACCTTCATAAGACCTCAAAACTGAAAAATAATGGAAGGTTAATAGCTTAAAAATAGACTTGTTCCCTCCAGTTCTACAAATGACTACAGAACAAGCAGAACTTTTTAAATTTTCTGCCCTCCTAGAATAAGCTGAATTAGTGTCATTCAGACCTTAGGTCTCATTTATTAAAGCTGTGCCACTGAAGACATTATGCACCATTTAGTAATACTGAAAAACAACAAGACGTGTTTTATATTCAGAAATGCATAGAATTAACTGAACACAAGGCATTGCTAATAACTTGAGCCTGATTACATGATTAGGACACTCACGGAGGAACTAGCCAATTAAAATAACCAGGCAGAAAAATTCATTATACGGTATGTAAGGAGCAGATTCAATATATAAACATAGTAGTTTATCATGTTTTTAATAGTAGGATTTTTTTTTTTTTTNGATTTTTTTTTTTTTTTTTTTTTTTTCATTTTGGCTGTTGGACTGTCAGAGATCAGGGGATACAGTTCAACACGAATAGGGGATGTGGAGACATTTAATATTATCAAAGAGGAAAAAAAAAACAATGAAAGTGTTAAATAAAATGCATGACAAATTCAGTCCTGAACCAAGGTCCATGACAAGACCAGGACTTTCAGAGAGCGACTGTTGATCAGCCAATATTAATACCAACTGGGAAACAATGACCAGGAGTAGACAGCCTTGTGGAACTCATCAGTGACTGCAGGGAACTGCTGCCGAGAGAAGGAAAATTTATTATCAACATGTATTTATTTCTAAATATCAAGTTGTATTCTGTCAATTTCTTCTGCTTTGAGCTGTTATTGCCTTACTCCATGCTTTAACTATCTGTTGTGGATTTCTTTTTGTTAACTAGACATCTGGAAAAAATGGTTTTAAAGATTCCAGTTATGAAGTGATTGCCAGAAGTTGTTTAAACTTTCCATACAAAGCCACACTGAAATGACAAGGGTAACTTAAAAAGTAGTTATTTACCAGTGACTGCAACCAGAAAATGTCATCATGAGAGTGGTTATTAAAAAAAAAAAAAAAAAAAAAAAAAAAAAAGACAAAGCATAATAAGGAAAATTAATAATAAGTCAGACAAAAGATGTGTATCAAAGGCATCCATGTGACATCAAGAACTGGTCAAAGCATTTAATTAGAATGTAGAAATATTATGTTGCAATACCTTTCAAGGCAAACACAACCAGAGCATGTGAATGGTCACAGAGCCTTGTTAACAGTTTGCTTAGAAACATTGTACAAAGCCAAGTGACGTGACCTTATCAGTGAGGAACAGGGAAAGGATAGCAAGCAGTTGCTTGTGCAGGGAGGTTAAAACTGTATAAAGATGTTTCATCTGTTGGTATGAAGGGCAATTCGAAGTCCTGGAAAACATACATGAATCAAGTCTGTTTACTACAGTAGGAATTAATTCAATATTTTCCCAAAGTCAAGATGAATGAGTAGTAACTTTCTGTAGGGACCAGGAAATAGACATTTTTATCTTATCATTAAGTAGAAGAGTCAATAAATAAGAAGTCCAAGGAAGAGATGTACAACAGTTATTCACAGTTTCTCAGAAACATTGCATAGTATTAGGCATCCACAGTATATGCAATACTGACTTCAGAGAGACACACAATCTGAGAAACCCAGAAGGGTTAAGGTTGGAAGGGATCTGTGGAGCTCATCTGGTCCAACCTCCTGCTACAACAGGTCCACCTAGAGGCAGTTACTGAGGTCTATGTCCAGGACCTTTTCAATATCTCCAAGGATGGGGAGTCCACCACCTCCCTGAGACACCTGTGCCAGTGCTTTGTCCCCCTTACCGCAAAAAATTGTTTCCTGATGGTCAGAGGGATCCTCCTGTATTTCAGTTTGTGCCCATTGCTTCTAGTCCTTTCACTGGCACAACTGAAAGATGCCTGGCTCATTTTCTTTCCACTCTCCTGTCAGGTATTTCCACACATTTGATGAGATCTCCCCTGAGCCTTTTCTTCTCTAGTGCTAAGCAGTCTCAGGTCTTTGACTTTCCTCATAGGAGGAAAGTCCCTTCATCGTCTTTGTGGCCTTTTGCTGGATTGTCCAGTATGTCTACGTCCATTAATCCTTATGGGTCCCTTCCAACCTGAGATATTCTATGAATCTGTGATTCCAAGTCTCTCTTGTACTGGGGAGCACAGCACTGGGCATAGTGCTGCAGGTGTGGCCTCACAAGGGCTGAGCAGATGGGAAGGATCACCTCGCTCTACCTGCTGGTAATACTTTCATAGAATCGTAGAATGGTTTGGGTTGGATGGGACCTTAAAGATCATCTAGTTCCAACAGCCCTGCCATGGGCAGGGACACCCTGACATGGGCAGGAAGATACTTCATTGTCTCACTATCCTCACAATAAAGAATTTCTTATATCTAATCTAAATCTACCCTCTTTTAGTTTAAAACCGTTATCCCTTGTATTATCACCACACTCACTGATAAAGAGTCCCTCTCCAGCTTTCCTGCAGGCCCCGGTTAAGTGCTGAAAGGCTGCTATAAGGTCTCCTCAAAGCCTTCTCTTCTCCAGACTGAACAACCCTAACTCTCTCAGTCTGTCCTCAAAGGATAGGTCCTCCAACCCTCTCATCATCTTTGTGGCCCTGCTTTGGACTTGCTCCAACAGGTCCCTGTCCTTCTTATGTTGGTGGCCCCAGAACTGGACACAGAACTTCAGGTGGTGTCTCACCAGAGTGCACTAGAGGGACAGAATCACCTCCCTCAACTTGCTGGCCACACTTGTTTTCATGCAGCCCAAGATGTGGTTGGCTTTATGGGCTGCAAGCTTGTATTGCCAGCTCCTGTTGAGCTTCTCATCAACCAATACCCCCAAGTCCTTCTCAGCAGAGCTGCTCTCAATCCATTGTCCACCCAGCCTGTGTCTGTGCTTGGGATTGCTGCGACCCACATGAAGGACCTTGCACTTAGCCTTGTTGAACTTCATGACGTTTGCATGGTTCTACCTCTCAAATCTGTCAAAATCCCTATGGATGGCATCCTTTTGCTCCAGTGTGCCAACCATTCCACACAGCTTGGTGTTTTCGACAAACTTGCTAAGGGTACACTCAATCCCACCATCCATGTCAGTGACAAAGATTTTAAACAGTACTGGTCTACTAGTCCCAATACCAGCCCCTGAGGTCTACCTCTCAAATCTGTCAAAATCCCTATGGATGGCATCCTTTTGCTCCAGTGTGCCAACCATTCCACACAGCTTGGTGTTTTCGACAAACTTGCTAAGGGTACACTCAATCCCACCATCCATGTCAGTGACAAAGATTTTAAACAGTACTGGTCTACTAGTCCCAATACCAGCCCCTGAGGAATGTCAGTCATCTCCAGTTTGACATTGAACCATTGACCGCAATTCTTTGAGTGCGATCATCCAGTTAATTCCTTATCCACCGTGTGGTCCATCTGTCAAATCCATGTCTCTTCAATTAAGAGACAATGATGTCAACAGGACAGTGTCAGATTTCTCCCCTTATTTCTGGGACCTGGGTTTCCTGAAAGCCAGTCTTGCTAGTAAAGACTGAGGAAAAGAAGGTATTCAGTATTTCAAACTTCTTCATGTCCTGTGTAACCAGGTCCCCCATCTTGTGAAGCAATGGACCCACATTTACCCTGGTTTCCTTTTGTCACCTCTATGCTTATATAAGGCCTTCTTGTTGTCTTTGACATCCCTGTCCAGATTCAGTCCCATTTGGTTTTTAACCATCCTAACTTCGTCCCTGGATTCATCCCTTATATCCCCAGGCCAAACTTCCATGCACTCCAGATGCTCTCTCCCATAAAGGACAACTCTCCCTCCTTGTCTTCCCTTCCTGTCCTTCTTAATTAGCCTATATCACTCTAGTGCAACACTTCAGTTATGGGAGCCACCCCACAATATCTCCATGATCCCAACAAGACTATAGCCCGGCAACTGCACACATTTCTCTAATTCATCATGTTTATTCCCCATAAAGGCACTTCAGAGAGGCACCCCAGCATGTTGAGTACCTGGAAATGGTTTCGGTGATTTCTTCATAATAGTGCCTTTTAAGGACGTCACATCACCCCATGTCTTTTGCTGATTGACCCTGTCCATAGGTCCCTTGCAGAGCTGCTTGTTGCTCTTCTTAGTTTAAGAAGGACATTGAGGTGTTGGAGCATGTCCAGAGGAGGGCTACAAAGCTGGTGAGGGGTCTGAAGAACAAACCTTATGAGGAACGACTGAGGGAGCTGGGGTTGTTCAGCCTGGAGAAGAGGAAGCTGAGGGGAGACCTCATCACCCTCTACAACTACGTGAAAGGAGGTTGTAGAGAGATGGGGGCTGACCTCTTCTCCTTGGTGACAGGTGAGAGGACGAGAGGAAATGGGTTCAAGTTATGTCAGGGGAGGTTTAGATTGGATGTTAGGAAACATTTTTTCACTGAAAGGGTTATTAAACGTTGGAATAGGCTGCCCAGGGAGGTGGTGGATTCAGCATCCCTGGAGGTGTTTAAAAAAAAGGTAGATGGGGTACTTAGGGACATGGTTTAGAAGTGTCTTTTGTCAGGGTAGGTTAATGGTTGGACTTGATGATCTTAAAGGTCCCTTCCAACCTCAGCGATTCTATGATTCTATGATTCTATCAGAGCTGCTTGGTGCAGAGCTCAGGGATGCCATGGCCTTCTGCCAAGTTCTTACTATGACGTCCTGGCCAGGTCGAGAGGTTTCCAGTGTCTTACTGTTCAAAGACCTGCGCCCTGTACACCCGCTCTCGCCGCGGTGATGCCCACCGGCTGCCTGCGTGCTGGGTGCGCTGTGCTCCGGGACCCCCCGTTTAGAACTGCCGCGTGTGGCGTTGTCTCTGCCCCTGTCGCGTCAGCAGCCCACCCCCGAGCTGCCAGTTCTGGCACGAGGTAGACGCTTTTCCCAGCTAAGAAAGCCCTCAAAAGAGCCCTTTGCTGGCCTTATCCACCGCGATCCCCTTCCCCAGTGAGGCCTTACCTGCACTAGTAACACAGGCAGTTAACACAGTAGTTGTTAACTGTTTCTACTCAGCTTCAGAAAGAGGGTTCCATACATCACATAGGATAAGGAGCAACTAAGGAGGCAGAATATTTGTAGTTACAATGCTTGATAGTTGGATAATTGAATAGATGAAATATTAGGAATCTAATTTGAAAAAGCGATGGTGTGTTTTCCACAAACTTCCCTGTTACATATCACTAGATAATAGTTCCTGTTACACATTTTAATTTAAATGAAATATTTCAGCTTTACATGTAAACCTTTGCATTTTAATAACATGAATAAATCAGTTCTCTGATATTCTTTCAGAGATTATTTTCTGTAGGTATATTTCACCTCTACAATTTGTCTTTGAATGACAAAGGTGGAATCAAAACTAACAAAATAGAATAATAATTAATCTGATGCTTTGTCTCAGTTAATTTCCAAACATTTCAGGATCCTGAAAACAGGCAGGCTGAGGGTAAACACAGGTCCTATAATTTCAGCCACTGGGTTAGCATTTCACTGGTCTTCAAGCTACTGATGAAATATAAAGGTCTATCCTCTTTCTAACCTACAACACTTTTAGGGACAGCTTAAAAAGACAAAATAAACACACACACAAAAAAAACCCTATTTGGGTCCCTATTTGGCTCCCACTCTGTAGTATTTCCAACAGACTTAATAAGTCTGTTAAATTCAAGATATATAGAAGACCATACAGAACTCACCTGTCCTCTTTTAAAATACGACAGAACAGTAGTTTACAGAAGTTGGCGGGTATGTGCAGAGCTTGGAGCTGTTCCAATTCCAGTAACGTCTGCAGATCCCCAACCTCCCTCTGATGAATTACTGAATTAATGACAAAAAGTTTCCCTACTAAATAAATTCAAATTGTGTTCACCTCTACTTAATCAAAATATCATTCAGCAGTAAAGAAAGTTGAAGAGCAGCAAAAATTCACAATTGACAGGAGAAAAAAATTCTTGACAAGCAAATTAGTCCAGCTGTCTTTAAATCTTCTATTTATGATCTTTTCCCTTTTGCACACAGCTTGAAGACTATTTGCGAGCTGTATTACCTATAAATGTATATTCTTATATAGCACTGTACACAGCTACTGATCATGTCTTGCAACAGCCCATCTTCTTTCAGTGCCCTTTCATTGAACATCCTTGCTCAAAACTCTGTAAGTGAACTAAATTAAACAGCATTTCAGCCAAAACTGTGTCTCAAGCCCAACATTTCAACAAAAGCTGAACACTGATTCTCCTCTGCTCAAGGGCAATTGTTATGGCAAAAAGCATGGAGATCAAACAAGCACACAGCAGCAGAGCACTGATCACCCAAGCCGTAAGAGTTCTGCCTTTTGTTCAACACCAGCAAAACCTGAGGAGTTCCTGCAAGAGGCGAGCACCTGGACATCCATCAAGTTGTCCAAGTTGTTTTCAAAAGTGCACATCCGATTCTGAAATGGTGCTGAAGGCTATTGCGAGAGACACACAAGCACTGAATCTGAAGACAAGTGCAGTAGTGAAAACAGAGTCCCCGTAAATCTCCTGGGCCATGGGACATTAGTATCTTGCAAACAACGTGACAATGGTTTCCCCTTCCACCTTCCATCCCACCTGGTAGGAAAGTACAACTAGGATCCTGAGTAATTAAAAAAAAAAAAAAAAAAAAAATTATGCCCTAATTGCCCTGTCACAGAATCATAGAAACAATCATAGGATCATAGAATCCATCATAGAATCATAGAATGTGTTGGGTTGGAAGGGACCCTTAAAGGTCACCTGGTCCAACCCCCCTGCAGGAAGCAGGGACATCTTTAACTAGATCAGGTTGCTCAGAGCCTCATCAAGCCTGGCTTTGAAGGTCTCCAGGGATGGAGCCTCCACCACCTCTCTGGGCAACCTGTTCCAGTGTCTCACCACCCTCATTGCAAAGAACTTCTTCTTATCCACAGACATGGACCTCAGACATGGCCACACAGAACTGCCATGCAACAATAAATAGTTGATTGTCTAAGCAGGAAAAATAAAGAAGAAAATGTTAGTCGCTTTATTACACTACACATTCAGACATAAAATCTCTTGGAGTATATAGGTTTCTTCTTGCATTCTTCCCAGTCTTGAACTGACTACAGATACTTCCTGTTACAATTAGTGGACTTCAACTTACAAATATTCTATATTTTAATTTTTTTAATCATTGAAATCTCTCCTATAGTATTGATGCATTCATTACAGGAGTGTTACTCACCTATAGAAGTTGGAGACTTTCTCTATCCAATAGTAATCTCTTTTATACTAGTAGAATAGCTTTAAATTTATAGTGTCTGAAAAATATTCCTTAAAAAACAGTGCACTTTAAGTCCTTTGCTAATACATGAGTATGTTCATTACAATAGCTTTAAAAAGAAGAGTAATTTTTTTTCTTTTTTTTATTGAACACAAGTGACCTTACCTTAAGAATAGCATAAAGTATTACATGCACTTTGAGGCATTCATATTTCAATAGCTAAAGGGAGCAGACATGAAATGCAAGGGAAGTTAAAAATAGTTTATGATATATGTGTACTGCTTCACTGCTGGTCACCTTTTGTACAAATATAATCTCCATATGATTAAATCAAATCCACATTGGTCTAAAATCTATATAAATAGCTATAAAAGACAATTACTGAAAAAGGCTATTTCCTTTAACACAATTCTTTATTTCAGACTTGTTAAAGGCATTGTAAAAAGCAGTACTTAGGTAATTTTCATTTATAAGTAATTTATATAAGCAACCTGTTAGAAATAAAACTTTCTGATAGTGCCTGTAAAACTTAAATTAGTAACAGATAGCACTACACTAATGTCTGCAATTTAATATAGCTTCTTAATTGGATACTACTAAAGCAGTGGACATTCTGAAAAACACAGAATTCAAATTAACTTGGCAAAACTTCAACTCCATAAGTTCACTATTTAGACCAAGCAATCCACATACCCATGTAAGTTTGAAAGTCAGAGACCTTCCACACTTAAAGTGCCTTTAAATAAACATACTTTATCACAATGTTCTGTTTTCATTAAACAAATTATTTTATTCTTTTGGAAATTTATATTGTGAAGATTAATGTGATCAAAATGTGATCAAATTTCATTCTATTTTATGGATTATATTTCTAACTAGGAATACAATACTGGTCAAACCACTTACATTGTTTTGTGTCTCCGTCTCCCTAAATAAGGTCTAAGCAATTACATTTTTCCATTTTTGATATTTTGTGGTGAGTTATTAACTTTCAAAGATAAGTAAAAACTTTGAAAAAAAAATTTAGGGCAATTTTTCAAACATTACTGTTTTTTGTTATTAATGCAATTAATTTCTGTTATACAAGTGAAGGACTGAGTATATAAAAGGTCTTGGGGAGAAATTCTGGACATAAAATGACGTTTTGGTAAAATATATTGGTGTTTTAATCATCAATAACAAAAAAGAAGACAGATATTACAGAACACTCAAGATTAGTAACAGAAATATTTAATTACACTGCAAAACAAGTTTCAACTTGAACTGTACAATTCCGTGATCTGCTCTGTTTAACTGATGTAAAAATCCGAATCTGTGCCAGTGTTATATTTTGCTGAATTACCGTGTAAGGTAAACCAATTCAAATATGAACCTCCCCAGCACTGGTAAGAAAAATGGGTACACTCATTAGGTAATTTGTTTCCAGGTGGGGTTTAACTGAAGGGAAAAATGAAGTGGGCTGGTCAACAATTTCTGAACATGAAAGAACTGTGATACGATCCCTAGTTTTGTGATTGGCTTCTGAATTTCCTTGCTATTATAGCAATTTGAATAAACACAGTTGCCTAAAGAAGAATTATTCCTGATGGGAATGTACTTAATATTTTACAGTTAAATAGACATTATTTCTTGTTAATCTTTACTCATTTCTGTTTCATTAACATCCATAGAAATTAAAATTGTCTAAGCTTCTGTCCATTCTATTTAAAGTGAATAACGCACACACACACACAAAAAGGGTCTTCCTGGAACTTGTCTTTTGACTGAAAAGTTTTTTGGGTCTGTCCTTTGGCTTTAGCGATCCACCCACTGAAAAAGGGTCTGCCTGATGAAAATCAGGTTTTCATCCATTGACACCTGGGTACTAAAACCACCATGGGTCCATACAAACCTATCTTGGTAGTGCAACATGGGAATTACTGTGACACTTGATGGGACTTTTAGAACAAATGGTAAAAATGAGAATTGAGGAAAATGCAAGGAAATGGATAAAATATATAACACCAGACTTCCTTATTTAAATTAGATCATCAATTCTGCTATGATGTTCAGCTACTTGAATTTCCTTTGTAAATATGTTATTTTTTTGGAGAAGAACAGAGTTCATACTTTTTGATTCACAGGATTTTCATAGAATTCTTTCAGACATATCAAGTTTATTACAGAAGATTACTTAACTGCTTCTAAAACTGTCACACTAGAATTCATGCAATTCCCTTGCACATTCAGGAAGCTTATGGTATAAATAAATAGTTAGAACTTTTATTTTAAGACACATATTACAGTGACAGAATAATCTCATGACAAATGATAGTTCTTCATGTTGTAGGATTTGCTATAGAATGCTTTACTTTGGCAATATAAATGCAGTACGCATGCATCTATGCATATAGATTTATGTTCTTCAAATGTCTAGGGCCTGTTCCAGTGCACCCTATACCCATAGAAGCAATGGATTTCAGTGGTGAACTCAAACTCAAATGAGAGGCCAAGTAAATCTTTGGTCAAGTAATCTTATCCTCTGAATAATTTGGCCCAGGAAAATACTGAACACTTTAGGAATATGAAGAGTCACTTCTGTTTCCTTGTAAATGACAAAGTGAGTAGGCATCACTGTGAACTTTCTAAAGATGAGAGGTTTTCAAAACAGTTATTCCAGAGTGCCAAGTGGAGTTTAAAGCTGTCCTTCCCATAAGCCACTGGTGACGTAAGGCTGAAAAGTTTTAAAAAATCAACTGTGTATTTTAGTAGTCATAGATTCCACGTTGAAATAATGTACAGCATTCATTGTCAATACATTTTTCAAGTATGAGCTGGTTAGTATTTGTGGTGTTATGCCAAAATGAGTAAGTGGCAAATTCAGCTTTATTTGAGAATGGGAATATAAGGAAGGGAACTGACCCACCCAAGTTAAAATGTAAATATGTGAAATAAATAGCCTAACTATATGTAAATTCAGACTAGGCTATCACAGTGGTGCTTAATAAGCTTAAAATATCTTAGTTTATCTTGAAATCGTCAACTAGCCATACAGGAAAAACTTTCAGCATCTGAGTCTACAGTAGAAGAAGAAACATGCTTTCAGTCTGTATATTGGGTTTTAACAATTTCCTATTATTGGCTGTACATTTTATAATTTTCTAGTGAGCTTTGGGAACTCACCGTATCTCAGAAAATGTGTAATGATTTGCAAGGTTAAACTCTTCAAAGGAAATTTACTAATGCAGATCACTGACCAATCACTCAAAGGCATCTTTTAAAAGTACTGATTGTGTTAGATGAAAAAGTAGTAAATGAACACGATATGGAGGCTGTAGAAGATGAGGTTGTGAGTGAGACACACTACAAATAAAACTATAATATTTTATAGAACCAGTGGGAAATATGTGAGTGAGATCTTGGCCCTATTAAAATCCATGAGAATTTCTTCCTTTGACTTAAGTTTCATCCTGAGATGCCACATATAGCAATATTTTTCTTGTTTTATTTAATCAAGAAGAAAAATGTTTGTATATACAATTCTTAATAATTTTTTAAGCTGGCAAAATTATATTGCTAAATGTAACTTTTAGTAAAATAAGACATGTACAATTTGTTAAATAATATCATTATACAATATAAGGTTGAAGAGTGATTCAGGGAAATGAACACAATTGGAGATTTTACCTGTGATGGTTTTTCAGTTGATTAAATAATTAACATATGGAAGCAGGATTTGCACTGGGTTGCTTAAAGGAAAACTGTTTGCCTTGATTTTGGTCTGATCTTAAAATATTTTAATTTTTCACATACATAATTTGGAAAATATCCATAAAGAAGCACAATTCTTCTCATACTTGAGAAAGAGAGAAACCTGTGAGCACAGCAAATAACAACAATAGAAAAACATATATATCTAGGCTGCAGTAGAAATATCATTATTTGTTTTGTTTATATAAAATTCCATATAAAAATAAAATAGTAGGCATTACCCATGATTATAACAAAAAAAAAGTCGCCTTTCATAGAGACCTTTCAGCATTTTCTTAATTACTATTCTGTCTGACTTTGCAGAGTGTAATGTATTACCTAATGCCTCTACATATACCTCATTATTGTAATTACATGGAACTGACATACCTATAGACACAGATTCTTAGAATTCAGATTATTGTCTCCTAGACTACCACTCAGAATTCAGGTGTTATTCCCCATGAGTGACTGAAATAGATGAAAAGAGGCATGCCTATAATGACTGACAAAAGATGTAGCATTGTAAACACTTCAACCACATTGCCATGGGGAGCCGTGTTAAAGAGAGGGGGGATAAAGACCTTCTAATTGTCACATATAGAATATGTGTAAATATCAAGCTGTACTTCAAAAGGCAAAAAGAAAAAAAAACAAAACAAAACAAAACAAAACAAAAAAAACCCCACAAGAACATGTTTAACATTTTTCCCATGAGAGTATTTAACAAGGATCCCAGTAGAAGGATTTTAGAATCTGTGAAAAACGATGGTCAAGCTTTGAATGCCTGTGACAGCTGGGGCCTGTTCTCATTTATTATTTTTCTTTTTTTTTTAATATATGATGTAATTGAAATAGAGATGTGGGGGCAGGGTGTGTGAAAGAAAAAGATGAACAGCAGAAGGGACTTTGTATGATGGCATCAGGCTTGATTTTAAATATAAAAGTGTATAAACTGGGTAGCACTCAGATCTTATGCCAATCCTGAAATAGGAAACATGAAACTTCCCTTTGCTTCCCAGGTGTTGAGACAAAAGGAAAAAAAAAACCCAATAATAAAAATTTCTCCTTTGGAAAAGATTCCTCTGTCCTTAAAGACAGTGTATGGTACATAAAAGGCGTAATTGCTTAATATATATTTTCATTAAAATCAATGTAGGGGAAGTCCTAATATGCAAGCTACAGACCTGTAATCTAGTAATCATAGTTTAACAACTTTATATTTGCTGTGCCACTATGGCTACCTATGTCTGGGCATTTTACCTATGACAAATGTGAGAAAACATTAATTCCTCCCAGCCCATAATGAAAGAATTCTTGTAACCTTGCCTGTCCGAAGCAGACAAAAAAACCTTCCTTACCACACTGCTGTGGTAATTTCATTGTGAAGATGAGCCTTTAAACAAAGCTTCTGTAAAATTTAACATCTTCTTTGGGTCTCAAAAGTTCATTTCTTTTGTCCCATAAGCAAAACGGATTGTAGACAAACTAACTCACCTCAGAACAACGGAAAGAGATACAGAGATATCAGAAAGAGAAAGATGGAATATACTTGTAAAATTATCAAAAGGTAGGCATCTTACCTGACACTTGTAGCCTGAACTGGCTTCATCAGTCAGCCCTGAGAAACTTTGAACACTCTTTCATGTCTTGGTCTTGAGTATCGCTGTCCTTGAGAACTATTTTACCACAGATAAGCTTGCGGCAGACAGGGGAAGACAGGTTCCCCAGAGCCCTGTGTGCTTTGAAAAACTCAAAATTCAAGCTTCTTCATTCCCTACATTCATGAGATTTGGGTTATTTCTATTGGAATTAATTTCTTTCCTAAGTATGAAATTTCTTTTATCAAAGAAAGAAGAGTTTTTTGAAGATGTTACCTCTTTGTAATTATATCATGGTTGCTGGAATTGGTTATCATGTCCCCATAGCATCTTGTAGTATGACCATGAAACTGCTCACGTACTATGTATTACAACTAGAGAGATCCAGTATTTCTCTTAAACTGCTAGTTTAATACATGGAAATAAATTTATTCTAATCTAAATTAAAAAATGCTGGGCTGAGAAAGGGCTTTCTACACCACAGCTTGGAGGATTTGGGTTCAAAAAATCACCTTATCTCTTGAGGCTAGATTCACAGTGGGAATTAAGGCTTAGCATTCCAAAGCCTAAATTTAAGACATCCTGTTGCTTAGTGCTTTTCTTAACCCCGAGTACTAGGGCTGGTTCTAATACGGAATGTAAGCATTTAAAACATACCTTCAGGCAAGTGGTCCCTTGGGTCCACTTCAGACTTCTAAATTAGACACTTAAGTTTTTTATGCTGTGTATGCTTCAGAGATAGAATCCAAGGAATGGGATTTACTCAGTACGCTGATTGCAGACTCAATCTAAGCTAACTTAAAAAAATAAAGGCTGAAGAGAAATATATCAAAGAAACGTGGTAGAAGTGGGATTTACATTTAAATGGTCACTAGAACATGGCGAGAAAAGGAAGGGAGTGAAAACTTCTGACACACTTTGGTAGTATGATAGTTCAGAAAGTAGTAGAAGTGGTACATATGAGTTGCTGTGCCAATGGACATTGTTTAACTAATTCTAAGAGAGCTTGGTGTTTAAATTATTCTTCTTTTAAGTTCCATTTTATGCCTGAAAAAGCTGAAAAAATAAACAAGTATTTGGCTACACCAAAGAAAGATGAAAGAGAGATTTATGTATTTGAAAACTCATCTGTTTTACCTAGCTATGTCAATAGTCTAATAAAAGATATTTCTTTTTATTACAAAACTATCATGTTTATATCACTAGATATAAAGGTTTACAGCAACTATAAAATGTTGAACAAATAGTTGTTCTTAATAAACAACATAGTCAAGTTCCAGAATTCCTCATTTTGCAGAACATAATTCCATAATTTATGCCATATACCAGATAAATTTTGTAAGATGTTCAACACCTCGGAAAAGCTGACTATCAATTCAGATTTCTCCAGCCTAACCTGCTTAGAGAGGGGTATGAGACATAAGTTATTGTAGTGCTACTTAGGCTTCTACACTACTGCATTATCCCACTCATTTCAGCTCTCTTGCCCATCTACTTTGTGCTTGCATTACCTTTGCATTGAGTTTTTTTTCTCTAGGAAAAAATTACTTGAGTCATGATATTTGGTCTGGCTTGGATGGAGTTAATTTTCTTCATAGCTACTTGTATGCTGTTGTGTTTTAGACTTGTAACTAAACCAGTGCTAATAACACACTGATGTGTTGGCTATTGCTCAACAGCGCTGGCACAGTACTGAGGTTTTCTTTTTCTTACACTCCCCCTGCAGTGAGTAGGCTGGTGGTGAACAGTAAGCTGGGACGGGGCACAGCCAGGACAGCTGACCTGAATTAACCAAAGGGATACGGTCATATCCTATAACATCCCACTGGGCCGTAAAAGCCCAGGGAAAGAAGGAAGAGGCAGGAAAGATTGTGGTTATGTTGTTTATCTTCCCAAGCAACTGTGTACTGAGGCCCTGCTTTCCAGGAAGTGGCTGGACATCTGCCTGACAATGGGAAATACTGAAGAAAAAGAATCCTCTTTTTGCTTTGTTTGTGTGCACAGCTTTGCTTCGCTTATAGACCTTTCTTTATCTTGTCTCGTGAGTTTTCAGGTTTTGCTCTCCCAATTCTCTTCACCATGCTGGTGATGGGGAAATGAGTAAGCAACTTGGTGGGCATTTAGCTGATAGCCAGAGTTAACCCACCAGTCACTCTTTAAAATACTACCCATTAATAAAAAACTAAGACATGCATCCACTCAATGATAACTACATAGGAACTAGAAGAAAAATATCAGGTCTGCATAAAAAGCCTCTCAAAATCACTGGTAATGACAGATAATATATTACTGAAGATGTGATTTTCTTAGACAACATGTAACTTTTCCTGCAGGAAAGAAAAAGCCTGCTAGCGGATAATATAGTATCACGTGCAATTTTTACATGACTTTGATATGTTATGAGCAAGGAGATGTTCTAAAAACAATGGGCAAATCAACCTGTTTAATCACTTGAGGGCTTTATTGACTAAGGCGTAAAGACAAGTCAGACACTTCTGGAGGAGAGTGACCAATCTATTTGTACAAGTCTGTCAGATGCTGCACTCTTTGCTTGTATTTATCTCTTGCTATTACAGACTCATAAATGATTACCACCTGTGTACTGCCAAAAACACTAG
Organism: Rynchops niger; assembly: GCA_013400035.1. Taxonomy (NCBI): domain Eukaryota; kingdom Metazoa; phylum Chordata; class Aves; order Charadriiformes; family Laridae; genus Rynchops; species Rynchops niger. Next base: position 70,760 of record VXBH01008396.1, read on the forward strand.
TCATGTACTTGGATTAGCTAAACAAATATAATCTAAAAAGCATTTTTCATTTATGTGTTTGACTACATCAATAAATCCAAAATGCACAAGGACTCTCTCAAGGTATTAAAATCATGGCATTTGTCTTTTCTATAGATAACTGTTTCCAGAGGGTGATTCATGTCATCTTAAAATGACCATAGGTGGGTTAAATAGCCCTCTAAAAATGTGGAAGTACCTATTCCTCTCTGGTGACTGTAGTGGACACTCTCAAAGAAGGAAAATTCCTCCACCAGGTAGGCAGACCACTGCTTAGAAACCAGCTTCTCTGCTTTGATTGTTTGAAAAATATAGCATTAGGCAGGTATTTAAATGAGTTTCTTTGAACAGACTATTTGAATGTGACTTTCCTAGCTTGTTCCCATATGGGTATAAGAATGCTTTCTTTACCAATCGGCTCCATCAGGAAACAGACATTGTGGAGGAAGCTCTGCTCTGAAGAACAGAAGTGGAGAAGGACTAAGAGTAGGGCTGTTCCATCCAGTTTTCCTGAAGCACTGCTGAACTGCTTCAGAAAGAAGACTTTAATATTTTCCGTTGCAAAGCTGCTTTCATCAGATCACTGAAAACAAATGTTATTTTCCACTTTGTGAATGCAGCTGTTCTGTGGGTCCCTCATTAGTGTAAATGAAGCAGGAAACAGAGAGATCTCAAACTCTTGTTTTTCCTGCCTCTGGACACAAGAAGACAAAAACGAGAAAAGTTCCAGCCTCCGGAGTGTGACTTTCCTCTTTGTATTTTCCTATAGATTTTCTAAAGAACTAATAGATGTGGTCAGAAAAAAACCCAAACTGTTCCTGAAGCTACCAGTTCTGAGATACGCGTTGCCAGAAGTAATGCCTCTAGCATGCAGCCAAGCTATGCAGAGACAAGTTAAACCTTAAATGTGTTGATCTCCTGTCAGACTCCTGTCTCCCCCGGTTATCCCCTGTGTGTCTTTAAGATTAGTAGCTTTCTCATACAGTGATCACTTCCAATCTATGTTAATAAAACACTCAGACAACTAAGGTCCCTTTTCCTGATGTAAATAATTCCTGCCGGAACAATTTGAAAATTTCCTAAAGGACCATACACAATCCAATTTTGCTGCTCCATCAGCATCAAAACTTCCTGTGGGAATTTGATGATTTTGCTGAAATATTGGTTGAAATTAAAAGGTCATAAATGTTTCAAAAAAGACAACAAAGTTTGATTTCTCTTTTTGAAACTGAGCATTTTGATTTTTGATTTCTGGATGGATGATGGATTTTTTTCTTCCATATTATAAATTAGAGAATAATAGGATCACAGAACAATGCAGGTTGGAAGGGAACTCAGGAGGTGTCCAGTACAGCCTTTTGCCCCAAGACATCTGAATGGGCTTTTCAGGGCTTCATATAGTCAAGGCCTAAAAACCTCCAGGGTGGAGACTGGACAGCCAATGGCAGTGCTCAACTGTCCTCATGGGCAAAAAGTTTCTCCAATCTGAACCTCTGTTGTTTCAATTTTTACCCATTATCTCTTTTCCCTCAATGCACTGCTGTGAAGAAGAGTGTTCCAAGGAGCTACAGCTCCTTGATAACTTCCCCTTAGTCACTGGAGGTTGCTGTTGAAGCTGTCTCTGGTCCAGGCTGAACAAGTCCAGCTGCCCCAGCCGCTCTTCACAAGACACGTGCTCCAGCCCTCACCATCTTGGTGGCCTCCACTGAACTCTCTCTAGTTTACCAGTCTCTTCCTTGTAGTGCAGAGCCCCAGACTGGGCTCTATGAGCTAACAAGTAGTGAGTAGAGGAGGATAATCCCTTCCCTGGATCTCTCGGTTCTGTCCTATTAATACAGCACAGGGTGCTGCTAACTTCTTTGCTTCCAGGTGACCCTGTGGGCCCATGCTCAGCTCTGGTGCCCAGCAGGACCCCCAAGGACTTTCTTGCAAAGCTGTTTCCCAGGCAGGCAGTCCCAATCTGTGCTGTTGCAGGGACTTGTCTTTCACAGGTGAGGAGTTTTGTATCTATTTGTGTTTAATTTCTTTAGGTTCCTGCTGGGTCACTCCTCCAGCATGTCTTGGACACCTTTGAATGGCAGTGGAGCCCTAGAACTCATCTACTAGTCTCCCTCAAGTGGTGTCATCTGCAAACTTGGTGAGAATGTACTCTGTCGTCTTCTTCTGGTCCCTGACAAAGGTATGAAATGAGACAGTCCCAGAACAGAGCCCTGTGGTACCACACTTGTTACCAGTCTCCAGGTAGGGAACTTCCCATTAATCACCACCCTCTGAGCACGATTATGCAGTGATTTTTTTACCCATCTGGTTGTCCACCCATTCAAACTGTTAAAGCACAATTTGGAAGCAAGAATATTGTGGGATAGAGTGTCAAATCACCACCTTCTCCTTCATTTTCTCAGAAATCATAGTATATGTTTCTTAAGACAAAAGCAGAAGAGATTTTGACTTTGTCAAATAACATTATTTGGAATGGTCCAAAATGTTTCCATCTTTAAATTTCATAGGAAACTGTGACAATTTTTGGATGCTGAATTGGATCCAAACCAATTTGCCTCTGGAAGAAAAATTCTGTGTTTCAACTAGATATATTTAATACTGCATGGGGAAGGTGTCTCTGCTGGTCTTCAGTACAGTTCTTATTGTCCAGGCAAGGTATCCCAGGAAATCTTCATTTTCTTCTAACAATACCTCATCAACACAGTCCAAATTGTAGCATTACTTGTACTGGAGTTTTACTCCTGGCAGTCAATGGCTTGGTTCATTTTACTGTTCTAACTTTTCTTTTCCTTTCTGAATTGCTGCCATTCTCAGTAAGATTTGGCACATCCAGGCTCTGACCACTAATTTCCTTTGCATTATAGATGAGACAATAAATGGTGGGACTATAAAGTATTTAGGATGTTACTCCCTATGCCTTTCCATGCAATTTATTTACCATTTTACAGTGCGGTGGCAGATACTTACACACTCATGCTGTGTGGCTTATATGATTGTGTGATAAGGCATAATTGCAGCTTACTAACTCTGCTGAGACCTGGCATCTTCTTTGCAGAGCCAAGGCCTTTGCTTTGAAAGGTCTAACAGAAGAACACAAGTCTTTATGAGGAACATAGCTGAGGCTGGTGCTCTAAAAAGAATATTAGCCCTTAGCTAGATGGAGAGTGGCTTATGACACAGAGGACTGATGATTAACATTACTAAAACTTTTTGTCAAGCACGTAAAGGACTTTACCTTCAGGGTAAGTAGATATATGTTTTAAATACCTGAGAACTAGGTAATTATTTTAGCTATTTGGTATAAGGAGGAAGAGCTGAAGTAGTTGTACACAGCTGAAGGTGAGGTCATGTCCACTGTGGAATAAATACTAAATTGGCTAAAAATACAAAAGTACAGCGTTGTTCACATGTTAAGAATAAGTATAAAATCAAGAGGCTTCTGAAGTAGAAAATAGCTGCAGCTGGCATGAAGAATACAACACCTGTGGTTCCCTGATAAGCTACATGAGGTACGGGACAGGATGCAATTATTCCGCGGCTTTACCTTATGATGTATAGAGGATACAGGAATGGGATGATACCATGAAACAGAGATGCTGCCAATTACCTGCCCCCTCAATACTCGGAGCCAACATTTTGTAAAATTTTGATGAAATGCTGTCCTTTGTGCGAACTTTGCTCATTAGAATGTCATTATAATACCAAAACACACCTCCATCCCGAAGGCTACCTGCCTCCAAGGTGCGACCACTCCTTCTTGAGTCCGCGCCCTGAATTTCTCGTAAACTATACCTTTAACTGTGAAGCGAGAAAAATTTACACCAATCATGATAAAAGTATGTATGACTAAAGTCACTCAAACTCCACCTTGAAGATAACAAATAGTATAAAAATAGCCTGAGAGAGGGGGATACCAGGGAACACACCATCACAAAGAATTACATCACTGACTTCTGGGATCAGCCGACGGGCTGAGCCTCTCTTCCCCCCCATAGGGACGCCTTTGGGTAAAACTCAGATTATACCAAGTGCTTTCTCGGGAAACTTAGAAATTTCTCTAGAGACTCTCTTTTCTACATTTATAGCCAGGCTGTATCTTTATAACTTTGTCGCGTGTTTTGTATATGTAACAATACTTTCATTTGCCCGTGCTTTGCAGACAGGGTATTTATTACCAGCAATCCTAAGAACCTGTATATCTGTTGTTTAAATAAACTGCACTATTTAAGTAGCTAGTCATTTCGGTTTCTCACTGAACGTGACCAAAGACTCGAGCATGGCTGTGGTCGTTCATGAGCACGACTAGACTGAAGGTGCAGTCCACTATTAGTGTATCCAAATCGTAATACTTTAATACATATTAAATGCGATTAGACTGATAGTGCTGAATTGGGCATCACTCAGAATTTAAACCTAGCCGCACCTAGCCTCCCACCTTGGTGAGGAGTGTTAGAATGCAAGGGGGTTTATTTTCTGCCAAAACCGCTTTGCCTCTTTTCATGCAACATACACCCATTATCAAATGTGTGAAACTGTAGAATCAAACAATGGTGGCAAAACCAAAGCAAATATACTCCAAGGTTGTACAGAACCTTCTACTTTGGCCATTTCCACTTAAACCTTCGTTATTTCACAGGCCACTAAGTATTTAAATAATATTTGGGCATAAGTACAGCAGGCAATGAAGCACAGTTTAGAGAAAAGTGGTTGCAGAACTGGAAGCAGTAAAAGCACTTCAGTGGAGCACTGATGTTATTTAGACTTGCTGAGGCCCGGAGCTGGATCACGGCACAATGTTAACTTGGCTGAATCTCTCTGAGGACACAGGGTTCACCCTCTGCTCTCCCTGCTTTGTGCTTTTGTGTAAGAACTCTCCCTCCTGCACAAGTTCAGGGGTACTCAGCAGCATGCACAGTACACTCAGTACACAGCATCCTTTTAAATAAATTTATTAGATTGTGGGAGCTGTTGGTTGTCACTGGCCACTACTGGCCTCTTGTTTGTAATTCATGGGTGGCTTCTTATTTCTTTTACTGATTTCAGTTCTATAAAGGTCAAGGCATAGTCTTTTTGTAAGTTCATATCACTTTACCTGCACTAGATAAAAGTAGATTGTAGAATGATTGAAATGCTGATTTGCCATCAAGCCATTTAGCTGTGAAGGTACTGGCTGGGATTTTAGTTCCTTCAAGTAAACAATTTGACCCTGTTAGGGAATACAAATATCCCCACCCCTCAGGCATTCTTGTCAGGGGGAAAAAAAAAAAAAAAAAAGTTTGGCTTTTATTAGAGTTCAAGATCTTTAATTAATACGTTTGTGGGACACCAAGAACAGTTTAGCGCTACCCAAACCCTGTGTTAGAAAATTTAGTGCTGTCTCTGTGCATTAAGGACAAGTTTGATGAAAGCCCTAGTGAATTCTGCTCATCAGTCCTAGTGGGTTTGCAAAGATATTTTACCCTTAGAAGTCAGGAATATACCTTTGCATAGTAGTGATATCCTCTGCTGATTTCTTGTATTCCTCTGGTAATTTCCTTCCTAACAATGTTTACTTCCTTCTGAAGCTGAAGCTTTGGGGAATTTTCTGAGACTGTCGAATCTCATTCCTTTGTCAGTAGCAACTCTTGCTATAAGAGATGAAGTTTGGTTATCCATTGCTCCAAAACATGTTTATTTCAGTTTTATCTATTTGGACTATATTTTCTATTTATTAGCCTAGATATTTAATTAATATAAATTCCTTTGTAGCTAGACTGTTAATTTATTCTCCGATCCCTGCCAATTCAACACAGTCTGGACAATCTTGCTTTCACTTCCAAGCTACTGACAAATACGTTAAGGGGCTGGAAATCCGATGCTTATCTTAGTAGGACTGAGTAAAGAAAAAGAAAAACCTAAACCACTTTTCTTGCAGGAATCCCAAATCACTAATTTCTTCCTGGGAAGAAATTTTTATCATACTTTACAAGGATGATATTTCTTCTTTTTAGATTAAACTGAATGAAACTGTATTTCTTACATTTTTAAAAACTTTTGTCTCCTAGCAAAAAATAAGTAAGTATATATCAAGAGTTTTTACATGCATCATAGAAAGAAGGAGAGAGGAGAGGAGAGGAGAGGAAAGGAAAGGAAAAAGAGAAAACAAAAAGAAACAGGAGAGGAGAGGAAAGGAAAGGAAAAAGAGAAAACAAAAAGAAACAGAAAAATAGAAAAAGAGAGCACTTTCCATAAATGAATTAAATTTTCCCAGTGCAACTGCAACCAGAGATTCTACAGAAACATTATGTACTTGTTTAAAGACATATGTATCTGGAACAACTGGAAGGTCATGTACTTTGCAATTGTTACAAGGTACCTTTCACATCACAAATATCACAAGATATTTTATGAGTAAGTGATACTATTTTAGAGTTCAGAAAAACATGACACTTGAGAAACCCATTTGGTTTAAATAACCAAACTTAAGAGTACATACCAGCCTTTAACAAAAAGACCACAGTGTGTTTAATGTGTTAGTAAACCATATGCAAAGCAGTTAATGGTTTAGTCAACATAGGAACATCTTGACTTCCAGAAAAACCTGCAATCTTCTGATTAGTGATGTAATTATCTTGGAAAATGAAATCAATCCTTTTGAGCCTAGAGAGGGGCTGAGTTTGGTTCTCTGGCCTCTTGCACATGGGACACATACACACTTCTTGTGAATGTGACAGGACTTCAACTCCTTTTAAAGCAAATTAACACACCTTTTAGAAAAAGGGCTTAACTATATAGCCTATTTGGGACACCTATGCTTCTTGTCATTATCTGAATTACACCTAAACCTAAAGGCTGTATACAACAAGTATAAACAGGTGGAGTCTCAGAGACAGCATTGCTTTGTCCTTAGCATCCCCTGTTGGAAACAAAGGTTAAATAGTTTTTCATCTGTACCTGAAGGATGACAGACCCACCACAATCGCCTGGTTTTCATTTTTTTGGGACATAAGAGAGGTGGGTTAGAAATTTTTCTATCAAGATCACAGGAAGACTATCCATGCATTAGGTAATGCTTTTATGGCTTTGTGTACCATCTTCAGAGCTGCTTTATGCCACAGTTTGAGGCAAGAGCGTCACAGCCCAGGTCCTAACAGTGAGCATTTGTTTAACATTAGGAAAGGTCCTAGTGATATTTCATGGTGTTATTGTGAAGTGTATTTACTGAAAAAACTGGCAGTAATCCAGGTATTCACAAAGGTGAGAGAGACCAAAAGGGCCTGTTTCGTATAATTTTTAATGACCCTACATTATTTTTTTTTCTAGGATGAAGGTCTGACTAAGCAATTTGATAAATGTGATGGAGCTTATTTTTTTTCAGAAATTAGTGGTAGTGCTTGGGTTGTTTCCTGTTTTGAACATTCATTCTACCTAATTTTTACTATCTAACTTAGGGGTCCAAACTAGGAGACTACCTCCCCTGAGCAGCTTTTATCATTAATGGAAAAATAGTAGATGCCTCATCCTGGATTAATTCCATGTAACTAGGGCAGTTTAGTTGCTGGATTCTGTATCTTTTGAAGGGAGTCGGCAAGAGCTAGGCTGTGCCTTCACCAGGCTCTCTCCCTCTGGAGGTGCTGACCTCCCTCTGTTGAATGACAAAAGCAGCCAGACAGGACTAGCCTCTGAAGACAGGCACCTAAATTTGATTTTCCTTAAGTTAGTCTATGTGATAAAATCTATTAATGTGTGAGTTTCATTTTCACTTGGATTTTTTTATACAACTTTTATTTATTCTGGAGTGGTTCACTGGGAAAACTTTTTGATTGCCTGTTGTTTTGAATACTCTGCCTTCCTAAAGCATGCCCACCAAGGACGCCACACATTTACCTATGGCATTAAGAGAGCTAGAGGTTCAAAGAGGGGAGTCAGAGCGTCTCTGACTGACAAGTCCTGGGAGTGTCATCCTGAACATTAATCGTGGACACAATCGAGATAACTCTTTCAATTTTAGCAGAGAGCTAAGCGTGGAGGACTATGACTTCTCTGGCACTGTCAGAAATTGCTGTTCTTCACATAAATTGTCTTTGTTACAGAATATTTCTGAAGTGCAGTTAGAATGCACTTACCATTGGGTGCAATTACCTCAGAAGTCAGGTACTTAACAAACATTTCCCTTAGGAAGATGCGCTGAGATTTAACTGTTTACAATGAGAAACTAGGCCCTAATTCTCTCCATCTTTACACACACACTCACATACATCTAGGTTAACACTCCAGTCCTTTTCATATTTATTCAATGTCTTTTAACAGTTTAAGGTGTTGATGCAGCTATTGTTACAGTCCCATTAAAATACTAAAACTCAACAGCCAGCCTTGGTAGACCGGAATACCCTAACAGTTTTGGGACAAAGCCTTCATTTCTGCTTGCAGCTGATACAAGTCAGACACATTCTTCACTGTCATTATGGGGCATGGAAATACACTCAGGATAGATGTGAGGAGCCCTGTTACTGCCCTCATCACACTCCCAGCAGCGGTTTCCATACTAAGTCATTCTAATCGGCAGCCTCCATCCTTCAGGCTGCTGCAACCACCCACCAAATTTATCCCAGCTCTGTTTGTTTTCAGGGACAAACATGGAATAGATATTAAGTGGATTTTGTAAGTGATGTCATCTTTGTTTATAGTTGTGGGAGTGTTTCTGCTAAACAATTCAATCCAGATATGTCACCTCCGAGATCAATGAATTGCCCTTATGTTTGGGCCATAGAGGGGATCTGTCCAGAAAGGGAAATAATTTTACTGTTTTGGAAAAGAAATCCATTATGCAAAATTTTTCCTTTCAGTTCGCTCTCTCCCTCTCTCTCTCTCTTCCTCTGTCTTTATGTCTTTGTGTCTTTGTGTCTCTCAAAAAAGTATATAGAAATGCACATATATTTGCCAGCTGATAATTAAGATTATAATTCAGGTGTTGCTGTGCCACCAGAATATTTAATTATTTTTTGAATTCTCTAATGTAATTTTTTTTAAGTGGGCTATGCATTATTGTGACGCTTTGTAACTAAGGCATTTTTCTTATTCATTTTCAAAAAAATTAAACAAGACACTTGAACTTATTTTTTAACTGGAGATAGATATCAAGACCAAATATTTATCTCCAAAAATATTGCATCCAATGAAATGACATTTTTCAACCAGAAAACCTTTTCTTCAAAATTTCACCATTAGTTCTAGAGGTTTTTGCAAGCTAGGACAAAAGTGTTGTAGAAAGCCCTGCTAAGGTGGTTGTGGTGTACCCCAGTAAGTCTTCCAGAATGATTGCATGACTACAAATGTGACAAGATTACCAATTCCTAATGTACCACTCGTAGAGGAGCTGAGATTGCAACCCAGCTACTGGCACTGAGCATCACACTTTTTGATCTAACTCTTCTTTCTTGTATAAATAATAAACTATATTTTTTTTTGTTTGTTTATTTACTGAGACAAGAGCCTGCTGCATCAGTCTGTTGTCTGCAAATGGAAGAAAGCTGTTGCTTCATATACATGCTGTAAACATAGTGCAGTTATTTTTTATAGATGAAGAGTATAATTTTCTATTATACTTTTTGATTTTCCATGTATGTTTCCATATACATTTCCATACTCCAATATAATTTTCCATTGCTGTAATCACTTTATACATATGATAATAAAGAATGGGTTTAGATCAAATGAGGAAAATTACTCTCTTTCCAGTATGTTTGGAAGCAAGGAAGAAAAATTCATGTTATCTGACAACTCTGGTCATAATGAGGACTGGTATTGTATCCTCATCACTGGTATCTTGACTTTTTAGTCTACAGCTTTCATAATACTTCCCCTTACCCATATTGTCCTTCTTTTCCTTCTTCCCTCCTTTTTTCTTCTCTTTCTGCTCTTGGAAATCGCAGTTCTATATTACTGTCTTGGGCTCTGTCAAGCTCTTCCTAAGGCTTATTATTTCAGACCTTCATCTTTCCTTCCTTTAATTTTGACCTCTCTTAATACTCAGGCAAAATTTCAGCTTGCTTGATATGTGCATAAAGACACCGCACCTAAGTGGCACAGAAATTAAGTTTCCTATTAGGGAGGACAATATTTCTAAAAGGAGGTACATAACTATTTGCAAACGTACATCGCACTGTGGAAGAAATATTAATGGGGGACAGCCTGAGGGACAGAGGTGCCTTGAAGAGTAGCTCTTCAGTGTATGCTGAACTCATGCTCTACATGTGAGTTTTTGAAAAAGGTAAAAAAAAAGCAGTTAAATCCATTGTGAATGGAGGCTTGGGATGTGAATATTCTCTGCACAGAAGGGAAAAAGGAAACACACTGAGTTCTTTTTTATAGGAAGTGAAGTTCTTTGCAGAAGTAATCAATCAGAGCTGTGTGGTTCAAAGGCAATTTGAGTCACTCATATGGGGTGTCCTATGTAGTGAGTGAGGGATAGTGAAGAATCAGCCTCTTAATGCATGGTCATGGGCAGCAAAGTAGAACAGGATAAGAATTTTAATGGTATCCAACTGATTAAAGAATCTATGTTTAATTAGAAAAAAAACTATCTTAGGTTGCTAACTACTGATGTACACTGGGAGTAAAAGGGCTGTAGAATCCTAAGTAACTTCTGGACATTTGGACACATTTTGGTGCTAAAAATATATTTTATTCAGGGTAAAGACCAGGGGAGTAGCTTTCATCTACCTTCTCCCATTGTGAATCTTAGGTCAATGGAGTTATACTGTTACAAATGTGGCAGAATCAAGAGCAGCTCTCTCCCCTGTATTTCGCCTGACATGTAATTATTAAAGTCTATATTTTCTAATTTAAGTTTTATAAGCAAGATGCTTTATAAGTGTTGAATCTGGCCTCATGCACATTTTCATATATATAAGTCTGAAGGTTTTTATAGTGTACCTGTCTTCCTTTAACACCTGATGTGAACAGAGAAAAAAGGAAAACCAAATCTGAATAAGAAGTCTGGATAGAGAGGAATAGTGAACCTGAAATGTATTATTTCACAAAGGAAATATCTAAAAAGATGTTTGGACAGTTTGGAGTATTTGGGTTCAAATAGAAAACTAAAGTCTCTTTGCTTATACAATTGATTATGTGAGGAGAAAAATCTATCAATAGCATCCTAAGAAGAGACTAGCATTCTGTTGTAGGGTTTTTTAGGAGTAAACAAAGACTACAAAATTCCTTGAATTTTCCAAGGGTTTAATAATCCAGAGATTATTACACTGTGGCCCAGGAAATTCTAGTGACTGAATCCAATCCACAGAGCTATATGAAATTCTTGGACTTCCAGTATTTTGTATTCATTTTTTTTATGAAAATTTACAGTCAACAGGGGTCTGGTTTTGGCCAGGGAGTATTCTCAGCAATTTAAACCCAGACATTTTGCTTGGCTATTGCTTCTGCCAGAACACCCATGTCCCTATATCCTTATTTTACCCAATCAGTGTAGCTAAGTGGTGAACGTACTGCATTCATATATTTTACTGTTTAGACACAGATATTCCTGACTTGGTATTTGGATTTTGAACTGTTCCGATTAGGTTTTAAATTACTTTATGCCTTCAACATGGTGCTCAATCACTGTGCTTCCAATAAGAGATTAAAGAAAATCCTATAAGGTTATCCTCCCCGTCATTAGAAACAAAATCATGACGTTAGGATGGATTTCAATCAGAAGTGAAGTCACTGCATATTTTTAGGAAAAAAAAAAAGACAAACCCAAAACATTTGGTGCTGCAAATAGCATTTATATTCCCAAATAAATTATTAATAAGACTTCCCTTTTTTATTATCAGTGGAGTTTAACCCTGTAGATTGTAGGCATTGTTTTAAAAGGGAAGTAAGAGCTGATCCAGCATCGTACTGTTAAAATTCACACTCTAGGCTACGGAGCCTGAAGATCCTCAAACATAAACCAGCACTGAAATATATTCAACTCTGGGGACTCCAACATGTTGTTAAATTACTATTGTTTAGCAATTTATCATGTACCAGGTTGCAAGTACCTGTACGCATATGCACTATGACAAGTGCACAGCAATGCAGTTTACCTTCACACTTTTTCGTTGTTAGGTTACCTAACTTGAATGACCTCTCATTTGCCATGGACTGAGAGTGTACACACAGAGTGTTAGAGATGCTCAGTAATGTGACAAGCTGTGATGGATTTAATTATAAATTTGAGCTTTAGAAAATAAGGTAATAAACTGCAAAGATACTCATATTAGCTGTGAAGGACATCCCTATCCATGAAGAGGTATTTGTAAAGAAACTACTCTATATCTTCAATTTGTACTCGATTTCTTAGTACAACATTATCTTTCCAGGTTTTGAATTGGACATAAATAGAGGAACAAACATTTCAGAAGAAACTTTATACCTGAATTCCAGGTCTGATTTTCACATCTGTTTAAATATTGGCTAATAAGCCTCCCTACACTACAAAGAGTCCTGCCTTTTCTGTGGGGTGATCAGCAGAGTTCTGCAACTGCCTGTTCCTGACAATAATGGAGGATAATAAGAATGTTATTAGGAGAGTCCCTGAAGTCATAAATAGCAAAAAGCACAGAAGCCTGAAAAGATGGCAACATAAGCAATTGAAAACAGTATGTGGTGTGAACAGCCCACAAATGTCAGACTGTGCAACTTTAAAGTGTGCTGAAAACACAAAATTCAAACCAGGAGAAAGCATTCTGCAGATACCGCCTTTGGAAAGGCTTTCCAATACCAGAAAACAAAAATTCACACTGAGTTAAGAAAAACAAGTGCTATTCTTGTCTGCACTCTGCAAGCACATTCATTTAGGTATATACATTTTATCGTGGCGGTGCTGATTTCTATGGCAGACGTTAGGCTATGGTGGCCAGGTGTGTATTCAACAAAAAAAGATGGGGGGTTTCTTCCTTTCAAAGTAACAACACTAGCATTCAGGAAGCAGTAGTCATGGGGTTGGTAATGCAAATCCCAAGGGCAGAGCCAAACATAACTCTAGATGTCACAAATAAATAATAATAATAAAAAAGATGTATCTGGACATAGAAGATGTTTTTACCTCTCTCTCTCTCTACCAGCTAATGCTGAGACAGCGGTATAAGTAGATCATATACTACAAGAACTGTAGAGATATTTTTTGATGAAACAGTGTTTCATTGGAAAATATGAATTGTTTGAGTCTAAAATATTTCACTGGAAACCTCCTGAGCTTTAAGTGAGCAAACCTTCACCGAAAACACAGTAAACCACACAAAACTGCCCAGATTCCTGGTATATTGCTCCTAGTGTGGCAGGTCAGGTCTGGGACACCTAATGTGCTAATTTTAATACCACCACCTGCATTCTCAGCACTGCCGACTCTACCTGGCATTGTACCCATTATGTTTGGGAACAAAAACACGATTCTGTCAACAAACCCAGTTCCCGTCATGGAAATGTCCTATTCCCATTGATATTTTAAATCAGTCTGCCTGCAGGCTTTCCCTTAAATCGTGGACCACGCAAGTACGTATGTGCCCTGTATGATGCACGCTGCCTGGCAGGGCAGGCTCAAGAGGATAATTTTCAGGACAGGCAGGTACCACAGAAGACAGAGCCAGGATTTGCAGCTCTATGCAGATCTCATCTCTGGCCCTGTGGAACTGAAGCTCTGGAAAGGCCAATGAAGCAACAGTAATTTGAGACACACAGTCCCCAAGGATTCAGTATTTAGGACTAACTTATTCAATTTTGGAGGTACAACTGCATCCCGCATAATGGTTCTGGGAGATAGAGGGATGCAGTTATTCCACACACACTTCTTTAAGACCGTATCTAGTTGCTCACCTCTAACTATTTTGCAGCAGAACAAGAAAATGTCTGAATTCCCTAGAAAAGAAATATAAAGCAAGAGATTTTCCAGTCAGCTGCACTTGTCACAGGTTTTCTGTAGGGTAATAAGTATTCTTACATCTCAGGCTCCATCTAGCACTCCTAGAAATATACTTCACAGAGGTAAAATTCTTCTGGCAAACAAATGTTACAGGCACAGTTCTGTCTTTGTCTACACACACGTTTTGTGATGAGGTTGATTGGCTTAGAAACAGATCAGGATAAATCAATTCAACCTATTATACTGACCCAAAAGAGCTTTTATTCTCCAAAAGCAATCTACTCTCTACCTTTACCATGAGTTTAACATCACCTGACTTCAGCTATATAAAATAATGAGGCAGATGTATTTTAAACTTATTTTCTAGGGTTCATCTATAGCTGATGGGAAAGGATGGGCATAACCAATTCTGCTTTTGTTAAGAACTGTTTTTTTGTAGGATGAATTCATTCTGATAACCTTCACTACTGTATTACGGACAGCTTAGATTAGGTTAGATGAGAAGCTTAGACTTTTAAACATCTTAGGCCTATCCTTAAGAACAGCCTTGTTCTCTTTGTTTTAAAGTTTAATCTCTTATGAGTTTAAACTCTTATTCATGAGTTCATTGGACTTTCAAGAAGCAAAGTAGTATGCAGTACTAAGCTGAGGAACCTGGTCCTGCTAAGCTCTGTCTAAGCCCTGCTGCATGGACTGCTGGGGAGCTTCCTCAGTGTGTCGTCTCTGTGTAATTACCCTACACAGGGCTGAGAACAATTCCTGGATAATTTTCTGCTGAACACACAGCTGGAAAGACAACTTTCATGCTGTACAAGTTTGCTTTTCCAGGACGTTTCATTAATTTTTCTGTTGTTTCCTGCACTATCACCTCTCTGCATCTTGGATCAGTTATGGCAATCCACAAACAAAGCTCTGTGCAGTTCCAAGCAGGACGTGCTCTTACAAGAGATTTAGAGGAGGGTTTCTCCGATAGACTGCAGTTCTCCTGTTGACGTCACTGAGATTTAAAGTTAGACAGGGATATGGCAAATGAATTATGAAAATGAATAAATTTGTTCAATAGCTTCCCTTTCATACTGAGGTATAACATTATATTTACTTTGTGCTTGAAATTCTGTTGCAGCATAATTCTGCAAAGGAGCATATTCTTCAGTAAATTCTGTAGCCAGGGAATCTATGAACCTCAGTAAAAGCTGAACAGTGTATGATAAGGGCCCCTTTTGCCTTCAGTTTTGGTGTTGTGAAAACAAAAGTAAATATAATGCATAATAGAACAAAGGTCTTAGTTCCTTTAGAAGTTCATTATGGAGGGCTACACTACACACCATGCATCACGGCATCAATAATGGCCAGTACTCAAAACTAAGCATTGCACAAAATCTAAGATAATTATGCATGATAGAATGAAATACTTCTTACAGGCTATTTATACAACATCGCCTTTATGTAATAGAAAGGGGACCTTTAGATGTTTGAAAGCTTTCCAAAAGCAGACACGTTATTTTTTTCTGGGATTAGGTGAAGTATCAGGAAACCTCTCAATCAATAATTCAATTTGCCATTTCTCAGAATTAATCCTTTTCTTAATGTCTTTTCCCTGCCTTGCAATGGTAGTCCAGATAGTGCTGCAAGCCTGCAAAGCAAAAGAAATATGTTGTTTCAGTGTTTTAAATGATAATGGTGAAAATAATTCAGACTGACTGAAGGCAGGCACAAATGCAAACTAGGGCAGTCTATGGCTACTATAATTATTCTTACATAGTCTTTATTTGGTGTCAGTGGAGGAAGGGAGAGCATACCAGCAGTTAAATTTCCAATTTCCATAGAGTACAGTGGTTTAGTCACCTTTTGCCAGGGCAGAAAAGGTGCATAAAACAGAATTGTTGGCTCTGCATGAGATTCTTGAGAATTCTAACAGCTGAAGGTAAATCTATGTGCAAGGCAGGTTATAATAATGAGCTCAAATTTTGTAAGATACACTGGGGACTGGGTGCTTTGCCAATTGGAGCACTTCAGAGAAAATCTGTTTATTGGGTAGCAGTAGTCCTGGTTTCCTTAGGATCAGCTATTGGGTCCCCCCATAGGGGTGAGCATAGTGATAACATGCTTCGTACTACACATCTGTAGATGACGGTGAGCTCTGGGTGAAAGCTACCATGTAAGCACAGATTAAGTGGTTGGTTTGTTTATTTGGGCCTTTTTAGAATCCTTAAAAACCAGAGTAATATATCATCTACTTATAAGGATCTAGACCATTGCTACCAAGAGTAACAAAAGAATAATAAGGAAGAGAGAATTAATCTCTAGGTTCCCTAGCAAGAGATTACCATCTGGGAAGGTTCAGAGAAACAGACAGACAGTAAAAAGAAATTGAGAGATTTTTCTAATTAATAAAAGTTTACGATACTACTTACTTTAAAAAATAATAATAAATTAATAGAATCCTGTTTCTCTGGAGGCTCCTTGTCCCCTATCCACAGAGCTAGAAACATTTTTTAATCAATGGCAATTTGGTACCAAAAAAATGAATTTTAGAGGGATATAAATTATTAGTACATATATGAGGAAAAAATAAAAAGATATTTCAAATTTTGTAAATATACTACATTTTAATATTTTGTTTTAGAAATAAGCGTCCAAAAGTGTTATTTTGACAGCTGTAAGGCAATGTTTTTAATTTGTTTTGAAATGTCATTTTTCATTTTTTAAAATGAAAGAGTTTTTCAGTATTTCAGAGGCAAATGAATCAATCTTTTCAGACTGATCCAGCCACAGCTTATTTTTGTTTATTTTATTTCACAATGATGTGAATAAACTATATTCCCACACTCAAAATTATATATGCACTGGATGTTATTTTGGGCCAGGACAATTTATTTTTTTGTGATATTTCAGCTGCTGGAGTTCTCAGACATGTTTGCCCTTGGCCCAGGTTCCTCTCACATTTCAAGGTCTCAAACCTGCAAAAAATCTAGGTAAATTCCAGTGAAACACTGCCATCAGCTCAGCAGAAGTTATCTGAACCCAAGTTATTTTGAATTTAATACATTTGTCAGGCAAAACTATCATTTCCCCACCTTTGGGACTAGCTTTTGATACTTGTTGTCACAAAAGAGGTCTGCTTGTAAATTGTTCTCACTTACAGCAAGGGAGAAGACTAGCATGATTTCTTTTTTTAGGATTAAGGGAATTGAAATCTTACCTAACGTCGGTCTTACGACCTTTCTCTCTACGCTTTTTTATAGGTATGGTGGAGCAACTTGTCCAAACATTTGATGGCTGAAAAATCAGCATCACAGGAATCATTAGTTAATTAAGCATAGTGAGTTCTTTGACCCTGGCAGAAAACATGGATATTTTCCATTAAAAATGAAAAGTGGTCAATGTTCTTTGCATTCTGCAGCATGGAGACACTCCAAAAATGTAATTAAGCCTCAGTGGTACTTTTGTCAAATTTCCCCCATTTATGGAGACATATTTTATGGTTCTGGTTTTAGAAAAAGGAGTTCATCTCACTTGAACTAATGGACTTTTAGCCTTTTCAAATTCTAATGTATTTCCCCCATTGTGAACCTATTCCACTTAAGTATTGTGAGTGAGTACTACAGAAATACAAACATATAATAGTGTAGATGTTTATGAGCAAAAGTTTCACCAGGTGTTATATTTAACATATATTGTGTTTGCTAGCTGACTGATAAATACGTTCCTCTGATAAGTACAAGAAATTACACAAAACAATTTAATTTTTCAGTTGTTCATCTGACATCTTGCATGGGTCAGTTTTACTGCTGATAATCTCCCTCTGTATTTGAGTTCTCTCACATCTGAGCCAGCAAAGAAGACATTAAAAGTAAAAGGAAAATGGACTATAGAAACTATGACTTAAACAGGAGTACCCACATCTGCTGAATATGAGACACCTGCTAGTCTTGCAGTTAAGGTAAGTCTGGGACTCAAAAGATCTTGGCTTAGTTTCTGTTTACACCACAGATTTATTCCATATGCCTGCTTTCCCACTGCAACCCTCTGCCAGGTCTTGATTGGCAGCAGCAAGAGTTGATTCAAATTTGAGATTACTACAAAAATTCTTGGGAGAGTTATACTAAACTTCCTGGTGTTCTGGGAGCTTTATTCACAAATGTGAATAAAGTAGCTAAAAAACAATATTTTAATTTCGGAGGTAAAGAAAACTATTAAAACACAGATGAATATGATAACGATAACCAGTTCTTGAAGCATAATATGCTATTCTAAACTGTCTTCTCTAAATAGAAAATCTTATTGCTTTATGCTGCACCTAATGCTACTTTTTACCGTCCTACCTGCTTCCGCAAGCCATGCCTTATACCACACTGGTACTTCAAAAGCTGATGAAGGTAACTTTGGTAGCTTTACTTGCAGTTTTCAATTCTCAGCAGAGTCAGTGCAGTGTTGTGAACTAACCGCAGCCTATTTAGCACACAAAAAATCTTAAATGCTTTCTTCTGTCTCTCGTACATGTTGAGTATGGTGCCCTTATTCTCTTTTCCAGCCTTTAGCCTTTGTGCTTCAGTTCTGGAAGTAAAAGCCATCAGTTGTGTGAGGACTCACAACAGGCACATTCAGAGCTGCCTGGTACAGTTCTATGTTACTAACCTTTACCTTTACTGTAAAGCAACTTCTTTTTACATCCAAGTGCCTCGGTTGTTACATCTTTCCTAGTTTGCTCATTAGTCCTTTTTAATCTCTTTGTCCTTCAATCCACCAGATGACCAGGTGTCAACAGAGTGACCTTCCCTTCTTGGACATTCCTCTCTCTAGATTTTTGTGTCAAGGCTTTTTACTTTCTCTTTATGCCTCAACATCATCAGAGTATGTGCTTTCCTACCTTAATGTTTGCCTAGGTGGCTTATCTGCTTAGTTTTACCCTGGGCATTTTGGTTGCCAGAAAAACAGCTCAATTTTGCGCAATATTCTTGGCTTTTGCTTGGTCTTAATGAAGGAAAACAGTGGTTTGAGTTTTTACATACAGGAAGGGGAGGAGGAGAATCAATGGTGAGATGAGGCTAGTCCTGCAGGGGATTCATCCTGCAGACAGCTTGCCATTTCTGAACAGGAGCAATGAAATTCATATTTTTTCTTGACTACCGTAAATGTAAAAACAGCTTAGAACAAAGTCATACCTCCTCAGCTCTGGGCCTTTTGCAAGACAGAAGCCATTGGTAATGAAGCTTTAGTCTTTTCACCATGAAATAAGGTTAAGGAATCTTGTTGCTTTTCTAGAAAATCAGTGTCTTTTGAAAGATAGCAGCCAATTCTTCCCCAGTCTCTTGTTCAGGTAGATTTTGATAACTATCTTCAACATCCTGGATTTTGAAATCCTCAGAAAATACAAGGACTGGACTATTTTTGTTATCAAAAGAGTCAGGACTTCATTTGGCCCCAGTAGTCAATCAGGGAGAGCAGCAAAAGTTCCTGGTAACTAAAGTGGTGCAGGATGTAACATACCTACAGTTTGGGGAGGACTGGTAATACTAATGTCACGTGGAAAAGAGGGTTGGGTCTAGGGGACTTGGGAGTCAAATGCTAAATCCCTTGGGAGCGAGGAGGTTTAAAGTATTGAGTGAGGATTAAGTTGGTGTAAGTAAATAGAGGCAGCTTTTGAGTGTAAACTTGGAGACTTAGATAAATTAGGAGGCACAGGTGAAGCATAAGAAGAGTGGAGAGCACAGCTGAGAGGAACTTTGTTATGAGGACAAGTACTGTGTTTAATGAAAAGCAGAGAGCTCTGGGCTAATGGGCTTTAGGGCAATTTAAGGATCCTAGGGGAGCAGGATGGTAAGAGGGCATGATATATCATCCCTTTGGTTGAGCTCTTTCCACCACTGATCTAAGAGTACACTTCAAGTTTTCAGTTGTCCTATATCTCTCCTCAAGAAGGGCTAGGCACCTTCATGTCCTCCTCATTTTCCTTCTAACTCAGAAAAATGATTGCACTCTCAGGGCTTGATTTTTCTGCTCCTTAATTTCATTTCTTTGAATTCTTTGGGTTTGTTGCCCATTAGCACTGCAAGCCACCTGGGCAGAGCATGATCCTTGTTATGAGATGTGCAGAACCTATCATAACATCTTCGTATCAACCAAGACTTCCATCATTGTATTCCTTTTTTGTCACCAACCCACTTTAATGTTAGTTTGACCTGTGTGTATTTTAATTTATTCTATATCCTTTTCCTGAAATTGATCCTATTTCCAGACACATTCTGATTGCAGCCCTTACACCTTTTATTTGTCTTATTCTCACTTTTTTCAGCCTTCTGTGTTAAATATTTATTGCCTTTCGTCCTTCTGTTTTGTCCTTATGATTCATAATTATCTACCATTACTTCCTGAATGTAAAATTGACTTGCATGGGTAATACACGGCAGTGGTAAAGTCTAGAGCTGTGACTTGACACCCAGTAGGAGAATGGAAAAATGACACATCATCATTCTAAACCTTCATTATCTCTATCGGTACATCCCAGAAGAACCAAATAAAAAGAGTTTGCACTTATTCATTTGTAGCAACTGATCGCTGGCAGTAGGGGAGGCCAGAAAATAAAAATTATATTTTCTGTAAACCTTTAGGGGTTTGGAAGTTGTTTAAATTTGTTGTGGAAAGAAAACAAGAGCTTTTAGTTTTGTGGATATATGTTGTTGAGTTTTGTTTTTTATTAAATTCAGAAATAAATTAGAATATTCTGTCTCCAACCAGCTAATAGATATTGGCAGTGGTTGGGGTTCCTATGGATCTTGAAAGGTCCATATGCAAGTTCTTGTTAGTCCCTAATCATAGAAACTGTCTGGGTGTATTCAAATTGCGAAAATAGAAAAATAGTTTAAAATCTGTTTTGCTAGTAAGAAACTGGGTTTTCACACAGCAGGACTGAGTGCCACATAGCATATTAAATCTCTAGGTTCAAATCCCACAACCAAGTCAAAGGAGCAAGGATTTAAGTCTCATCCTCATACATGCTAAGAGAAATCCTCAACTATTGAGATAATTCTACTTTGGGAAACAAAAAAAAAAAAAGCCTTTGTTATTCTCCACAAAACATATTTGGGACTGAAGTTACTTATTCAACACAAGTTTGTTCTAAGAAAACTGTTTTTCTATTGTGTTATGTCTCCAAGAAACACTAATAAATCTTGAAGCATTATACAACAAAGGAAAGACTTGGTGGTTTTCATCAGCTCTCAGACAGTTGCAGTGCATATCTGCAAACTAGCTGCTGCTTGACTACATGGAAATAAAAACTCACTGCCATACTGATTCATGTTCTGCTCCTGAGGAAGCAAAAACTCTACTCACAAGACTTTTTCACATAATTTCTTCCATTTCTCTTCACCATGTACACATTTACACACTGAAACTGAAGCACAGAGATCCCGAATGTATATAATTATTTAAATGTTTGATCTATTTCAATACCACCAGGTAAATTACTTTCAAAATAGCTCACATACAAGTGCTGGCAGCTGCCATTTTAGTGAAGCTCAACACAGAATTACTTTTTAGACAGAAATATTTCTTTTCTTACTTCAAGGAAGATATCTGTCTAAAAATATATAGATGTTTGGCATGATTTAAATATGAAGTACTTGATTCTCATATAAAGTAAGCTGATTTATGTTATTCTGCTAATTTTCAGGAGTTTTAAAATGCATGTGTATGATCGGAGTGATCTACTAATTTTCATTAGTGGATGGTATAATGTGCCATTAATGTCAAATAAGAAAAAGGTCTTGATACACCAACAGTAAAAATATGGGAAAATATGAGATTCTAATGTATAAATGTGGCATTCTTATCACCTAAAAAAAAATAAATCTCAACAACATGCCAGCTTACGTCAACTGAAAGTTACTTTCTAGTACCTCAAAAAACCCCTAACTTATGATCTATAAAGACAATATAACAATTACATATAACAAGACGTATAACCATTTTCCTCTGGTTTCAAGGTGTTAACAGAATTTGTTTTCTTTTTACTGCAGAAAACAAATAACTTTATATTCAATAGAACAGGAAAATCTAAGGAATCAAATCCTTAGGAACAGAGTTATACAAAACATGGAATATTTTTCATTAGAAATACATTATTTCATCCAAATCAGAATATTGTATAGTCAGAAATTTAACTATATCAGAACAGAACTCTGAACGTTTTTCCTTGGAAATCTATTTATTGTGTATAAGCCAAAGTTGCACTTAGTTTCTCTGAACAAATCATTTATTCTTAAAGGTCAGTATCAGATAAGGTATAATATTTTGATTGAGCTTAAATGAAATAGTTTTGAAAAATTCCTTTATTGGAATTTTAGAATAAATAAATGTTCCAGTACAGGGTGAACCCTTTTTCCTGCAAAGTTGGTGTTTCTTACCAAATGTAAATACTGACAGCCAGTTCTTCTATGAATATTTACATAGTTGTCTAGTTACAATCCAGTAAAAAATATTATAGGATCACAGAATAACAGGATGGCAGGGGTTGGAAGGGACCTTCAGAGATCATCTAGTCCAACCCCCCTGCCAGAGCAGGGTCACCCAGAACAGGTTGCACAGGAACGCATCCAGGCGGGTTTGGAATGTCTCCAGTGTTAGAGACTCCACCACCTCTCTGGGCAGCTTGTTCCAGTGCTCTGCCACCCTCAGAGGAAAGACGTTCCTCCTCATGTTGAGATGGAACTTCCTATGCTCAAGTTTCTGCTCGTTACCTCTTGTCCTGTCCCAGGGCACCACTGAAAAGAGCCTGGCCCCATCCTCCTGACACCCACCCTTTAAGTATTTATAAGTGTTGATAAGGTTCCCCCTCAGCCGTCTTTTTTCCAGACTGAAGAGACCCAAAACCCTCAGTCTCTCCTCATAAGAGAAGGGTTCCAGTCCCTTCATCATCTTGGTAGTCTTTTGCTGCACCCTCTCCAGCAGTTCCCTGTCCTCCTTGAGCCAGGGAGCCCAGAACTGGACACAGCACTCCAGGTGCGGCCTCACCAAGGCAGAATAGAGGGGGAGGATGACCTCCCTCAACCTGCTGGCCACGTTGTTCTTGATGCACCCCAGGCTGCCATTGGCCTTCTTGGCCACAAGGGCACATTGCTGGCTCATGGTCATCCTGTTGTCCACCAGGACTCCCAGGGCTCTTTCAGCTGAGCTGCTCTCCAGCAGGTCAGCCCCCAACCTGTACTGGTGCATGGGGTTATTCCTCCCCAGGTGCAGCACCCTACACTTGCCCTTATTGAATTTCATAAGATTCCTCTCCACCCAACTCTCCAGCCTGTCCAGGTCTCTCTGTATGGTGACACAGCCTTCTGGTGTGTCAGCCACCCCTCCCAGTTTTGTGTCATCAGCGAACTTGCTGAGGGTGAACTCTATCCCCTCATCCAGGTCATTGATGAATATATTGAACAGGACTGGACACCAGTACTGACCCCTGGGGAATACCACTCATCACTGAGCTCCAACTAGATTCTGTGTCCCTAATCACTACCCTCTGAGCTCTGTCTTTCCACCAGTTTTCAATACACCCCACTGTCCATTCATCTAACCCACACTTCCTAAGCTTCCCTATGAGAATGCTGTGGGAGACCACGTCAAAAGCCTTGCTGAAGTCAAGGGAGACAACATCTTCTGCCCTCCCCTCATCTATCCCTCCAGTCATGCCATCATAGAAGGCTATCAGATTAGTCAGACATGATTTCCCCTTGGTGAATCCATGTTGAGTACTTCTGTTAACTTTCTTGTCCTCCACGTGCTCTGAGATGGTGCCCAGAAAGAGCTGTTCCATCATCTTTCCAGGGATGGAGGTGAGGCTGACCGGCCTGTAGTTCCCTGGGTCCTTCTTCTTGCCCCTTTTGAAGACTGGAGTGACATTGGCTTTCTTCCCGTCCTCAGGCACCTCTCCTTTTTTCCAGGACTTTTCAAAGTTAATGGATATGTAAGTTCTTGCAAATGACAGACTACAGAAGATGAAATGCACTCTACCTTTGAAGTGTAATCTCTTTGGAGATAGGCATATCTTGCTGCACAGGATTAGAAAAGAGTTATTATCTGCCTCATAAGGACAGTCTGATCCATTCCCATACTGAGCTCATTATGGAGAGAATCATTGTGAAGCTCTAAGCATGGGAAAGGGTAATTGTGTCTGTGTTGCATTCTTTATCCTCAGAGTGGACAAACTTTCGGGGTGACAGAAATGCTTTTAAGCTCTCTCAAGAGTCTAAAGCCCAACTTCTTTCCAGAGGGCAAATGACTGCTGTCATTCTTCCAAAGAACCGGGTTTGAGAGGGGAGAACAAGGCCAGTATTTTGAATTGGAGACACATCTGCCAGAAGAGTAACAGATTCTCTCTTTTTCCCTGATGATTTCCTAGTAACTGGAACACATGGTGCAGAGGAAGATAAGGTTTTTAGACTTTCCTTAGTTGAAGGATATAGGGAATATAAGCTCCTATCTCCTATGAAAATATCCAGATCACTGAACTGAAGATGAACTGTCTAACACCCCATTTCAGCTTCTCTTTTAGCAATTATCCTGTCTGGAAAAACAGGCCAAACCAACCAACCAAACAATAGCAATAGCATACCCAAGGATGATCCTGTTATCATTTTCTTTGCTGAAGCTGAAAAGTCTTGCTAGGAGCTGCTTGTCTTGTGAAAGCAACAAGTCACACTGACTAAGTGAAGTAAAGATATGACCGGAAATATAAAAAGAATATTTTGGAGGTCTCCACAGTCTAGTGAGACAAAATATGCTGTGGAATAAATGGTGTGGATGGTTAAACAATGTTACATTGCAACAACAGGTTGTTTCCTAATTATTAGATTTCCAATCTTGGTCATCATCTGACTTCTAACTATCTAATCTTCACAGTATGAGTTTTATTTGCTATTTTGAATTGTCATTCATAAAATAAATCTTTACTTTCATAATGTGGACTGCTTATTATGTATGTTTATAGATATGCCTTTTAAATAGCAAACATACTTTTAATTGGTATGAATTGCACATCGTCTGACAAAAGAACAAACTGTTATATTTGAGGAGCTCTAGACCAAGACACAGTTTGATTCAAAAATATTTCTTTCTTCTCAGAGAGGCTTCTTTGTATATGTGGTTTCTTTGTATGAATAATTCCTGCTGCATATCAGAATGTCACTGCTTTTCAGACACAAGATAAGAACACAATCTCTCTTCCAAGGAGTTTAACATCAAAGTATTTACTTAGTAACCAAATTAGATAATAACAGCTTATCAAGTTGCATATCCTTGTCTACATTTTCCTTTTTGCTTCACTGAGTGGTGTAAACCAGGCATCGATCCCACATTCTTACACACCTGGCTGATTTTACTAGCTAATTCAAAGAATCTATTAACATTCACGAAGTTAAGCAGCAGCTGTGTAAGTATTTGCAGGGTCAAGGCCTTGTAGTTTAAATCCTTACTACATGTGTATGCAGAACCTAGCAATAGGGGGCCTTGAAGTCTCATTTGCATCTTCTTGGCAGAAATCTGAAAGTAATTCTTTTGCAATACTCCAAACTCTACCTTGGAAGCCCTTTGAGGAAAAGGAAAAAAGAGGGGTACAAACCTTACTGTAAAGAGAACATTTTTTTATGGACAAGCTACATGAAAACTATCTCAAGAGATCTTCAAGTAGCAAGCCTTTTAAACTCTATCATTCAAAATCTATCTCTATTTCTTAGCTTGGTAATCACTGGGAAATTGGATTCTCTGTGTATAAATTTTCCTTTAATTGAACTCATTTAAGAATATATGTTTTTTTTATTGTATATTTGTAAGACAAATTCATTTTGCTAGCAGCAAACACCATATTTACATTTCATTAGTATAGGTTACCATTGTATTTTACCAGAAACTCACAAGCAGGACTGTAGGCTGTGCAGAAACGAAGTAAACCCATGAAGAGCCCCAAGAGTTTGCGTGGAGAAGAGGCTGACAAGAGTCTGGGGATATATACCAGTTGCAGGAACTTGACTCTGAAAAAAAGACAATTTGGGAAGTGACTCAACTGCTGTCATTCAGAAATCTCAGTCAAACCCTTAGCATTTCTGTAAAGGTGTTTTAGCCTTTGCTTTGAGTCTTTTTACCTCTTGTTCCATCTTTCCTGTAGCAGCAATGATCATTTTACCAAAGCATGTGCGTGTAGAATGTATGAGATCTTGGTGCTGTTGTAGGAGATTTTGCTAGAAGGATCACCTGAAATACAAATAGGATGAAAATTAACATGTTAAACTGCTAGGTTAGTATTTTAGAGATTGCTAACAAGGATGTTTACTAGGTATTCATTAAGAGTCAGAGAAAAACTCAGTGGGAACAGTAGACTTGCTAAAATTTGGTCATCCCAAAACTGTTTGGTGAATTCAATACAGATTTACAAATATTATTATTTATACAGTCAGTCATACCTCTGTGACAGGCAAGATCTTGGACCACATCCTCCTGGAAATTCTGCTAAGACGTGTGGAAAATGAGGAGGTAATTGGTAACAGCCAACATGGCTGCACCATGGTTAAGTCATGCCTGTCAAATTTGATGAACTTCTACGATGGAGTTACAGCGTTGGTGCGTTGGTGGATAAGGGAAGAGGAACTGATGTCATCTACCTGGACTTGTGCAAAGCATTTGACATTGTCCCGCATGACATCCTTTTCTCTAAATTGCAGAGATTTGATGGATGGAGCAGTCGGTGGATAAGGAACTGGCTGGATGGTCTTACTCAAGGAGTTGCAGTCAACGGACTGATGTCCAGATGGAAACCAATGATGAGTGCCATTCCTCAAGGGTCAGTACTGGGACCAGTGCTGTTCAACAACTTTGTTAGTGGGACAAAGGACAGTGGGACTGAGTGCACCCTCAGCGAGTTTGCTAATGACACCAAGCTCTGTGGCATGGACAACACACTGGAGGGAAGGGACGCCATCCAGAGGGACCTTTACAGGCTTGGGAGGTGGTGCACATGCAAACCTCATGAATTTGAACCAGGTGAAGTGCAAGGTCCTGCACCTGGGTCATGACAATCCCATGCACAAACACAGGCCGGGTGGAGAATGGCTTGAGAGCAGCCCTGAGAGGAAGGACTTGCGGGTCTTGGTAGATGAGAAGCTCAACATGAGCCAGCAATGTGCGCTTGCAGTCCAGAAGGCCAATGGTATCCTGGGCTGCATCAAAAGAAGCATGGCCAGCAGGTTGAGGGAGGTGATTCTGCCCCTCTACTCCACTCTCATGAGACCCCACCTGGAGTACTGCATTCAGCTCTGGGGCCCCAAACATAAGAACGATGTGGACCTGTTCGAGCAAGTTCGGAGGAAGGCCATGAAGCTGATCAGAGGGATGGAACTCATTTCCTATGAGGACAGGCTGAGAGAGTTGGAGTTGTTCAGCCTGAGAAGAGATGGCACCGGGGAGACCTTATAGCAGTATCCGAAGGGGACCTACAAGAAATCTGGAGAGAGACTTTTTACAAGGACGTGTAGTGATAGGATGAGGAGTAATGGCTTCAAACTGAAGGAGGGTAGATTTGGGAATATTAGAAAGATATTAGGAAGAAATTTTTTACGATGAGGGTTGTGAGGCACTGGAACAGTTTGCCAAGATAAGTGTTCAAGGCCAGGCTGGACTGGGCTTTGAGCAACCAGGTCTAGTGGAAGATGTCCCTGCCTATGGTAGTGGGGTTGCAGTTAGATGATCTTTAAAGTCCCTTCCAACCTAAACCATTCTATGATTCTATGATTAGCTAACTATACATACATACACATAAAACTATAATGCCACATATATATCATATATGTGATTAGCATACCATATATATGATTATAATATCATATATAAATAATAAACCAGGACATATGTGTGAGCTGTTGGAACAAAGAGGAGAAATTGGGATACTTGTTCGGCATATGAGAGCTGCAAATTCTGTGTTTTCAGAGACTTCAGTCTACAGTGGTGAGTCTTAACATGACTATAAATAGTGAAAAAGATCCTAAGATAAGAACTTGAGAAATTTCAATATTCTGAGAGAAGGACATTCACCTGAAAACTTTAAGAATTTTATTCACATCTCTGAAGAGGAAAAGAGTAGGTTTGTACTTGACAGCATCCGTCTACAGGCAAAAGACATTCTTGGATGGTAGCTTTACAGATTCTCTTTGGAGGTCTTTCAGCTCACAGGGAATACTGAAAGAGTTATAGCAACTCTTTCACTTGTTAGTACATAATAGTTACCGAAAAATTGGATTTTTATGTCCTGATGACTATCCCAATGGATAGGAATGTCATCAAGAAGGACATAAACTTGAATCTAAGTCATAAATCCATTTTAATCCTCTGGATATTATGTGCTACTTACTGAAAACATCATGCTTTAGGGCAGGGGGAATAATTCTCTCAAAGGTCCCATTAATCTTTTTTGAGATGGACCCAAGCTGAACAAATTGTACATATGAGGCCAGCAGTAACTCAATAACATCAGCCTCAGATCTTTTTGTAGCTCCTTCCCCAGGGAAGACTTGAGGGTGTTGTACTTGTGTGTCCCTGTGTTCCAGACGTGTGCTAAACCTGAACATGAGAGCCTCTCCTGCATTGTTTTCAAGCCCTATGAACCTCAAGGTCCACATGCAGCTATAACCGTGCAGCCAGTGGGTGAGGGCAGCTGCCTCAAGGTCACAACTTCATCTACCCTGCCCACCTTACAAACTGTGCAAACTAAGATACTTTGGACTGAATGGAACAATTTCTGTGCAAAATTACACCACTTTTATTCCTTTTTTTCCATTTGTCAAGAAAAAATGAACACATTCAGTTGGATTTGGGTACAACATATTCCTGAATGGGGAATACAACAAAACAGGTGAGAGTCATCTCCAGACCTTTGCAAAGTATACAGAATTTAACTTTTCACTTTAAAAATATACCTAGAGTTCCTCCCTGTCTCAACAGTATTCCATTTCTCATTTGTTTCCTCCCTGCTGTGTTTTCCAGACCCCAATCTCTTTTCAATCCAATTAAATTTACCTGGGGGACAGGGACGGGGGACATCTTCAAGTTTAGATGATAAGAGAAGTAAAATTATATGCTCAGAAAGTGTGAAAACTTTTCAGTTTTAAGATCTCTTTCTTTCAAGATGTTTCTCTTCTTTTCCATATCCTTCTCAGTGGAAATCCATGCAAGTTAATTGCTCCCCTCAATAAGAATCCTTATGCAATCAGGATTTAAATGTGGCTGTTCATCTAAGTTTCAACACAGAGGAGAGACCATTTTATATCAGTATTCCACTCTATGTTTTATTCAAGATATTATTGTCTATAAAGTCTTAAATAATTTAAGATGCTGTTCTTCAGAGATCATTTACTCCCTATGCCCCAGCACTTTAATATGAGATCTGAAGAATGGTAGATTTTGGACTGCAGGATGGTTTGTACTGTCTACAAGAAAGGGACTCTCCATATAGTGTCAGAAGGTATGAATTCCATATGCACACCTTCCAGCCAATCTGTTGGATGCCTATATCTTGAATATTGTGTGAGAAAAGCAATAGCATCTCTTTGATCAACCTCTCTCTTCCCAAGGATGTTGATGCCCTGTTGATAACTGGTATCTCTTCATGAATGTTCCTTTTTTCTTTAGAATTCTGTCATGGCTTGAGCTTTTGTAGTTATTACGGGACTGTTCAAACTCTTAGTGTAGCCCATAATTTAGAATACAGTATTATTCTGTTAAATGTCGATCTGCTCTAACTGCTGTAATAGTAGATAGCTTTCCTTTGTTCAGTCAATTATATGACATGCATATTGTATATGTTATATGAAATAATCCAGTATTCTATTTTTATGCTTGCTTCTGACTAGTATTTTTAACAGAAACCTTCACACTCTGAAGCCTCTAGGAGGATACTGTGGCTAAGAAACAAATACTATAAAGAGAAATAATTTTTAAAAATGTATACAATCTTGCTACAAAATAAAATAATGAAGTAAATAGCTTGATTTAAATAGTTGACTCAAAAGCATTCTCCATGTTCCTAGGCTCTTTGCAATAAGATACTATTTCTTAGGATTAACGAGGGGAGAAATATCATACATACATCTCTATACTTAGGTGATGATTCAATAACGATATTTGTACAAAATTGGCTACAGGACAAATATGAACTGGGGTAGAGAGGATCGTATCAGATGCATTTAATATTGTTTACAGCTTATACCTATACAAGCCAGGTTGCAATCAGCCTTAGCTTATAATTTGCAGTACACTTAACACCTTGTAGCTTGGATTTTTATTGAATTTTCTTTCTTATCATCAATAGACATTTTCTTTTTCTTCTCTGGCATTTTAAACCTCAGCTATAGGCAGAACTGAGAAAATCTGCATTTTTCTCCTTGTAGGAAATCTGACAATTCAACTTTTTTGAAACCCAAATCAAGATGGAAAGTTGAAGTGTTGACTGTTTCACATAAATTTAGAAATTGACTCAGAAATATACTGAGTTTGCTTATATATTTTAGAGCTAAATATTCCCCAAATTTGAAACATTGCTTTTAGCTCTACTGAGTTGAAATTAGGGTGTCATAGGGACTGGAGCGGCTCCCTGCTGGCCAGGGTGCCGACCCCAGCCACAGGCATCTCCACAGGGACAAGGACTGGCCAAGGCTATGGCAAAACCTCAGACCATGGTTTGGTACCTGAAACAGTGGGGACATCATCAGTCCCAGGCATGGCGGCATCATGATGGGGATTTTGCTCTGATGTGGCCCCCCATGGGCCAGAGTGATCCTGGCCATTACTTCCCCACAGCGTGTTGGGAGCCTCTCCCATGGTCACTTTGGTCTACAGCAGAATTATGCTACATCTCACCTAGTACATTAACCTGAGAACATCCTTGGTCTCAAGAAAATTATTATCTATCCTCATGGTTTGATAGGATGTAGCCCAGGATGCTTTTGGTCCATTCAATCTGTCACTTTTTCAAACAATTTCCAGGCATACTGTGACAGTTAAGACACCTCAGAGTGTTTGCAGAGTTTGCATGCAGCCTGCTTTGGAAGTAAAAGAGTTTGCTACTACAGCCGTGTGGACCTTTCTCTATTGGTTGTCCTCAAGGGCAGGAACATTCCTGGTCATATTTTATGTAACTGGCATGGATGCAGATCCTGAAATTTATGACTGTTCTACATCATGGGGAATGCAATCTCTGTGAAGCCGACTCTCTAGAATATGATGAAGGCACTAGCTATCTGTCATAAGCAAGGCAGAAATGCAGATAAGTAATGTAGCATTTTACTGCATTAATTCAATATGAACTATTCACAATTATCAAAAAATAAGATATTATACTTCATATTGATTTTTATCCTATCATGAATCTAGTTGTGGCTTGGAGTATGAAATGCAAAATTTACTAGTTACCTCTTACATCGGTGTTTACCTAGGACACATAGATCTTCCACTACAGTTCTTTTATTCTGTTTTATTAACTTATTTGTTTTAATACAGACTCATAGGCTATGTTAAAGGTGCTACTCAGAATTCTCTTTAGTAATCACTAAAGCATAATAGCCCCAACGGGCACTGTTTAGTGACATCACTCTTTGCATTTTAATAGTAGTGGTAGTTCTACCTTTCAGCAGGGTACAGTGGGCTTTGCTTACATTCCTCAACTTCTCATTTATATGTTAATAAGTTTCAAATGCATTTATTTGGTTAGCATTCATCTTTTTTCTAGTGAATCTAGGTAAGGCTAGTTCATCAAATAATGCAGTTCTGTTTTTTGTTGTTGTTTTTGTTTTTTTTTTTTTTTGTTTGTTTTTTTTCTGGCCAATCTTATTAATGGTAATATTGTAATTAAGCATGTTGGCAATAAAAAGTAGAAAGACAAAAACTGATCTTGTTGAAGATACATCATTGATCCAGAGGGAAATCATAAGAGTATATCAGAAAAACTGGATTATTGAAATACTAAAAAGTGTATGGAGTGCTACAGTACACAGTGTGAGATTATCTACTTGGGAACTAATAATAAGAATTTCTGCTATAAATGGTGATTTGTTATTTGGAAATTAGAAAGGAAGAAAATCATGTTAGAGTGAGTTAACCATACACTGTATGCATGAAAAAGAAGCACACACAATATAAGAAGTTCTCAGCTGTGGTATTGCCAGTAGAGGCTAACAAATACTAAAACTGTTGCATGAAGCACCACCAAAATGTCATCCGCAGAAGATGAATCTAAGTAGAACAGACATGGTTATTAGGAGGACAAGACACATGAGGAGTCTCTGCTATGAAATGGAATGCAATTAATTTAGTGGTTTTGCTAAACTGAATGAGAAACATGGAGAGGATATTGTCAATGTCCGTCTGAGAAGGTGACTATATGCCAAGAGGAATAAGTAAAATATCAGTATTTCCCAAATTTACCACAGAGCGTCTACCTAATTGCAGCATAGCTTGAGCACTATCCAGTCTTTTGACTAGACAAATCTTTCATGATGACAATAATGGTGAGATTTGAGTTTATGTATGTGAATTGTTCTGACACCTTAGGCAACTCCTTGTACAACATTTAGATGTGGAAGATAAAGGTGGGATAGGAAATTAAGGTGCAAGAATAACCTGTTGAGTGATGAGGTGTGATCACAGAGATCCTAGGTCAGGTTTTTTGCTAGGAATAGGTGTACATGGTTACACATGAAGATGTCGAACAGGGCTCTGAGCAACCTGATCTAGTTGAAGATGTCCCTGCTTATTGCAGGGGGGTTGGACTGGACCTTTAAAGGTCCCTTCCAATCCAATCTATTCTATGATTCTATGAATGTATGTGTGTGATCATGGTATCTCTGTTGTACTTCAGATGCCTCTCTAATAAGCTGTGTGGCTTCCGCTGGAAGAAAAAAAAAAAAAAAAGTCTTACTGATTTAATTTCAAAGGTGCAATTCCCAAAAGAACAAATAGGTCCATAAATTTAAGCTAAAAATCCAAAGAAATTGCCTGGCCTTGCCAGAAGTGAGATGCCAAACATCCTCCCAGAGATGTATGGGAGAAAAGGTACTTTTATATAGAGAATTATTGGTTTATCAGAGGGATTATATAACATATCTGTCTGCAATAAAGGATGATGAGACGGAGACTTGGGGCTCATTCCTTTGTTCCCTTCCACAAATAATTTTTCAGGCTATTCATTCATCTTTCTGTCCATACCAAAAATAATAATAGGTGAGTCTGGTTTCATAGCTACCTTTCTCTTTTGAAACTTTAAACTTTTACATTACTAGGGGCAGACCACATACTGCATCATCTAATTAGTTTAAGATGCTTGATGTAAATGTTATTATTTAAAAAAAGAAGGAAATAGAGTGACAAAGACTCATGAAATGGCTGGAAGGCACATAATGCAGAACTAAAAACAAAAGAACAGCAGTTTCTTTACCAAAAGTGATATTGTTTAAGTTGAACACATTCCATTATTCAAATAAGATTGCTTAAAGTTAACATGTTCTGGTGGTTTCTGTGGAAACAGGGTCAGAAAGCTATAGGTAGTCAGCGTGCAACCGTTAGCTGAGAAGGAGAGCTCTCACTTGCAGATTTCAGGAGCTGCCTGCCTGCTGGGAAACATGTACAAAGAGGCAACTTCCAAAAGCAGTCCACAGGGTTTTAGGTGGTTGGAAAGGATGTAAAGGTTAAAAATAAAAGGAGGTAATAGTTTAAAACTTATTAGAATACACATTTGTAAAAAATACGTATTAAAAATATAAAATAATACTTGAAAATATAATAATTTTGCTTTAAAAATATAATAATTTTTAGTTTGCTATATTAAAAAGCGAAGATTTCAGATAATTTGGTACGTTTGTGAGAAATCTAATTGCAATCACGGCAGCAACTGCTAATGAATCTAAAGATAACCATTCAAGCTGTAAACTGATTAGCTGTGGTACTAGTATAGTACCTGTCACAGGCAGGACAAAGTAAAAGACAAATCTGAATACAGGGATTTATTCAAGAACCAAAGATACCAGAGTTTTTCCTATTTTTTTCCTATTCCTAAACTCCTACCAGAGCTTAGCCTATTTGGCTACCTCATACATGCACTTGCTCACTCCCAGTCAGAGCAATGTTCGTTAGATCTTATCTTCCCTTCCTGGCAGGGAGGCCCCTGCTGGTCTAGGAAGGTCAGTCAGAAGGTCGTGTCAGTCCACACTCACAGTTAAGAGTCCCAGGTGTCCCTGGGCACTGGGCATCCCCTGTTATTCCTCTCCGTGCATCTCCCCCATCTCCAGGATCTTCCCACTTCTGGGATCTTTCCTCTAGCCAGGGTCTTCACCTTTTCCTTTCCTGGTCCCCTTCTTCCTTTTAAGACCACTTCTTTGGGAACCCTCCTTTTCCACCACTAGCCCGTATTTTTTCTCAGCTAAATAGTCTGTGTGCAGAAGCACAACGTGTGATCAACCTAATTGCTGACTCTGTCTTGTGACTCTCTATTAATTAGAGGATTCACTACTTGACCCTTTTGTTCAGTGCAGGTGTTAACAAAAGTTACAACCAGCCCACACCTTGCAGCTAGCACGTAGCAGGCTTCTGCTTGAGAGTTCAAAAGTTCAGTTTTGGACATTCACCACACATATGCACACACATAGACCCCAATTATCTGCTGGCATTCACAGTTTAGATTCTTTTTATGGCTACAACAGTATCACATACAACACATAGTAGCACATGCATTAATGCATATTCTCTCTAAGAAAGACACTTTCAAATAAAACCTGATTTTGAGAAGACAGTGTCTTCATGCTTTCTATAAAACAAGGTGGGGAGTCAAAAAGAAAAGCATCCAAAAATTCTGCTCAATTTTTAAGAATTGGAAGGAGAGGAGAAAAATAAATAAAATGTTTGAAAAGGAAAATTAAAGTGACCAGTCAGCATTCCCTGATGCTCCTCTCAGTTCATCACATTTCCCACCTATCACATGTGGAATAAAAGTTCATTTTCTTTCTTATTTCCCCAAATGAAAAATTTACACCACGTAACTATTCAAAACTTTGTTTTCTGGATGTATGAAAACAGCTCTGAGTGTCACAGATGGAGCTAAGGGTAAAACAAAAGGGAAAAGCAGAATTGTTTTGACTTTTTTCAACTTCCACACTTTGGCATGGAGAAATTTCTCGTGATGGCCCACTGATGGTATTTGTCAGCGTCAGCAAAACTTTCTGTGGTACAATAAGGAAACAGAAAATACATGGCAACAGACAAAATAATAATTTTGTGGTGGGTCAGGACACATGGATTTTCTCCCAGATGATTTCTCACAGAAAGAAACTGCTCTGCTCCTGCCCTGCACCTTCTGGTTGAAGACACAGTGGAAGCTCTCTAGCTATATATGGGCTCAAGTAAATATGCCTTGCCTTTTAGGAAATCATAAAACAGCTTTCTCTACATTTTTTTTAATTGATCCTAAACAAAAGCTTGTTTATCTTTATTGCAAAACAACATTTTGGTTTGCCAAGGTTTGCAAATGCAACACAGGAAAGCAACATCTTCACAAAATGCTGTCTTTTGTGGTTTTGTTTTTGTGGTTCCTTTCCTATCGTTTACTATTCAAAGACCACTCAGATGGAGGAACTTGTCTGACTGATTGCTCTGTGCTGCTCCTATTTAATCTCTCCTTCTTTTCCCATGACCTTTATTCCCATGTGATTTCTGAATATTGCTCTCCTCTGAGTCCCTGCCTCCTTGATATTCATCTTGAATACTAGTGTCACTGCAGCTTCTCTTTGGCCTTTTACATAGTGGTAGGGTGAATGAATCACAAGAGAACTGAAACCGATAGATGCTAAAAGGTGCGATAAGAGTGCAGAAAGCTCTCTTTTTCCTTTTTCACCCCTACTTATGTATTTTCTCTGTTCCTTGCAGGTTTTATGCAGGTGTATTTTTCAGGGCAGTCAGGCCTGCTGAGATGTAAAATGAAGCAGTGATAAAAAGTAGACAGATGCATAAAAAATGAGATGGTGACAAGGTGGTTAAGGTGCTTCTGTCAGAAGTAAAATGAAGAGAGAGCACTCTGTGAAGATTACCCTTTTAGTACTGTGTGATCTCAACTGTTTTGGTTTTCCTTAGATCTCATAGAATCCCATAATTACCAGAGAATCTGAGGTGTCATTAAAAAAAAGAAGGATTTTGTCATACCATACCTGCAAAGAAGATCTTGTCAAACATAACCTCCTCTACAAGCTTAAAAATGGATTGCATTCTGAAAAATCTCTGGATTATATAGTCAATCATTTTTGTAAGTAGAATGTATTGTTGATCAGGAATACCTGAAATAGAAACTCTGCTCTTTTATTAACAGATAGCAGTGGACATCCTTGTGTTGCATTAGAAGTTCAAATGTGTTGCAGCTGGTCCAGGATTTTTTTACAGTATAATATTTTATCTATCAGAAAAAACAGTTTGTCAAGCTGAAGTGTTTTTAAAAAGTATAGCTGAAAATGTTATTATGAAAGTATTCATGTGCAGATATTATTCTCAATAAAATGGAATATTAGGCTGTGAAAATGGAGTTTTGTTTTCAAATTGGGCAGAGAAGAGGTTTGACTTTACTACTTGTTTATTGATATGTTCATGTGTGGCTGGCAAATTATGAACATTAGGAGTTTCATTTTGATGAAAACCAAGACCCAATTATACAGGTTCTACAGTATTTTAGGGGCCTGAAACAGAAAGCTGAATGAGAAACTTTTGCTGAAGACGTTGGTCCAGTATCCAAGACAACATACCTAGTGCACTAACCACTTTTATATGACAAGTAGAATTGCATGGGGCACAAAACATTTCCTTATTCAACTCTGCAATCTTCCTTTGCTTTGATTGCTTTGATTGGGGAAAAAATGTTATTTCACACTGTTACAAGGATAAATTCACTAATTTCCTTGTGGTACTTTCAGAAAATATGATGTGAAATCTAAATGAGGATCTAGATATCTACTGCAATCTAAGATAATGACTAAATTTGCTCTTCTAATTTGTGCAATTTCATCCTCTGATTCAGAACTTCCATCACTTTACATTATGCAGAAATCACACAGTAATTGTGATGCCTCTAAAATATGTGTGTTCCACTATATTCTGGAAGTGCCAAGGATATAAATATCTTGGTACTTAGGAAAGTCAAAGCCTGGGAAATGGAAATTAAACTAAGTTTGATATTTGAATGACCTTTGATAAATACATGTGACATTTTGGTAAAATAAATGATTTTGAATATGTATTTCAGAGTTAGTAGGGATTTAGTAAAAGGTTGTATGTGTGTGTCTATAGGCATACACATATACACACACACAGACACACAGACACACACACATACATACAATTAAATAAAAGGTCAGAAATGGTTAGTACTCTAAGGAATTCTGGCAACAACAAGACTTCAGAATTCTACCTACAAGTATTCTTCTGGTTGAGCCTTTCATAGTTATATTTTATCCATGTGTCATTACTAACCATATTAAACCCATGGGGAATTCTGAATGGCTTCTGCTAAGGAATAACTAAACAACCCTATGCTCAGCAGTAATCAAAACAATGGAAGCCACTAGCCCACAACAACATTAAATGGAAATACCAGCAACTGTAGCTGAAGGCTTAAAAACATTACGATAAAAGCCTCACGACTCTGAAACAGCCCTAGAGGGGTGAAAAGTCAAAAAGGCGACAAGAAGAATATTTATTGTGTTACCTAAGTAGCTGGCAATTAAAAGAGAAAATTGAAAAAAAGTTCTGACTAAAAAGACAATTTGGGATACATGAACTGAGAGTATAATTTGACTTCTATACAAGCAGCTCCTGTGCAACTGCTCCTGAAGTTTCCTCTTCACACAGACTGGGGACTCATTCTGTCTCTTTGCAACTGCTTCCCTCTCTGCACATCTAAATTTTCTTTCGATGGACAAAGTCCGTGCAATAAATCCACAAGCAGCTTGCAGACATAGGAGCTAGGAAATACTTCTGAATTTCCCAGCTGGCACACATCCAGAGTGCTCAGAGAAACAGCCCTCTTTGTATGTAGGTAATACTGCAACAACATACTTGCCTTTCACATAATTTCTTGTAATCTGCTTCTCATGTTGCCTAACTGCTGAGGAAAAAAAAAAAAAAAAAAGGTGTAACAATACCCTTAAAGTTACTTTGGAAAAACTGACACCATGATGGAGAAGGGAATGTAAATGGGATAAAGGGATGAAAAGGGATAAAAAATTACTTTGTACCATAGTTGGTGCATTTTCTTATTTCTATTTAGGTAATCCTGCAACAAAACTCAGGTAACTAAAGTTAAATACACTCTAATATTTCATATATCAGAATCACAGCAGTCTTTCATATATCAGAAACAATTTCAAGACAAAAGACTACACTTGCTAAAATAACGTTTGAGAATTAGAAACTGTTTGTTTCTAGTTAAGCATTCTTAAAAAAATACAATGACATCTGCCCTGGAAGAATGTGTCGGAAGAAGTGCAAAAACTAACAGTATGTAACAGAAAGCTAAAGGTCTGTTAAAATTTCCATCTGCAACAGTCCTGCCCTGGTGTGTTCTTTAAGTTCTGAATGGCTTCTGAGAAGATACTCTGTTAAGAATCAGAAATTTCCCTACATAACAGCTGCCTTAAACTAGAGAAGACATACCTCAATAATTATCAGTTCCTAAATTTCTTTTCAATAATTGATATTTTGCACTTACTGAGGATCTTTGATCACAGATGATCAAAGAACTTCAGAAATGTTGCTGTTCATCCTTGAAATACCTTTGTAAAATAAAAAAAAAAAATATTTTCCCACCTAGAAAAACCCCAACAAACCCAAATCCCCCCCCAAAAAAAACAAAGACCAAAAGGAGCAGAAAAAAAACCACCAGACTTTTACATGTAAGAATCATGGGGCCAAACCAGGATTAGAACACAGTGAGTTTCTTACCCTGTTAATTGTAGGCAAAATGCATCAATTAATTTTACATTCTTCAGCTCCATACAGGAATTCTTCAGTATATATACTACAAAATGTGTCTGCTTTTTTTTTTCCAGCCATGTACTTTGGTCAAATGAAATACTTTCCCTAGTCTCTTAAACCTGACTGTGGGGAGTATGAGCCTTGGCT
Source organism: Rynchops niger (assembly GCA_013400035.1). NCBI lineage: Eukaryota > Metazoa > Chordata > Aves > Charadriiformes > Laridae > Rynchops > Rynchops niger. Next base: position 109,842 of record VXBH01008396.1, read on the forward strand.
TATGTTGCTGCAGTGACCACGAGATGGTGGAGTTCAGAATCCCAAGAGGAGGGAAAAGGACAAAAAACAAGGTCTTATTGATGGACTTGAGAAGAACTGATTTTGGCCCCTTCAGAGGTCTGCTTGAAAGAGTTTTATAGCATAAGGCTCTGGAGGGAACAGGGGAACAGTCCACCCCAACATGCAACACATCAGGCAAAAACCCCAGGAGACCTGCATGGGTGAACAAGGAGTTTCTGGCAAAACTCAGACTAGAAGGTAGACACAAGTACAGGTAACCCAGGAGGAATATAGAGGCACTGTCTGACCATACTTAGGAAAGCCAGAACCCACCCATAGTGGAATCTCACACAAATGTTAAAGGCATCAATGACTTCTATAAGGACTTAAGTAGCAAAGTAACATCAGGGAAAACATAAGTCCGCTACTGAAAGGGACAGGGCCCCCAGTTTCAAAGCACATGGGAAAGGTTGAGGTGCCTTTTTCACCTCAGTCTTTACTTGTAAGACCAAATTCCAGAAATCTAAGGACCCAGAGAACAGGGGAAATGTCTGAAGCAAGGAAGGCATACCCCTGGTGCAACAGGATCAAGACAGAGAATACTTAAGCAAACTGGACATGCATAAGCCCGTGGGCCATGATGCAATGCACATGCAAGTGCCAAGGCAGCTGTGAGACCACTGTCAACAAACTTTCATCAGTCGTCGTGACTGGGACAAGCGCCCGAAGACTAGAGGAAAGCAAACATCACTCCTAAACTTTGTGATAAACTTCTACAATTAAATGACTGGCCTAGTGGATGAGGGGAGAGCACTGATATTAACTACCTGGACTTCAGGAAGGTCTTTGACGCTGTTTCTCATAAGACCATCCCAGACTAACTGTTGATATATTGGCTGTATGAGAAGACAGTGAGGTGGATTGAAAACTGACCGAACGGTCCCAGAGAGTGGTGGTCAGCAGCGCAAAGTCTAGTTGGAGACAGTAACTAGCATTGTCAATACTGGGTCCAGTCCTGTTTAACACCTTCATTAGTGATTTGAATGACGGGACAGTGTCTACCCTCAGGAAATTTGCAGATGACACAAAACCAGGAGGAGTGGTTGATACACCAGAAGGTCATACTGCCATCCAAAAGGACCTCAACAGGATCAAAGAATCATAGAATCATAGAATTATAGAATATTTTGGGTTGGAAGGGACCTTTAAAGTCAACTAGTCCAACCCCCCTACAACAAACAGGGATAACTAGTTTTGAGCAACAGCTAGAGTTGCTCAAAATCCCGTACAACCTGACCTTTCCAGGGATGGGGCATCTTCCATGTCTCTGGGCAACCTCCTCCAGTGATTCACCACCCTCAGCACAAAAACTGTCATCCTTATTTCTAATCTGAATCTGCCCTCTTTTAGTTTAAAACCATTACCTGTTAACTTATCACAACAGGCCCTGCTAAAAGTTTGTCCTCAGCTTTATCATAAGCCCTCTTTAAGTNGAATGACGGGACAGTGTCTACCCTCAGGAAATTTGCAGATGACACAAAACCAGGAGGAGTGGTTGATACACCAGAAGGTCATACTGCCATCCAAAAGGACCTCAACAGGATCAAAGAATCATAGAATCATAGAATTATAGAATATTTTGGGTTGGAAGGGACCTTTAAAGTCAACTAGTCCAACCCCCCTACAACAAACAGGGATAACTAGTTTTGAGCAACAGCTAGAGTTGCTCAAAATCCCGTACAACCTGACCTTTCCAGGGATGGGGCATCTTCCATGTCTCTGGGCAACCTCCTCCAGTGATTCACCACCCTCAGCACAAAAACTGTCATCCTTATTTCTAATCTGAATCTGCCCTCTTTTAGTTTAAAACCATTACCTGTTAACTTATCACAACAGGCCCTGCTAAAAAGTTTGTCCTCAGCTTTCTCATAAGCCCTCTTTAAGTACAGAAAGGCTGCAATAAGATTTCACTGGAGCCTTCTCCAGGCTGAACAACACCAACTTTCTCAGCCTGCCCTCACAGGAGAGATGTTCCATCGCTCTGATCATTTTTGTGGTCCTCCTCTGGACCTGCTCCAAGAGGTCCATGTGTTTCCTGTGCTGAGGGGTCCAGAGCTGGACACGGTACTCGAAGTGGGGTCTCACCAGAGTGGAGTAGAGGAGGAGCTGGCCTGCTTCTTTTGATGCAGCCAAAGATATGGTTGGCCTTCTGGGCTCTGAGCGCACATCATCAGCTCATGTTGAGCTTTTCATCTAGCAGTACCCCCAAGTCCTTCTCTGCAGGGCTGCTCTCAATCCCTTCAGCCCCCAAACTCCATTGATACCAGGGGTTGTCCTGACCCAGGTTCAGGACCTTGGCCTTGTTTTACCTCATGAGGTTCAAATTGGTCCACTTCTTGACCTGTTGACATGGATGGGGAAATGGTCTGACAGGAACTTCATGAAGTCTAACAAGGACTTGATGATCCCAAGGGTCTTTTCCAACCTAAATAATTCTATGAAAATGATTCTAAGGGGAAGTGCAAAATCCTGCACTTGGGAAGGAACCATTCCAGGTACAAATATATGCTGGAGAACACCCAGATTCAAAGCAGCTTGGCAGAAAACGCCTTGGAGGTCCTGGTAGACACAGGTTGAATTTGAACCAGCAGTGGGCTCTAAGTGGTCTTGCTTGAGTGTGCATGTTGGACAATGTGACCTCCAGAGGTCCCTTCCAACACCAGCCATTCTGTGATTTTTTGATTCTGTAATATGGTTCAAGTGTCATGGTAATAACACTTCTTCTACTGCAACCCTAGACTTAGCAGAGCTGGAGGTCTAAATTAAAGTATCTTGGATTCTATGAAGAGTTTCTGGAAGTTTCATAATATATACTCTTGCTAATGCTTCTCAATGCATAACAACGCTCTTATTTGTATAAAGAAAGGGAACCCCACAGGAAAACTATAGAAAAAACTGTACAAAAAAAATAATAATTCTCTGAATTCATGGCTCTTCCCTGGAAATTCTGCTGCTGCTGCTGTAAGGACATGGAGAGTACTAATAGACCTTAATGGCTCCAGTTATCCTCACCTAGGTCCCTTGACCACAATCTGCCCATGGAACTAGGAGCCCCATTTCAGTGTAGGTGTTGGCAGACCTGTCTTGAGCTCTAGTTATCTTCATCTCTGATCCTGTTTCCTGCTGCACTGAGTGGGCTTCCTGGGTAGACCCTAGCCTGATTCAGTACCTCTCCTTGGTAGAGAATCACAGGATAGCCAACACAACATGTTACCACCCCAGCCTTTCTTTGCTCCTGTGGGACTGTACCTCATCAGTGAGGTCACTGCCCATGCCAAGGTCACTCTTGGCTCCTGGCTCACCCTCACTCATGGGGAATTTCTGCTTCTCTGCTCCCGGACAGAAGGAGAGTCCATATGACTTCTCTACTTTCCCTGTTACTGATGACAATCTCCCACAGTCTCTCAAGACAATTTTTTTTCCTAAACCTTTCTATATCTTTGGTTTTTTAACTAGTTTCCCCTTTAGGGAATAGCATATTTCTAAGCTACTGCTATGTCTGATTGACACCCAAACCAGGCCCTCGTGAAATTTAGACTACTATCTTGCCTTCAGAATAAACTCCCTCCTAGGTGATATTCTTTAAAGAACTTTTGATCTCTTTCTTACTGCAGAGCTCTAAAACCTTACTGTTGACTTATCCTTTTGCTTAGAATTAAAAATACAGCTGAAATGTTAAGCATCTTTTTTTTTTTTTTTTTTTCCATTATAAATGAGCAGAATAGTAAAAAGGGTAAGGATGCATATGACATAAAAAAAAAGTTATACACGATGGATGTATGTAGCTGGTCTTTTTTTTTTTTTACATGAAAGATCTAAGTGCAAAGTAATTATTAATAAGAAAAAAATGGCTGTGAAGCTCTAAAGAAAGTGTAATGTGAGCCATGCAAAACCTACCTAGCTTTTTAAAATGTTTAATATTCATTGAGAATAATTGTAACAAAATGCAGCTAAATGCAAAGTCACATCTTATCATGGTATTTTTAACTTTTTTTTTTTTAGCTTCTGCTTTTTTCAGTCCAAGACTAAGTTTCATAACTAGTGAGTGTGACATGAAATTATCAAAAGACAAGATTTCAAGAAGATTGCAGCCCATAAGTGTTTCTAGACAATACCAGTATAGTGTACCATACCTTAACTGGGAATGTTTTAGCACATAGTGGGAACATGAGCCATCCCTGAATCATTTTCTCTTCATACACAAATATACAATGAAGGTCCATTAGATGCAAATAATCACAGCCAACAATACTTAATGCTCCACTTCGAGCAATTAATTTTTTGAATGCCTCAGTCAGAATACTATTCCTTTTCTACCTGAGCTTGATTTCTTGAACAAATGCCTTAGGGTCACTGGATTCCCCACAAGCCCTTCTGGAGACAAGTAGCTTTCTTCTTAATTTTTAACTACTTAATCTGTAATACTTCTAATTTCATGCTTAGATGAAGAGACCGTAACAAAATTATCAAGAGGGTGTCAATAATACAAGAGACACCTAAACTAAGGTAGTTAGAGGAGCAGAGGACCTTGCCAAATATATAGCAACCGGGTGTTTAATATTTCAACAGTAGAAACTTGGTTTGCCAGTTATTGATGCTGTTTGCACTGCTCAGAAGAACAATTGCATTACCTTGTTCTTTAACTGATCGATAGATTGCTTATAACAAAAGCATAAAATTTCCTTTAGCAACTTCTCATAAAGTGCTTCTGACCATACAAGATACTACCTATGACAGCAACTATGTGTTTTGCATATGTTAATAAATGATCTTAACAGTAACAAACAGCAGTTTAATATCAATCATGGCCAATTGCTACAGTGCTGCTTCTTTGCTACAGCTGTCAGCAGAATGAGAGCACTGGAGCAGAATTCAATTCCCCAGTATCATATAGAAAAGCAACTCTTTCCTGTACTTCTCGATTCTGATCCAATAATTACCTCTGCAAGGAACTACATCCATCAATTACAGCCATTAGATTACACATGCCTTGGCAATGCTGGTGGTTTATACCCGCTATAATTCAGTTGCAAAACTCAGCCCACAGCGAACTCAAACTGTGCATCCTTTTATTAACCTTGGAAATCTAAGGCTATCCTTGATCATCCAATAACATCAGGGTATTATACCTACTTTTTGTACACACGTGTCAAAGCACAGGCTAAGCCTGTGCTGACAGATTGTGTGAAAATGTGTGCAGAACTGAATATCTCCAGAATGATCTCCTACCACAATCAAGAGTAGCTGTTAGTTTTTTAAGAGAAATCAGTATTAAAAATAAAATGTAGAAACAAAAATTGCTAGGATAATAGCCATGGAATTTTGGAATTCGTACTCTTCATGGATAATACAAGTGTAATTTTTTTTATGAACAGTGAAACCTCTTGTTACTTTCTACCTCTTTTATCTTTTGTACTGATGTATGAAAATAAAGGTGTGAATAAATTAGAAGGTTATGATGAGATTATGAGACATCTAAAAGCAGGACAGTAAATAAATCGATTTAACACCTGTTAGTATGTGCTTTCTTCAAAACTCCTTGTTACTTGTGAAAAGAAATAAGACTGCATTGCTATCTATACTGACTGCTCTGCTGAACTGGTTATTGAAGCTACTGCACTGTTATTAGAGTTCTTTTAAAAATCAGCAAACAGCTCAATAAAGTTTTTTTATTCATTAGGGACCACTGAATTTAACTTTGGGTGGTAACACAGCTGCATTAAAATCATAATTCAAAACCTCAAAACCCTAAACCAGAGTTTCAGGATTGTCATGGAGAGTAGGTGCATAATTCAGCTTAATAATTTTTTCTTGATTGTTAGGATCTTTAATAATTTGACCATCATTTGACACCAACTGTAATCCCATAGAAGTTTTTTTTTAATATTTGCAACAAAGCTAGATTGCCAAGTCTTCTGTCAAGATGACACTGAGAACCTCCCCTTAAGAACTGCCTTAGGATGGGTGAAGACTCATGCTTTGAATGCTGCTCAGCCTCTCCTCGGCTCCTCTCAAATTCCAGTGTCAGAAACTCAACTAGAATAGGTGAATCATAGAACCATAGAATCATAGCGTTGGAAGGGAACTCTGGAGATCATCTAGTCCAACCCCCCTGCCAGAGCAGGTTCACCTAGAGCAGGTTGCACAGGAACGCAGTCAGGTGGGTTTGGAATGTCTCCAGTGTTAGAGACTCCACCACCACTCTGGGCAGNTGGCCTTCTTGGCCACAAGGGCACATTGCTGGGTCATGGTCATCCTGTTGTCCACCAGGACTCCCAGGTCTCTTTCAGATGAACTGCTCTCCAGCAGGTCAGCCCCCAACCTGTACTGGTGCATGGGGTTATTCCTCCCCAGGTGCAGCACCCTACACTTGCCCTTGTGGAATTTCATAAGGTTCCTCTTTGCCCAAATCTAATTCACTTGCATCAGTAGAGAACTGAATTTGCAGTATGTGTTTGCTAGGATTGGCTAAGTGGATAAAAACCATTTAATGTTATCTATAAATATACCTGCTTTATTTCATTATTTTGATGTATATGATTGATGGTTTTTTTTGTTGTTTTTTTGTTTGTTTGTTTGTTTGTTTGTTTGTTTTTGCATTTGAGTTGCATTACTACATCTTTACCATGCACTTTTCTAGCAAGTTATTCTGTTTACTCTCTTTGGTCTTTGCTTAATTTGCTTGCACTTTTGAGATTAAATGACATGGGGTATTACGGAGCACAAGTTACACAAGCATACAAACAACACAAATGGATAAACTCAGTGAATAAACTAAAATCTTTTAACAAATGATTTAACTTGTACCATGTAAATTAAGTATAGAGATCTAAAAGTTAGTTTAAAATGTTGTTTGGTGAGACTAAAAGTTATAGTTAAAGCTGATTTTCATGGGTGGCCTAGAGAAGAAATTTTACTAAAATAGTTCTTACTATTTTCTATGTAAAGATGCATTGTGTCGTGAACACCACTTGAAAGCAGATCTGTTATTGAGCACAACAGTACGGCAACTTGGGTATTCAGCCCACTAATACAAAACTCTGAAGTCTTAATAGTCAAACTGTATCAAGGTGCTCTCAGCATTTTAAGCAAGAAGATACCTGAGATCTACTATAGAACAGCAGGCCAAATTCTGTAATGCCTTATATCCTTTGAAATAGTGATGAATTAAGCACACTAATTAATCATATTATGTCTGTCTTTGGTGCCTTTGTTCTGCTTTGCTCAGTCTTGAGCCTAAGGTATTTTTATTTTCAGAAGCTTTTTTCCACAAGGTAGACAAGTATTTCCACATAAAGGACCTTTTTTTTTTTTTTAAACTTATTTTGAGTCATCCTTAATATTATATGTCCCATTCCTTTTAATAGCTCTCACCTTATTAAAAACTATTATGAGCAATGTGACAGGAGCACCCATAAAGACTGGTTTTCCCAAAGATGATTTTCATTCCCCCTTTTACTTTAATTCTTTTCAGAATAATGTCTAGTATCTTCGAAGTATTGGGTCAGGTCCATAAAGCGTTAAGGAGCCTGAGTGTTAGAATGCAACTTCTCCATACAAGAATCATATCCCTGCAAAAAAGAAATAATAAAACCAATCAATCAGAACCATAGAAATCTTATGCCAGACTAATGATCACACTATGTAATTAAAATGAAGTATTTAATAAAAAAGTTGCACCCTGTTTCATTGAGCTGCTGGGGGTTTGCAAAGTTTAATATGCATCTTCAACCAAACCTCCTAGTCTGAATACCCTTGGAATTTGGAAAATGAAGATTTCAGACTAGGTTTGGATCCTAATGGTCCAGCTGTGCTAATTAGAAATGCTGAATTATTTATCCAAGCATCCCTCCTTTTTAAGAGTACGAAGAAAGCAGAGGCATATATTGCTTCTTCAGCCACTTTTCACTGATGTGTGCCATGTTTCTCAAAATCTTGCCTCACCATCTGCCCTGGAACGAGGCAACACTATCAGTTTTAATTCTTGCAGGATTTACTATATAGTCCCCATGACTGCCCTTATGGAAAATATAAAGTTCCCTAACATAAATCAGACTTACCGAAGGTTATATGCTCATCCTTACAATCCTGTTCTGGCCAAACAGACTTCTTCACATAATTCTCTTCTGCAGTAACTGTGCAAGCATGTATGAAATGCATGTTTTGAAGACTCTAAAGCAAAACACATCTCTGACCTCATGTGTCTTTGCCTCAGGGAGCGGCAGTGCCTTAGTGTTAGGACCGGTGTTATCATTTCCCTTTTCTTTACACTTTTCTTTTTTTCCCCCCAAATCTTAACAAAATAACTCTTATGCTAACAGCTATCCAAGAAGATCATTTGTTTTGGTGCTAATTTATAGGGGAAGAATAACATTGATAGGCTGTTATTTCTCCATAGTGTAGCAGTTAATTTGTTATTAGCACAACACAGTGACAGATCCTGTTTAGCTGAAACATAAATGCAGGAATTTAAAGAACTAAAGGATCAGTAAGTGCCATCCTTATTCAAAGACATTCATTTGCTGGGGTAATTGTTACAGTATATAAGCAATCATTCATCAAATGAAATGTTTTGACCTAAGAACAATGTGATTTACAAATGTGCTTATAATACAGTATTTAAATGGGCAAAGAAAAATTAAGCCAATAGGAGGCTAATTAAACTGAAACTATTAGGAAGGGGTTTCAAAATGTGCTCAGTAAGTATCTGAAAGAGAATATGAGTAGATTATATTAAAGGATATTTTTGTCCTTCTGCAACATCATCAAGTACCAGATTGTTAACTGATAGGACAACCCAGCCACTCCATTTTATGACTTCATACGACAAGTGGATCAATTTGCTTGAAGAAGTGGAAAACCATATGTGAAAACAATATCATAACCTGTTTAGAAGTATCACGTAAACTCTTTATCATTCAGCTCAGCCCTAGGTAGAATGAAGACAGAAGTTTTTACAAAGGCACTTCTTTACTCAGAAATTATTTGTGAAAACTAAAAGAAACCAGAAAGAATGTACCAGCAGATTTTGATCCACAAACTTTGCTCAAGAGCATCTGAAAGTAACACTCTGCAAACAACACAGTTTGTTCTCTCTATTACTCTGCTCTTTAACTTCTTAATATCCATAAGCAGCACCAAAGTGATTGTTCATGAACCACAGAGTAGTGAACACAGCCTAAAAGCTTTCTGAAAGCGAAAATACAGAGTGCACTAGTCTATGTTTTCCTCCTACATTTTTTCTTTTTTTCCCCCCTTGAAATAACTAACTAGGAAACTGTACTTCCATTGAACTTGTATCCCCAGAGATGGGTCAGTGTTTTGAGTTTTGCATAATTAAGTCCTCTGTGAGGACTGACTGTGAGGGTTCCAGATGTAGTTTCTCTCTTTGGTTTAGGTAATCCGAAAAATTTTGATGTTGTATATGAAAGATAAAAAGAGCAAGGTGAATGGATGTTCTGTGCCCTTTCAATGTCCAGATACTAGAACTACCTCTAGTTCTAATGAATTTAGATGAGAACCAATGAGAATATGGCCTTACAGAATTATGAATTTAGTAAATAGTAGAAAAACTCCATGCATATGTGTAAAAAAAGTAATTTTCTTGCTGTTATGCTAAATGTTGTTGAATCCAAAAGTACTGGCAACTACAAAGGAAAATATTAACCTTGTCTAAGGTTCACACTGGAGGTCAAAAATATTTCACTGTGGTTCTTCTCCTGTTAAGGAAAAAAAAAAGGAAAAGAAGAAAAAAGACTGGAACTTACAGTTCTCACATAGCTAAGATTAAATAACACAGAATCAACAACATCTTATATAAAGAATACATAAATAAATAAGCCACTGTGACTTCTTTACAAAACATACGGAATCATTAAAGGGCTCAAGCAAAGGAATTTTTCCCTTTTGAAGTTCACATTTAATGTATCCGCTTTTCCAAACTTGTGTATCCCTACTGTATTTAACTATTTGGTCTTGAAGAAAAAAATCTCTACTCATCACATAGACATTAGTCATACCATAGAATCCTTGACTAGAAGTTGCTTGGGTAGTACACTAAGTAGCGCAGTATCCCAAACTACATAAACTAAAATGAGCTTTGATCTTCATAAACTGTTACCAAGAGTGCAGTTTTCTCCAAAATATTCATTGTATAGTGACTTCAGTGAAATAATACTTATCAATGGTATTTAGCCAGTACCTTGCTTTGTGACTAACTGCTTGCTAGTTTTTTATTATTTACAATGCAGTATGTAATAGCAGATAGTTGAGAATATATGTTAAGACGTCATGTCATGGTGCAAGAGAGGTTACAGATGACCAAGTTCCTTACTTGGAAAGGGTAACTTAGCCAAGACATAGGTTCAGGCTAACTTAATTCCCCTCATTTTCACAATAATTAATCCACAGCTATTGTGATCCTCTGTACGTGGTACGGAACATGCAGAAAATACACCTGTCTCTTACTACTGAGTATGTTTCCTAAAGAGATAAACGGAACACTTACAGGATATTTTGGTACTAATAATCTGGAACTCTAAAGTTCATTCTGCTCTTGTAGTTCATACCACCATGATGTCAAATCTTAGTGAATTGAGGACAACTATTTCTTGTGGTTCCTGGAAAGTTAATGTTGTTCTTTTACTTGAATTAGCAATGTTCTTTTTCTCTGTTTTACAGAATTAAAAGCTGATGTGATATTAATGGCTTCTGTTTTACTTGCTAGCTATAGTGAATTTTCACTCATTCCTAGCAGATATGAGTTTGTCTGATTATATGTGCTAATAAGACTTCTTGTTTATGTTTATACATGTAAACCGTTTTTGGTTTATTGCTAACATAGGAGCACACATGGTTAGATGCATGGTTAATTTTGCCAATGAACCAAGGAAAGTTCTAGAAAACAATTAAAATGTGTGATAGACAATAACATGTAAATATACATAAAAGCGTGATGGACAATTTGTTTCACCTAGACTGTGAGAAAATCTCCAATGGAATAGTTAATACATGACACTTTACGTAGCAAAGATCCAGCACAATCAATTTTTAATCCAAACTACGGCCTATATGCTTGTAATCAAAACCCTATTCATCACTGAATAATTTTAATAGAGCTAAAACAAATGTAGTCATTAAGGGACATTTCAAATCTTCTTAAAATTGCTTGACTCAAAGGTAGCTAATTGAACTCATTCATAGAGTTATTTTCAGATTTAGTATTTGCTTTTAATCTGCCACTGTGAAATTTTTGTTAGTTTTGTTTTTCTTCACATGCAGTATCAATCCTCTCTAACTCACATAACCTTGTAATGCCTTTGAAGACTTTCTTACCATCTTCTGTATCAAACTAGATTATTGTAACTGTGGAACACTGTTAAATCTTACTATCAACTTTGCAATCCAGAACTTCTTTTAATATTAAAAAAATGTTTTCTGTATTATTATTTTTTTTTTCTTAGACAAGGAGGGCAAGTCAATTTAATTAGAAATTTCAGTCAAGCAGTACAGACAGTAAGAGGGTAAGAAATTCTGTTTCTTACTGTCTCACTTGGACGTGGGTTGGTATCCCATACATTATAGATAGAGTAGTGGATATGGAAACTACAGAACTAGTGTTAGAAAGAAACTGTGTTTAAAGCATCAAGCATGTAAACATTTGCATTCTATTTCATGAACAAGAACACGTGTTAAAAATATTTCAGTAGATTCTAAACCTAACCTGAATTTTCTGTTACTCAGAATTTTCTACAGTCTGATGAGGTCAACACAGACATTTTTTTAACTGCAAGAGGATCATATATTATACCAGTCCCTCTGGTGCAATGGAGTGGATGCTTGCACCCGTGAGCTGCCTCAGTGGAGAGGCTGAGAATGTCTCTGCGGAATAACCACAACATTTCCCAAGGAAAACACAGAGCAAAACTTAGTCATCTGGGCAGGGCTGTGGTGGGGATCTTGCACTTTGAATTTTCCTGCTGCCCTTGATTGGTAGATAAAGAAAGAAGTACAATCTCCAGGTCAGCCAAATGACACCTCTCATATAACGAAAAATATGTGTTTTGTGAATACTGCAAAGTAATGTTTTCAATTCATTTATCTAATGCAAGCAGTGTCAGCTTAGAATTCAATTATTATTAATCAAGAAACAGAAAGATTTTAAATGCTCAGTTTCACTTAACCATGGACTATAACTTATTTGTAAACATCGTAATGAAAGCAATTATTCCAGACTTTTCTCTGCTATGAATAAATGACAAAACATTTTCGTGCATCTATTTTATTGCTCTCAGATTCAACAGCGTAAAAAACCCTTTTATCAATACTGTGTTGACATAGGATTCCCCATAAAATATTGGAATGCACTAACAGATTTAGTAAAAGTGAAAAATGCACTGATGAGCCTTAATAAATCATGTTATATGTTATATGTTGAGATTAGCTAATAGATTTCACATGCTTTGTGACACATTAAACTGATTTCTTTTTGTTGTTGTCACTGCATCTTTTGAGTGAGGTCTCTGTGTATTTTTTTACATAGAAATGTCATCTTCAAATTTTCATATTTATCAAGTTTACTTTCAAGTTATTTTCTCATAAAGCAATGTCAGACCCAATCTAAAGATGTCTTTGCATTTACTTCAGCAGAATTACAGCTGAATTCATTATTGTTTTACATTTTACATATTTTTGAGTAGAAATTTTTCTTAAAAGAGGGATTTTAAGGACCTTCTTTGATCATGTTGCTGCACTCCTTGCTGACAACTTAAATTGGAATTAGGGACTTCTGTTTAGATGATAGAAAATGTGTATAATGGAGGTACAGAGCAATCAATTTATTTACAAAAATATACATGGACAAAGTCCCAATTCTCATTATTAACAATCTATTGTATACTGAGTTCAGCAGAAATCTTGTCCAATACAAACATAAGCAAAGATTGCAGTTGTTGGTACAAAAACCTAGTCGTGCATTAGTGTGAAAGAAAAGGCCATAGTTTATCTTCTGATAATATGTTAACCCTCACACAACCCAGTGCCTCTCCTGATATCACTAAATAGTATCTTGGACCATTTTAAATATGAGAACACAATAGAAAAATGCTGTGATTTCTGGAAGTATTACCTGTCAATTTTTCTTGTCTACAGAGAAAGCAACATATTATAAAGGAAAGGGCATTGACTGGGCAGGAAGGAGAACTGACACGTACAGTCACCCTGTCAGTTACTTGCTATAGAGGTCTGAGTTGACATCTACCACTCTCTTCCCTCTCCCATACTGGTTTGTATTGTCCGTGTAAGTCATGTGGCTCTTTATGGTAAGTAGAGAGTGAAAACTAATTACGTCACTCCAAACCAGGCAATCTTAAATCAGGCAGATTGATGACAGACACACTGTCACATATAAATTCATGTGAATCCTTGCGTGTTAAGTCCGAAAGGGCTATGGGCTTCACCAGTGGGTCTTATCCGTCTGAGCATCCTGCTTCCCCATGTAGGACAGATGCCTGCACTGCCCTAATGTTTCTGTACAGTAATTCCTGTTGCAGAGAGTTACTAACGTCAGCTCACACATTTAAGCACTCTTAATACCAACAAATAATAGTTAAAGGTGGTAAAGTACTATACAATTGGTTAAAAGAATGTGTCATATTCTGAGGTGATATTAATTAATGATATAAAAGTCCTTTTTTTCTAGCTGTGAATAAATGCAAGTGGACTTGGTCAGGGGAAGAAAGGATGGGCACAACGGACACAATGGATGGCATGAAAAAATGTCAAAGTGAATAGTTATACCTCATAGGTTCAGTAAAGGAAATATTTTTCCTCACCTCTCTTGTGTATGCTTGATTTTCAGTTCTAAACGAAGTGAAAGTATGAGTTGCTCCATTATTTCTTTATATAACTTGTATATGCATAGCTTCTTGATTTCATAAAATGTTTATATTTCAGTTATAAAGCATAGCAAATTGACTGTTTTCAGTTTCATGTGTTTTAGCAGTAAAGTGTTTACTCTTCGTGTTTTACTTTTTTTTTTTTTTTCAATAAGAGGTTATTTGTGTGTTGGCTAACAAGATAGAATAAAACTGATATATTTTTCTTATGCAAGATGACCTCTAAGTTTACCTCTTTGAATTTATGACCTCTAAAACATAGAAATCACATAGCTGTGACCTCTTCCAGAGACTTATTTGAAACATGAACAATATGTTCCCTTATGAACACTTTGTATTGTTCATTACTGCTAATATCCTGTTTACTGAGCAAGGTCTCTCCTTCCTAACTGTTATTTATTGAAGCCCTTTACAATGCCTCCATAGCTAATTTATCAAACTTAACATTATGTTATCAGAACTTGGGAATAAACAATTGACATGTGTATGTGATATTACAAAGCTTCAATTTATCTACTTCAAAATAGTCTGGTAACTAGTATCTGCAAAAGAATTATCAAATATAGACCTTGCAACTCAGAAGTCCGTAACTCAGGCTAAAATTCTACAACACTACATCTATCAGTCATCTATCTATCTTAAATCAAAATATTTAAGCCCAACACCGCATTTCTTCTCTCTGACTATTTCAGATTTAGACATCCTTCACTTTTACTTTTCCTACTAGAAGTTCAAACCCAATAAATGAGTTGGTCCCAAAATCAGTAACCTACTTGAAATAATTGGTAGGCTAGCCATGACATTGGATACAAGTTCAGAAATGTATGCAAATCAGGAGGAAGTTATTTCTGAAAATGAGGTTAATTCAAAACTGGAATTTGAACAAGCAGGATGAATATTGTAATTCCTGTTAAATCCCTATCAGTATTTTTCATATCTACAAAAAATATTGATATCATTCAATATCCAGATAGTAATGAAAGCACACCACATGAAACTTGTAGTGCCTCCAAGACTTTTTCACGATACACCATATCTCCAGAATATAATCCAATACATTGCTCAGCAAGCAGTGGTAACAGCATCCACTTGAGGCATGCTGTAAAATCACCACGGGAAGTTGCTACCAATATTTGGAAAATTACTTATTCACACTGCCTCAGATTTGTTGAACTATGTTTTTGTGCTGAAAAAACTCTTTTTGAGGAGGCATCTAATGATGAGGTGTGCACATGGAAGGCTGAAAGCAAAATAACTTAAACAAACATGAATATTGTCATAATAATTCTTATCTGTGCGGTTATGGCCAACTACATGGCCAACGTAACACCTGAAAACCTATGGCTAGTGATCTTGTGTGGCAGGCTACATGACATGTTGCTGACTGGATGTGTGGCTCAGACAACCTGAGTCACAGAACTAAAGGCTAGTTAGTGCCAGAACAAACATTTACACATTCCTCATCAGGAAGCCTGACCGCTAGAGAGTCAGAAAACACCGTATTCTCCCTTATTCATTATCTTTCTTCATATATGCATTTCCCTGTGTCAATGTGTCTATGTGCAATTTGCAAAGTTATAAAGAACTGACAATGTTAATTAACTGTGCTACAAAAATAAAAATAATAAGCACATCTGAGGCTTTCAACGAGTGCTCTTACTAATGCCAATATAAGTGGCACTGAATAGCTAGCCTCCATCCATTATTTGTATTTCAGTAAAAGTCTGGCATATACTGCTAGCAATCCTAAAGAAAAAAATAAATGTGGTTAAGATCAGTTATTATATTAATGCACAGGAATGTGAGAACCTGCACTGTTATTAGAAATCAATAATCTTATGCAACGTTACTGCCCATGCATTTGGTAAATTCCAAATCCATTTAACATGTTCTGCTATCTCTACAGAATATCTATCAAGACTGACTAGCTATCAGACTCTGAGTTATCGTTGGTTGGACGTTTGTCAATAAGCAGCCTTAAGCCTTGGGCTAGGGCTCGGGAAGGCAAAGGGGCTCAAGAAAGCTGGTTGATATTCAAAGACCATTTCCTCCAAGCTCAGGATCAGTTCATCCCTAAGAGAAAGAAATCGGCCAAGGAACGCAGGAGACCTGCATGGTTGAGCAGGGAGCTTCTGAAAAAGCTCAAGTGGAAGAAGGAAGTCTACAATAAGTGGAAGAAGGGACTGACCCCTTGGGAGCATTACAAGAATGCTACCAGACCGTGCAGGGATGAAACAAGGAAAGCCAAGGCTGCCTTGGAATTAAACTTGGGTAGGGATGTCAAGCTCAACAGGAAGGGCCTCTACAAGTATATTGGAAGCAAAAAGAAGACCAGAGAATTTGTGGGCCTCCTGCTGAATGAGACAGGAGCCATGGTGACGGAGGAGGTGGAGAAGGCGGAGTTACTGAATGCCTTCTTTGCTTCAGTTTTTACTGCTTGGCCCAACCCTCAGGAGTCCCAGGCACTGGGATAAGTAACAGGGAAAGAAGAAGACTTCCCTTGGGTTGAGGAGGATTGAGTGAGGGATCAATTAGATCAATTAGATATTCACAAGAATATGGGTCCTGATGGGATGCACCCGAGAGTGCTGAGGGAGCTGGCAGAAGTCATTGCTGGGCCGTTCTCCATCATCTTGGAAAGGTCCTGGAGAAAAGGGGAGGTGCCTGCAGACTGGAAGAAAGCCAGTGTCACTCCAGTCTTCAAAAGGGGCAACAAGAAGGAGCCGAGGAATTACAGGCTGGTCAGCCTCACCTCCGTCCCTGGAAAGATGATGGAACAGCTCTTTCTGGGCACCATCTCAGAGCACGTGGAGGACAAGAAAGCTAACAGAAGTACTCAACATGGATTCACCAAGGGGAAATCATGTCTGACTAATCTGATAGCCTTCTATGATGGCATGACTGGAGGGATAGATGAGGGGAGGGCAGCGGATGTTGTCTCCCTTGACTTCAGCAAGGCTTTTGACGTGGTCTCCCACAGCATTCTCATAGGGAAGCTTCGGAAGAGTGGGTTAGATGAATGGACAGTGGGGTAGATTGAAAACTGGTGGAAAGATAGAGCTCAGAGGGTAGTGATTAGGGACACAGAGTCTAGTTGGAGGTCAGTGATGAGTGGTATTCCCCAGGGGTCAGTACTGGGTCAGTCCTCTTCAATATATTCATCAATGACCTGGATGAGGGGATAGAGTGCACCCTCAGCAAGTTTCCTGATGACACAAAGCTGGGAGGGGTGGCTGACACACCAGAAGGCTGTGCTGCNCCAAGATGATGAGGGGATTGGAACCCTTCTCTTATGAGGAGAGACTGAGGGTTTTGGGTCTCTTCAGTCTGGAAAAAAGACGGCTGAGGGGGGATCTTATCAACACTTATAAATACTTAAAGGATGGGTGTCAGGAGGATGGGGCCAGGCTCTTTTCAGTGGTGCCCTGGGACAGGACAAGAGATAATGGGCACAAACTTGAGCATAGGAAGTTCCATCTCAACATGAGGAGGAACTTCTTTCCTTTGAGGGTGGCAGAGTACTGGAACAGTCTGCCCAGAGAGGTGGTGGAGTCTCTAACACTGGAGACATTCCAAACCCGCCTGGATGCGTTCCTGTGCAACCTGCTCTGGGTGACCCTGCTCTGGCAGGGGGGTTGGACTAGATGATCTCCAGAGTTCCCTTCCAACCCTGTGATTCTATGATTCTATGATTCTTAAGATAAAGGATGCTTTATGAATAGCATATCACATCTGGTTAGGGAAATGAAGAAGCCTTCCCAACACACCGTTGCTAACTGCATTCAAACTGCAGCTCAAGCTGCAGCAGGGATGGTTTAGTATGCTGTAAAAGTTTCTGGCTCTGTGTTAGATAAAATTCCCCTTTTCCCAGCACTATTAGAATCCATATCTACACTTCCTCCAGCCCCCTGCACCATAAGGAATGAGGTGAAGAGGCAGCTGCCTAAAACAGCCTGCCCCTGTTTAATCTCCTGCTTCCTGAATGCTTCAGTGTCTCAAGACTGTTTCCCTGACTAACCTTTTATTTCCCTATGTTGAACTGCTGGCCCTTCCATGTGAAAATCAACAGTTACACTGGGAAAGCACAGGGGGGGAAAAAAATCACAAACATTCACCTTTGTTTGTGTTTTTCTTGTTAGGTTACGATGTAATTGTACAGACAGGTTTCAGTATACAAACTCTTTAAAATGTATGGTATCTAATCTGTTTGAAAGCCTTCTGAACACTAGCCCTACTTAACTGCACCTACGAATAGGAGGTAAAAATATTGTGCTGCACAGGCCAATTAAGGTCAATTTCTGTTTGCATTAAATGCAGCATTATTAATCTCTTTCCGTTGAGATATAGTGAGCCAGATGACTTAAACAGGGGAAGAAAAAAAGAGTTCTGGTGAGCAGGTGTGAACATGAGCAGGCAAGAAAAATAAACAAACAAACACCACAAGGATTTATCTTTTTGTTTGTAGCCGCCCTTGTTAGCACCTGCTAAGTGAGACTACAGAGAGCAAATTATTTCCCCATCCCTGGAGTTGAACTCTGCCAGTCAGAATAGAAGCTCCCTGGTTTAGACGTGAGGAAACGATTTTGTTATCCCGTCTAGTGTTGCAAAAGATGCAAATGAATGTTTTACTGAAAGAAAAAAGCTCAAAACTACTGCATAAGACCTTTCTGATAGAGATTTAAACTCTCACATCTTGACGTTAATAGCTTAATGACAACACTCAGATTCCTGGCAGCATGATACTCCTTTTATCTTTTGCATGTGTGTGTGTATTTGTGAATAAGGAGTTAAAAGTTTCTCTTTAGCAGAAAAATAGTGTATTTTTTAATGTCTCTGCACATCTGTTATTCCTCTGGGGAAGAAGAACCTAAATAAATGAATCTACTGCTGTCTGAGCATTAAAATCAATAGGTTTCCGTAGTTATGAGAAGAAACAGGCCTTTGTTAAACACTATCCTGTGAGTTTCTCAAGTAAAAAGAATATAAACTGCATTTTTATGTATTAATTATTAAGAAAAAAAACAACATTATTTCTGCTTTTGAAATTTCCCAATAAACATAACAGGCATTCACTCCATTTCAGATCGCACTTTGTGCAGAAATTAGCCATTTGAATGATGCTTTGAAAGCTCTGAAATTTGTTACACCGCAATGATAATAAAAAAGCTGTAAAAGCTGGAGTACAATATGCTGAAATCTTCAGTGCAACATGTATTTTTCTTCCTCATCCTCTCCAAACACTCATTTGGTTTTTTCAGCTTTCTTTTTTTAACTCTGACTTAATACCGAGCTGTCTGAAAGTGCCATTTGGGGTATACTAACACAAAACAAGTGTGCGATTCGTGTTTCCATTTAAAAATGCCTTCTTAAAAATGAATTTATGGACTCTGTAGCTTACCAGATACAAAGTTAATCAAATAAACTAATATTAAAGGCAAGAACTGACCAAAAAATAAGTGTCCTCCTATGCCTGCCTGAGAGGTAAGATAATGGACTTTAGGGGAGCCAGACAGCAGAAAAATCAGATGATCCTCTCAGCTTTGTCTGCATTATGTTTAGTAAAGCACAATAAAAACCTACATAGGAAAGAAAACTTCAGCCTAATGAGTGCCATGATTCTATTTTCTGTTTCGTAGTCAAATTTTCCACTGGGCTGACTTTTTATGCTGGTAGTAGATGCTCACAATTTCTTTCTAGTCTTCCATCCTTCGACGTTTACCAAGGACTTCTGACAGATGATGTGAAAAAGAGCAAGCCTGGAGAGCAATTAGGGAGTTCCAAACCAAAAATCATACCAGCTTCTGAACTTTTCTGCTATTTTGTTTGTGCTAAAAGAGAAGATTGTTTTAGTTCTTGAGATGAAATGAAGAAATTTCTGTATATACAAGCTATGAATTGCAGTTTTAGACCAATCTGATTTTTCTTTGGGATTCAGTTAAAAACTAAGTCAGTATATTTTAAGAGTCTATTTGTAGATGCCACATGTGAGCTGGTTTTCTAAGCTACCGCTGTAGTCAATGATGATTAGCCATTACAGGTAGTAGTTGGCTAGTTGGCTGAGTTTACCAGGCACACAGTGTGGGAATTATCTGCTTCAGAATTGCCTAGTACCATGTGAACAATGCAAAGATATCAAAAATAAGCATCTGGGACCAGAAGTTGTGATCCATGAGAGACCCGAACCCTAAGGCAAAACAACTGGGGGCTGCTGGTGATCCCCCATAGCATTTAAATGGCACTATATTTAGGCATATGAATCCCATCCTCAGTGCCTCGCTTAAGGTGGCCTGGACTACTCTCAACTCCATTGGCAGTACAGATCAGAAAATAAATTCAGTTGTCTTCACACAAAGATCTATTGCCACTTAAGACAGATTTGCTTGGATTGCAACTGCTGCTTTAGAAGGGCACTGGTCTTCCCTAGGTTTTGTGCCATATCTGCTTGCCCTCTGAAGAAGTTTTGGATAATTTAGAACCTCCTTTGACTCTATTCTGTTACCTGCTGCATGCTTTTTACACGAGCAAACAAAGGAAAGGCATCTATAAAACCACATAAGTAAAAAGTATTTCAGAAGGGCTATTAACTAGTGAATGAATCTGGAACAGGCAGACTTGGGATACACTTGCAGGGAGGCTGGATATCAGCTTGATTTCTTTGATTTGTAAACTATTCATAGAGGATAAGAGCAGGTGAATGAAACATTCGCAAAAAAGGCAGAACAAAGCAATTTCTCGGATTGTTACTNATCATAAAGGTCTATGTGACTATTTCTGAGTAAATCAGAAAACAACACCATATGATTGAGAAAGATAGAAGCTCAAGCTCCAGAAACTACTTGCAGGAGAAACAACCTTATAAGAAGCTTCAAGTTACAGTGTTGGCAACAGTCACACACTGTGTGCATGTATATCCTGGGGTATGCATGAGATTTTATATAGATCTACAAGTCTCATTCATTAACTGAAGTGGAAAAATTAAAAAGGTACCTAAAAAGCCTTGACAGCTCTCCTTACTTATTTGCTTTTTATCCCTCGCAAACCTGGAGTACCCACAAAATGCAATGCAGTTAAAAGATGGAGGGGTGAAATAGTCATCAGCACACGTTCTGTGGGATGATGCCACCTGGTCCACATAGTCATAATCCTGTGGTGTGATAACAAAAGCATATGTGCTGCAAACACGCCAGGGAACCTCCCAGACCAAAGGAATCACAGGAACGTGTCTGTAGAGCAGACTCAAATACAGCTGCTGCGGGAGGGTCCAGCTAAGCAGGAAGCTGTGCTATAACTGCAATAGTTCTGCAAGGTCTCTTTCGGTGTCTGCGTGGAGAATTATTTAATTTGACTCATTCCCCCACTTATCACAGAATAATTTGCTTTGCAGTGTGAAACTTTCATGTTTCTTTACAGATAAAATCCATTGGATTTCTTTGCTTGAATTTCAGTGTGTAGTCTAAAAAGAACTTACTATTTTTGTGAATATTGTATAAAATATGTTAGCTTGAAGAGGGTGTTGTAGGATTTTATATGGAATATTACAGTTTTAATTGTTCTGAAGCCTGACTTGACTATGCAGAAATCTGATAAGGACTGTAATTCTGCTGCTGGATACAGTACAATAGGACAATATAGTACAAACCCTGTTGGAAGACTGTTGCCAACTCATCTGCTGAAAAAATGGGGAAGGGTGACCAATTTAGAGCTTGTGGGGAACCAGGGTGCCTCTGAAGCAGATAAAATGATAATTTGTGAACCTAAGCAGGGAATTTTCAGTGATGAGTGCAATGAGACAAATAGCATGAGTATGTAGTTGCTTTTCCACCCTCCCTCCTGGCAAGATAGGATTCAGGTTACTGCTACTGAATAAACTTAAAACTAAAGCCTGAAGCACACATGCGATAATAACATGTATATTGGTCTTCTGAGTTTTTTGCCCTTTCCCTCTCTTTTAGTTTTTGGTTTGTTTTTTTTTGTTTTTTTTTTTTTTTTTTTTTTTTTTTTTTTTCTGGAGGTTCATTGTTGTTGTTGCTGTTGTGGGGGGTCGTTGTTGGTGGTTTTTTTAAAGGACCTGTTTTAATAGATTGTTGTCTTTCACAGACTTTTTACAGAACCCTGAAAGGGCAGCTCCGAGAGGTGGAAGAATCTGGTTCATGCTGTAGCAGAGGCACAGCTGGCAAACTGTCACCATACAAGTGGCTTGGGAATACAGAACATGAGGGTGATTAGAAGAGTTTCACTCAAGACAACTCTGGGGACAAAAACCTGTCACTTAGAAAGTGTTCTCACAGTATCTCATTGACATCCCAATGAATGAGATAGGTTAGGGAAAGACACAGATCAAAGAGCAAACTGAAATCAAATATCAGGTGCTTGCAAATGAGAAGTCTATGCGCTGCTGGTGCCTCAAAATCAAGGGGTGACAGGTTCTGAAGTCATGTGAGGAAAAAAAACCACTTGCATTATGAAAAGGTGGGTGGCTGCTGGCACCATGAGGCCTGTAACAGGCACTGACACAGTGATACCTGGATGCTTGATCCATCCATCTGTGCGTTCCCTTACTGGAGAGGTAAAGCACCCGTCCCGTGCCCACAGCAGACCCACTGACCACGGGCACGGGTCCAACCCTTGCTTCAGCGTCAGATTAGAGGGTTTGGTTCCCTGTTCTGCAGCAGCTGCTGCGAGCAAGTGCAGGGCCCCCAGCAAGTACCCCCATGCTGCCCTCACAGCATTTCCATGCCTCAGCATCCCTTCCCCCTTTCTTGGCCTTCCTTTTCACCACCCTTTTATCTCCCTTTCTCCTTCCAGCTTCCCCCCAGATGAACAGCTTAACCCATAGCTTATTTTTCCCAACATCTCCTAGTTCTGCTTCATCCATACCGAAATATGTTGTTTCTGATACCGTTACCTAGGCAATCTTGGCATCATATGGTATTACTGATGGTTACCTGGGTGCTGTTGGCCTTACAAGATTGTACTCCCCCAAAGGTTCCCAATACTCCCCTCCAATTATCTGTGGAGTTTGGCAGTTTCTCACATACCTCCCACTTATCCACCTGTGAGGTTCATCCATCCCTCACAACTATAGCTTTTTCTGGCTTCCCACGCTGGTACTTGTTATGTTCAGCAACTTCTGGTGTCCTGTCCAGCAGATTTCCACCTCCAGCTCAATCAGTTACCCCAAGACAGGGCCTCCTTAGCAGCCTGAGAGTTCTCTTGCAGCTTTAACAATGTGTCCGCAGCAACTGATGTGGGCTGACCTGGTCTAGTCCTTTTCCTAATTTTGAAGAAGGCATGTAATTGTGATGATACGTGATGGTGGCTTGCTGAAATCCTGAAGAACCTTTCTTCCATTGCAGCCCCCAGGTTAAGCATGTATCCCGGCAAATGGGTTGACAATGGGAAGCCATCTCACCATCTCTTTAATTTAAGGAAGTAACTGTAAGACAAGTTTTTATATCAATAATCTTATCAGCTCGTGAATTCTCTGGTGGCTGGTTGTGATGGGTTTGTAACCTTCATTTCTCCTGAGGGCTGGATTTGCCGGATTTGCCACATTTGCCATTTGTCTCCTTGCGATTGAGGCTCTGAATTTCTGCCATTCCCCGCAGCCACACACAACGTCTAGCCAGAAAGACCACAATGTCTTCCATACATTATGATGATCCTTGTAACATCGCAAACCATCCCATCTGGCTGCATAGCGAACAAAACAACAAACATTTGTAAAATACAATTGGTTTAGTTCCATCCCTACTTTACAGCAATAACTAAAAGGTATTTATGACTGATATCAGTGCAGTTACCAAAAGAGGATATGTTTTTCTGAATTTATAAATCCCCAGACACTGCCCACTCATTGCTTCTGCTTGCACAGGCCTCCTGTGAAATATGGTTAAACAAAAGTTATCACTCAGGCTGATACTCCCAGGTGGACACTTTTCAATAACTTGTATGCTCTTGAAACAAACCTGAAACAAAGCTTTCCTTAACACTCTAGAAAATTGAGATGACTGAGTGAACAGTACAGTCTGATTAACAGTGAGACAAGGTCTATGCAGAGAAATTAAAATGATGAAGTGTCAAAATCTCTGTTTAATGGTGAAAGGAATCCTCCCAGATCTCTGGTATGGCCTCGTATTGCAGCAGCACTGGCAAGAAGCTGTGCAGCAGGTCAATGGCATGGACTGATTTCCCTTTACTAATTTAGCTGTGTGTTTCTGACATATTATCATTGCATTTTTCTTTCTTTCCCAGTAGTTTTATTTTTAACAAACAATGATTAAACAAACATTGCCGCATCCCTTATTCTTAGGCTTGTGTCTTTCTAGCTTTTCTCAGTGCACTCTTTCCTGCCTTAGATAAATATTTCAGCCTCTCTTGTATCCTGGTTAGACATAATATCACTCAGTAGAGATATCTCTGAATCTCCAGAGCATTCAAACACCTGGCACCAAGATGACTCATCCAAGGAGTGCTGTATCCCTAAGTCAAATCATCCAATCTGGCATTCTATTAAAGGGGCTCATGATAATCATGTGAGGGAAACTCTACCTGCTATGCTAAAATTGTCTTACCCAAAGACAGATTTTCCCAAAAAAGGCCAGCTATCTGTCTCATCTGCCACACAGTGCACTCCACAAACAACATGAGACATGAAACTCCCAATTAATCTCTGGAAGAACACTCCACACCCGAGCTTCCCAGAGGGCTCACTGGCCCTCCGGCTTGCCTTAATCCCACACTTTCTTCTTCTCAGCTTTTTCTTGATGTATTGACACACAATTCCTTGTGGGCAGTCAGACAAATCTACACTTTAAAACTCTGCATCCTTCTGAGTCTTCAAATACATAAGAAGAAGTGGCATAACAGAAATAAATAAATCATTCCCCATGCTCAGCGAAGACAGGATAAGGAGCAATAGTCTTATATTGCAGCAAAAGATATTTAGGAGCCTGACAGGTTTGTGGCAGAAGATTAAAATCAGACATCTAGTTTTCATTTACCTTAATATACTGGACTGAACACTGTGATAAGTCAGAGGTTGATCACTTGTGGTAACAGGCATCCCTGCATTAATGGATGGGGGAAGAGACAAACACTTCAGAGCTTTAATGGCTTCATCTATCTGATTTTGTCTGCCAAGGAAAATCTACCACAGCCCTTAGTTTAACCAATAAGGTAAGGCTTCTTAGCAGTAAGTACAGCCAAACTTTGGAACAATTTGCCAAAGATATTGGCTGAAAATACATCTTAAATCTCTGTAAGAAGCAATTTAGATAAACATCAGTCAAGAGTCTTTGATCCTGGTGTGAGATGGGCAGGGGAAGACAGGGTTTGTCTTGGCGAACTCAGATTCCCTCCTCCTTCTGCTTCTCGTGATTTTGTGAACAAATTATTTCATTTTAACAAATTACCATATATCATCTAAGCCACCAAAGAGGCCTATAATACTTCGTGACCAGCAGACGCAAACCAATATGACTTGACTGTTTCATTAA
This sequence comes from Rynchops niger, assembly GCA_013400035.1. Taxonomy (NCBI): domain Eukaryota; kingdom Metazoa; phylum Chordata; class Aves; order Charadriiformes; family Laridae; genus Rynchops; species Rynchops niger. The sequence continues at coordinate 135,295 of VXBH01008396.1, forward strand.
GGGCTGTCTCTTTCCCTAATTCTGGTAGCGTTTTTTTGTAGATCAGCTCTAAAACATGAGAACCACTATTTTACCCTTTAAAGGTAAAGGTAGACTTTACCTTCATGGTACTCCTCCATGAAGAAAGTTAATATTAAGAGATAAACATGAATACTGAATACCATGAACATTTATGAATATTCAAATCAGGTTTTTCATTCCTGCTACTTTTTGTCTTGGAGAAAAACAATAAAGGAAGGACTTCCTATACAATATCAAATTGAACAGCACTTTAATCTCTAATTTTGAGTCCTTCAGTGTCAAAATTACAGTTTTGAGACACACTGAGCACTAAGGTGAAGCACTCAAAATTATTGGATGACTTAAAACAATTCTGTTCATAATTTTTGGATGCTTAATTGAAATATTCCAACTTGTTGAACTGAAATTTTTTCTTGAAACTGTAATGACTGTCACTCTCTTAAGTCAAAGTATCCTTTTTTATTTTGAAGCTTCTGATAAATTACAGTTAAATTTTTTTATTGACCATTTTGGAAATCTTTGTGTGAAAGCAACATTTTGGTTTGAATTTTACAAAATTTAGTGAAATTAATGTTAAAAAGGGAATTAAATGATACAAAAGTAACTGACACAAACATTTATTTCTATTTAAAGTTTTTAATAGTTCATTCTTTTTTTTTTATCCCAATTACATATGCAGTTATTTTTTTGTCAACTTAGAAGGGTTAGGTTAACTTAAATTTCATTCTAATTTCAGTTGTGAACAATTACACCTTACTTTTTTCTTCTCTTCCCAAAATTCTTTATATTTAAATATGAAACCAAAGGTTTTTACCAACTGCACTGTGAGAAGCTATACGTTTATACTTGAACTCCAAAAAAGACAAAAGATACTCTCAGATGTTGTCTTCTGATGTAGCTAACCTTATCAAGTAAAATTCTCAAGATCCAGAAGCTGGTACTAAAAATATTAGAAATTAATATCTAGATAAGGTTCTTTTAGGATGATATTTTCTTTCCTGAATAAATAATTACATGCTTTTTTCCCATTAACTAGAACAGTAAATGTTGAAACAGAAAAATTTGTCTCAGACAGTTTTTCTGTGTACAATTAGTGTGTATATATCTTAATAATAATTTATTCAGTCCTATTTATAGGTACATATTAATCATTCTGTTATTTTAATGGCTCCCAATAGCTAATCTAGAAGCAAAAACAATAGATGACCAAGGAGACACCATAACAAGTGAAGAATGAACTCTCAAATTGAACAATTAACCAATAACTACAAGGCTGAAAATTGTCACTTCAAACTGTTACCATAGTACTGTTGCACATCAAACAAATTCTACATTACCTGAGGTCAGTTCACTATACATTATATGAAGAATCAGGGCAGATTTATGAATGGCTTTGCAATGAATAGTTTAACTAGCTATATATCTAGTGACAAAAATATTCATAATGTCCTCACATCTAACAGTAAATAGCATTTATTTTTTTTTAATATGGAGATTTTTCCCCCCTTTTAAGTTTTGTATTCTAATATTTAGACCAAGGACAGCCAGTTAATTCTAGATGTCTTATTCAAGGGGAGCTCCTCTGCCTTGCCTGTTCCCAATTACCAACATGAAGCCAACGAAGTGTTTGTGTCATACTTAGATATATACTGTGCATAGTATATTTAGCTTTGTTTGTACTCTTGTTTTGGAAAGTGCCAAGTTTTATTTTTGTAGCTGTTTAAAATGAATACTGTAGGCAGAAGATAAAAGGGCTTGCCAAGCTGATACGCTTTGAATCAGTGTATTTATTGCCAATGCTATTAATGCAAATAGTGGAGTACAAACTAAAAGCACAACATTAAAAGCAAGTTCCTACAGCTATGCCCAAATTCTGTAAAAATATTGCATAATTAATAATTATCCAAATGTACAAATTGTTTTGTGACTTATGCAAAGTAGTTCTTCCTGACATTTTGTTTTATTGCTTCAGCCAGAGTTTCTCTGCAGAAATTTGTGACTGCGTATTTCTATGGTAACCCTGGAGGAGGGAATGGAAGGGTGCCCAGGGAAAAGAAAGGAAGGATGCTGCAAGAAGGAAAACAACATGAAACTGAGAAAAACAGCCAGTGAAAAAACCAAAAGGAATTGCAACAGCTTTTATAGGAGACTAGACCCACACAAATAACATTTGATGGCCAAATATGAAAAAGAAATTACAAGAAAATTTTGAATGAAAGCTCAGAATACCCTTGTGCTGGATAATCCATCCCTTTTATTATCAATGCATGTTTAATCTGAGCACAGTAGAAACAGAAGTATGGAAAGATCAACAGGCAATTTTAAGTACCCTAAGATCAATGTCTAGGCTCCCTGAATAGCTTACAGTGAATTGAAAGTTTTATCTAACTTTATATACCTAAGTAAGGGCATCTAGGTTACAGGCTTTTCCTATATAACTAAGGGAGACACAGTCACCTCCAAAAGGTGTTTCCACTTCTCAACAATGTTGTATGAGGTGATTGACACCTAATTCAGGTGAGTGAGTTAGGCACTTAAAAATGCTATAGTTTTTTATTCTAGTGGGAAAATAATAATCTTGTGCCACTGTCTGCATGTATGGGTTTGCTAATAACATCTATCTACTATTTGGAAATAACTTAAGCATCCAACCTTTTTAATGTATGTTGATGTAATTGGGGGGGTGGGTGGGATGGGGTGGGTTGTGAAGTGAAAAAGACTGAAAAGAGTCTTTGAACCTACTCTGCAGAGTTTTTGGTTTAGATCAAGTCCATTTAAGCACTGGTGAATTTAGGATGTATCTAGAATCTCAGCATGGTACCAGATATGTAAGGCTTATTGGACTGTCTGTGACTGTTTTACAAAGGAAGAAGGATCTCTGCAAGAGCAGGTTCTTTGGTTTCAGCCCCCTTACTACATAGCTAATGTCAAACAGAGGCTGTGGCTGCTGAATTTGACACACTATGACACACGGAGATAATTGAAATTCTGCACTTTCTTATATAGGCCATCACAGCTCATCACCTCCATATTATTTTACTCCTACATGTCCCTCTTTATGAGGCATGAGGATAATAGAAGGCAAGTACTTGTCAACATCCTAAAACAGAGGATAGGTCATTTAAAAAAAAAATGAATTATCTTGCATGTGACCTACTCTGGTTAATGTTAACCTTTTCTTCCCATGGCTATTATATCAAATTAGGTATTTGTATTTTTCTGCTAGATGAAGGAGATCATCAGCGAGTGTCACACACATTGCTCATAAGGAGTGTTAAGCAGAAATGCTCACAAACAAGAGGAATGCTAACATTAATAACACCATCATAGGTACCAGATAACCCTTTCTGATCCTCTGTCATTTCAGTTTTTATCCCAATGAATAATTTAAGTGAACTGGGTTTTTCCACTTTTAATTAAGTTGACTGGTGATGTTTTGCTTTTCAGAAAGAGTGAACCTGTTGCTTCAAGATCTATGATGACTGTGACAGAGTCCGCCTTCTTCCTGGTCTCAAAGTCATTGCTTATGTGAATAAATGCCGTGTTAAAATGTGTAAAGAGGTGGAACCAGGTCTTAAATCACTGTCATCCATCAATACCGGTGCCTGACTACTTGTTTTTTTTTTGTTATATTGTGTATAGAAGCTCAATGATGTACAAAAAAGGCAGAGTGGAAATGAGGAAGAGTGCATCAAACAGTTCTCTATGTTACCTATTTCACGAGAAAAAAAAAAGTGGGAAATAACAGATAAATGAATTCCAAAGCTATTTAGTGCAGATTTATCAATAAACAAATAAGTAGAATCCTGAATGATTCTGTGATTCTGTGAAAGCAAATTTTACTTTAGCACCCATCATTATTATCTTCTGGCACAAAAGGACAAGTTCATATTTTCTATTTGAATGATTTGGTTTGTATTTTTATGGAAAAAAAAATAGTAGTTTCCAAGACAGTAGTACAGTTTGCATATCTCCTTTAAAACAGTTTTCTACTGGATCTGAATATACCGCACATCACCCACTGCCCCACCTATTCAGTATGGATCATTGTGCATAAAAGCATCCAAGTGTGTTAACAGCATTCTTGTCAGTAGAGTAAGACAATGCAGAAAAACATAAATGCCCTCCTTCCCAGCAAAGACCTTAAGTAAAAAATAATGTAACCTCTTCTGTTATTTTCATAAACCTTTACAGGACAAATATATATACAGAAAACTTGGTTATCTGTTATCATCTGGAAAGTGAAAGAAAAGTCAAAACTAAAACCAGACATAATTAAATCTTTAGATATGAAATTACTGAAATCTTGGTTTTATTTTAAAAAATTGTGATTTGTAGACTTGCTACCTAGCATGAAGGATATTTGAAAGTGGATAATCATTCAAAGGACTTAAAAAACTTACTTCATCATCATAGCTTTGGTCTAGTAATCTCTGCTGACATAGCTTAAAATGTATGTCTAGTTATGGTTATTTAAAAAAAAAAAAAAAGAAATGTCTCTAGTTTTCTCTAGAACACAAGAAAAAATAATAAAAAGAGAAGAATAACAATATACCTTCCTCACAGAACATATTATTATTCAATAGCAAAAGACTAAATGCAGACTGTATATTAACACCAGATAATAACAACTTCAAAGGCAATGTACCAAATCTCCATACATGGTGTCATAAGGTATTATATTATGCCTTCTCACAAAAATCGGTTGATTATTTCCTATCTAATTGGTAGGAAATAATACCGCAGGAAGCAGACTAAATAATAGCTAGCTATCATGATCACCTCAGGAGTACAGCCTGGTTGTCTGTCACACCTCCACCTTTGTGGAGGTGAACTGCAATGTGCTTTCATGTTCTCTTGCTCCCTTTCACATGTACCCTTGACCTACCACAACCCATGAGTTTCACAGTAATTGGCAGTATCTGTAACAGTGATAAGCAGGGATATATGAGTTTCCCAAACTCATGGTCTGTCAGTCATTAATGGTTTGGTAGGTCAGGCAACCGGGCTCTCACATCATATGATCAGAGTCTCAAAGGGAGCTCACTACTCCTTCTGCTGCTACACACTGCCAGTCTCTCCATACTTCATTTCTGGAACACAGTATTTCATGCCTCATACATGATAGATGACTGCATTAGTGTCCATGACACATCAAGAGAATGAAATATGTCCATTGTTATAGATGATAGGAGTTTAGGAATATGTAGGCATTTGATTTTCTCTGTCTTTGTGGCTTACTAAGATATTGATATGAAAGCTCAAAAAGGAACCTCTGGATGCAGCTCAAAAACTTGTAAAATTTGAAATAGATATTTTGTTTCTTTGTTTTTGATGCAGTTAAGTCTCCATCATGAAAGATGAAACAAAATATAAATACATATATAAAGATCAGAATCAGCTTTTTATTTCAAAAAAATACATTGTTTTGATAACCACTATTTTTCCTTTTCATACAAATATTCTGAGTCATATAAGGAGTCAGGGATTGGATTTATAGGAAACAAGCAACATTTTTTAGTTTTCTGTTGCTAAGAATTGTAACCAAATAAAATCGTATTAAGCATTTTTAAAAAAGCATATTTTGGAACTCCCAATACCTATAAAGATGAAGAACCTAGTTACAAAGTATGTGACAACTTTGCATTTGCTTAGTCTGTGACTGAGTCATAGGACATGATACTCAAATCATATGTGTCATAAGCACTTTCATATGAGTCACCATAAAAATTTTTAATTAAAGTTCAGTGACAAACCCATCATACATACTCCTTTTATACTATTCTGCACACTATACTGTTATGCTTTTTGAGGTATATCCAATTTAAATGATATGTTACTGTCCCTCTAAAACAATTAGTTATTTTTAGATGCTTTCATGTTACAAAACTTATTTTATCTGATCACAGACTTACATCTCTAGAGTGAAACACAAGCACAGTTCAACAGAGCACAAGCTGTGCTCCATATTGCACCATACTACACATTACTCACCAGGGCATAACAACAGTGCACAGAAAATAAAAGGCAGTAAGTGAAGGATGCAGTTCTGTTGATACCATTTTGATGGAATACCAGGACTCAAAATAACATACATATTCAGCTCAACAGTGACTCATACATTTGAAAGTGAATTGGAAATTTTGGAAGTACTTTTTGAAATAATGATCCATGTGGGAATTTTACAGGAGGAAGGAACTTCACTGTATAACCCTGCTTATAGTCTGAAAAGGCCTTCAAAAGTTGCGTGAGTTATGAAAATGAATGGTATTCTTCCACATTTTTGGTTAATAGACAAGAAGGGAAATTAACATCCTGCATTTCCTTTTCAGTTACAGAAACTAACAGTTTTGTCAAGTAGTGAAATAGAAAATGCCAACAGGAGAAACAGAAAATATAACATTGATTGCCATACAGTGGTCAATCCATGGATTACTAATGGTCTGTGAAACCATATAAAGATATCACAGGGCCTCCAGAACACTGTGATTAAAGAGGACTTCACAGCTAGCCAGTCTCTGTACTAGCTGTGCTTCATGACAACAGCCTATGACCAACAGTATTCAGGTCATAGCATATTAAAGGCCACTACACTATGCTTTCACTTGGGTTATGACATGCCACTTAAGTCCAGGACGTGCACTTCTCTCTTTCTCGAAACACATGGTAGTGGTCTGTGGTAGTGGTCTTCTTACACATAAACTCTTGGTACGTGTCTGTACCATCACTGTGTGCTGCGTGAAACTTCAGAAATGGTAGCACGGAAATTTGTTCAGGCAGAAGAAAAAAACAAACAAAAACAAAATTTAAAAAAAAAAAAATAAAGACCCCAAGAAAAAACAACCATCACCCCCCCTGAAAAAAAAAGAAACTCCACAAAACTACCCAATAACTATGTCATAACATTCAAGATTCTAGATGTGAGATTTATTTTTCAAGCTTTGAAAAGCAAATGGTTGTCTTTTGAAATCAGAAACAGAAACAGATGGAAATAATCTACAAATGCAAATGAATATCTAATAAACAACTTATTGATGTTTGACTCGACTTTTGGGTGTGACTTCCTCTGAGTTCAGCCATTTTCTGGCCTGATAACAAATTAAAAAAAAAAGGAAAAAAAAACTTTACCACTTAAATTCAGTTAGAGAAATGAAACTCAGCTTTTTTTAAATCAGATAAATCTACAATAGGGAATAAAATTTACTTGTGGGTTTTTAAATTCCATCGAGTTTCTCACTGACATATAGAAATTCAGAGGTTAGAGAAAAGACATGGGGATGTTTTCTTCAATGCCATTGTTTTTTTATCCTGTCATGTACAAAGGTGTTCTAACATAAAAGTAAAGAACCCCTGGAAAATTACTATTCAAAATGGGAGTGAGACAGTGATACTGTATCTGTCTTCATTCTTTTATCCTGCCATGAACATATCAAGAAGGGGATAAAAGAAGACTGTTTCCAGAAAAAACTTCAATAATATTTCCTGCTTATTTTAGGGGATAATTGTAGCCAGGCTTCAGAGAATTGTAACTGACAGTAGAATATCCACAAAGACAGATCAACATAGGAAGACGGGGTAGAAGGATTTGCTTGGTTCATTAATTCACATTGTGCAAAACATTAAAGGTACGAAAAGAACGTTATCAAGAGTTCAATGTTTTAAGTCCCTGCAATAGGAGAAAATGGTTTGTGTTAAAAATCAAGATTTTTTTTTTGGAATAGGACATCTAAGACAAGGCAAAAACCTGTGACGGAGCCTGCTAGTATAACTTCAAGGAATCTTTTATTCTGTTTATGGGTTAGCTTGCAAGGGATTTCGGAAAGTTATCTGGGATGTCTGAAGGTAATCTGGTCCAAACTCACACTCAGAGCATGGCCAACCTCCAAGTCATGTTTGGTTTCAACTTTAGATCACAGTGAAGCACTGAATATCTCCAACCCCTCTTTGCAATTTGTTGCAGACTTTGACCACTCAAATCATGAACTTTCCTAACACCTATTCAGAATTTCCCTTGTTGCAGCTCATGTTTATAGCCTCTAATGCATTCACTGTGCACCTCCAAGAAGAATCTGGCTCTATCTTCCCTACACTATCCTACTGGGTAGTTGAAAACAGCTCCCTTTCATCTTCTCTTTTACATACTGACAAAATCAGTCCCCTTACTCTTTTTTTTTGTATATCTTATGCTCCAGCCCCCTAAACACCTTGGTTGCCCTGCACTGACTAATTTCTTTATGTCAATGTTTTTTGAGTACTGGGGAGCCCAAACTGGACATGATAGTTTGGATGCTGCATTATTAATGCCAGAGAAGAATCACTTTGTCCTGCTGGTTACACCCTTCCTCATATAGCCCAACGTGCAGTTATTTTTCATTTCTGCAAGGACACACTGCTGAATAATGTTTGACTTGTCCACACCTAAATCCTTTTCTGCTAAGCTGTTTGCTAGCCAGCATGTCCCCAGCCTGTGCAGGATGTCACATTCAGCTTTGTTCATCTCCATAAAGTTTCTGCCAGCTTCCCCCAGTCTGATATCATCTGCATACTTTCTGAAGGTGCATTTCATCCCATCGTTCAGCCCACGAGCAAAGACATTAACCAACATCAGTCTCAGTGTCAGCCCCTGAGAATGACTGAGATTCATTTCTTTTTCCAAACCTGAACATTACTGTACCCCACATATGATGTGATCAGGATGTACTGACCAGGCTGTGATGCTGTTTCAAGATGAAACTAAAGACAGGGCCTATAAAATATTATTTTATATCAAATCTGTCATTGAACACACAGAAACAGATTCTTTGTCTGGCTCTAATTTGCCCCTACTATGTTGAATACAGGTTTTCTCAGTATTATTCACCATGCTTTCACCAGATAAGAAATTGCTCCCTCCTCTCTACCGCTAGTTTTGGGAGATAGGTGTTTAAGTATTTTATATACCTTTTTGTGACAAGGTGCAAGGACTCAGAACTAGTCTCTCTCTGGGTTAGTCCATATACTCAACTAAGTGGAATAGTTATCCTTTCAATAAAAAGTTTACAGTATGGGATGTGGGAAGACAGTAGTTTGCATTGTATTCATATTCTAAGCAAAAATAAACATCCTGTGCCTTTAGTTTGTGCTGAAGAAAAGGCAGCAGCATGCCAAGTCTGAGCTAATAAATATCGGCTAACGCTATCACAGGGATTTGGGGGATCTCAGTTAGTTTGAAGGCAAAGTAATTTGCTTTTAATGTTACATATGTGCTTTATACAGTCAAGACTTGTTAAACAATGATATTTACCTAGGTTTCCATCTCCATGCCTCATTTTCTAGACAAGCCATGACTTTGAGCTTAGAAGTTCTAATTAGAATTAGGAACACTTCCTCATATATAAAATTACTGCAGTATGCCAGAGAACAGCAAAAGTATACTGGGTTTTTTTTTTGGTCAAATAAGATGATTCCTCAGAAACAGAATAAGGTAGAAGTATGAAAATGCACTTCTTCAGTATGAGTGAAATTTCACTAGAAACTTCTGCTGAATTAACTGTGCTAATCATGAGGATCAGTGTATGCTTGGCCTTAGAGACATATTTTAGCACTTCATAGCTGGCCTTTTTATTTGTGTGTGTGCATACACACACACATGTACATATCTGCATGCATTTATTCAAAGCAGTATCGTATTATTTAGCATCTGGGAAGTACAATTAAGATTCTTAAATGTAAAGTGGCAAATTAAAACGTGCCCTCAGCATGAAGTAGCATAATCGTAGCAATTACAAGTCCAGATCAAGCGTGGAAAATTCCCATGACTTCAGTATATATCATATTTTTAAAGTGAAGAAAATGTCTTCATTTATTTTAACTGATGTTCAAGTAAGAAACTGCATTATAATTACAAAAATATAGAGGCGCTTTTTTTTCTCTTTTTGTTCAGAAAACTCCAACTTGTTACATTTTGTGGCCTGTTTCATTGCTGTGTCTGGTTACTTCAGTCATGTTTCATTATTCTGTTGGCATAACAGAACGTAATATTTCTGGTACAACTGAATGTCAAATAAAAAAAAATGGTACACCAGCCTGTAAAATTAAACACAGATTTTTAATATTTTTTTTCTTTCATAAAAAAACCCCACAACATAGATGTAATAAAACTCTGAAAATATTCAGTTAAAATTATATTTAACACTTTAAATTTGTAATCTCTGTTCTGGTTCACATACAAACCAGCACATCTCTACCCAAACATGTAGCAAAAGTGCAGTTTCAGCTTTGTTGTTAGCAAGGAAAATACCCATACAGCAGGTTGGCAGGCTGCCCATGTTTGGGAATATATGACTTAAATTTGATCCATTCAGCAGGTCCTGTTCAACATCTATTAAAATCATGCAGCTCCGTGTGTTTGCAAAGGGAAGAGAATTGCCACTTCATACAAAAATCTACCACAGCTGCTCTCACTTCGAGGAAGATGTGCGGAACGAGCCGCATGCAAAATTTAAGTAAATAAAGAAATTATGATGCCTTAGGGATACAGTGATTTAGAAAAAAAAATATATATCTCAAAGTGGTAAATTTTTTCTGTTACCTGTTTGTGAAAGGCTCTTTGTCTTTTTTTATCTTCAGGAAAAGTTGAAGAGCTAGCAAAACAGGGGAAATGGTGAATTAATTTGCTTGATGGCAGCACAACAGAATGACTAAAACAGAGATGGTTTCATTCAGTGCACAATACCCGGTTTTCAGGGAAATTGGCTTTCAGAAGCTTTCTGCCACTTCTTTCTGTCCAACTATTGTTAGATTTGAGAGACAAGTAAAAAATTACGATGATGGTTATGTTAGAAACACTAAATATAGTAAACATCCAAGAGGAATAATGTGACAAAGGTGGCAGAGTCACAGTTACAAACACGTTGCATTTTCTTTTGAGACTGTAAAGTGACCTGATATATACGGGACTCTGGATGGACAATAATGCTGAAAAATTGCTATTGCTTCTATTCTCATTCTGGATAAATCTCTAAACTAAGTTGCGTTTGGCTTCCAAAATGTGTCTCAGGAATGTTTTGACTGTATTAACTGATACTATCCTGATCAGATCTCCATAGCCAGCACTTTTTAAGTTAGTGAAAAAGCAGAAATTCACTTGGGATTCTTTTGTCATTTCACCTCTACTTCTTAGACTGAGTTGATGTTATGCTTCCTTTCATGATGACACTCTAATATTTGCAGCATCTACTCCATCTTTTCTTTTGGAAACAAAACCAAACAAACAAAACCAAAACCAACAACAACAAAAAATACCCCAAATGTTTAATCAAACAGTGAACAAATTAATTTTTTCTAATTAATACTCTGTGACAAGACTTGGCTTCCCTTTGCTGTGCTATGTTACAGCCAGTGTTGGAGTTACATCCAACACTAGGGTTTTGCTGGAGCACTAAACTCCCCTTCTTCCCAAACTATTGACTTGTATTTGTGAGTAATCACACTGATCCCAAGAGAACTTCTTTCTTGGGACTCATCCTATGGGGTTTATACTATCAAAATTCTGGTTTAATATAGTGGTATTAAAAAATAAAACTTTGAAGAATATGATTCTTCCATAAATGACAAGGTAACTATTTGAAAGACACTGTTTCTATGATGTAACACCGCTTAGGAAATTTTTGTCTTAATCAGTGAGTTGCATGAGCCAAATCCTTTGAAGACGATAATGGGACAGAATATTCAGAAAAAAACATAGAAAATATACAACAAAGGCTGGTGTGTGATTTGCCCATATGACATTTTCAAGAAAACCGTGGAATGCGGTCCAAAGCTGATGCTGATTTATTTATGTCTCACAAACAGCGATATTAGCTTCACTCTCCATAAAGAACATTTATTGAGACTACATTAGCCAAGCATCTATAGTCACCTAAAAAATGGTGGCATATGACCAAGATAAATAAGAAATTCTATTATAATAATCACAAGGTTAATTGGATTACAAGACCATTATTTTAAACTTATTTCTTTGAGTCAAGGTTATCTACAATTCAGCCATGTTGTAGGGGAAAAAAGGTATCTAGATTTTAAAAATGGTCTCTATTAGCTAAGGAGTCAAATCTGTAACATTATTTGGCAACAATCTTCACATTATCTAAAATATTTTACAAAAAAATACTACTCAATAAGAAGATTAGGTTGCTCACTACCTATGTATCACTGGTCCGAGTCACGGCACCCTCTGTCCTCTGGTAGACGGGGCTGGCAACATAGTGACCAAGGATGAGGAAAAGGCTGAGGTGCTTAATGCCGTCTTTGCCTCAGTCTTCAGCAGTAGGACCAGTTGTTCCCTGAGTACCCAGACCCCTGAGCTAGAAGACAGGGATGGGGAGCAGAATGAAGCCCCTGTATTCCAAAGGGAAATGGTGAGGGACCTGCTTCAGCATCTGGAGGTGCACAAGTCTATGGGGCCAGATGGGATCCACCCAAGGGTACTGAAGGAGCTGGCGGAAGTGCTCACCAGGCCACTTTGCATCATTTATGAGCAGTCCTGGACAACCGGGGAGGTCCCAGCTGACTGGAGGTTAGCAAATGTGACACCCATCCACAGGAAGGGCCGGAAGGAGGATCCGGGGAACTACAGGCCAGTCAGTCTGACCTCGGTGCCTGGGAAGGTCATGGAACAGATCATCCTCAGTGCCATTATATGGCACTTGCAGGAAAACAGGGCGATCAGGTCCAGTCAGCATGGGTTTGTGAAGGGCAGGTCATGCCTGTCAAACCTGATCTCCTTCTATGATAAGGTGACCCGCTTAGTGGATGAGGGAAAAGCTGTGGATGTCATCTACCTGGATTTTTGCAAGGCTTTTGACACCGTTTCCCACAGCATTCTCCTGGAGAAACTGGCTGCTCATGGCCTGGACAGGTGTACTCTTCGCTGGGTAAAAAACTGGCTGGATGGCCGTGCCCAGAGAGTGGTGGTAAATGGAGTTAAATCCAGTTGGTGTCCGGTCACAAGTGGTGTCCCCCAGGGCTCGGTGCTGGGGCCGGTTCTCTTTAATATCTTTATCAATGATCTGGATGAGGGGATCGAATGCACCCTCAGTAAGTTTGCAGATGACACTAAACTAGGCGGGCGTGTTGATCTGCTTGAGGGTAGGTTGGCTCTGCAGAGGGATCTGGACAGGCTGGACCAATGGGCTGAGACCAATGGTATGAGGTTCAACAAGGCCAAGTGCCGGGTCCTGCACTTGGGTCACAACAACCCCATGCAGCGCTACAGGATTGGGGCGGAGTGGCTCGAAAGCTGCCCGGCAGAAAAGGACCTGGGGGTGTTGGTGGACAGCCGGCTGAATATGAGCCAGCAGTGTGCCCAGGTGGCCAAGAAGGCCAACAGCATCCTAGCCTGTATCAGGAACAGCGTGGTGAGCCGGACTAGGGAAGTGATCATCCCCCTGTACTCGGCACTGGTGAGGCCCCACCTCGAGTACTGTGTTCAGTTTTGGGCCCCTCACTACAAGAAGGACATTGAGGTGTTGGAGCGTGTCCAGAGGAGGGCTACAAAGCTGGTGAGGGGTCTGGAGGACAAACCTTATGAGGAACGACTGAGGGAGCTGGGGTTGTTCAGCCTGGAGAAGAGGAGGCTGAGGGGAGACCTTCTCACCCTCTACAACTACTTGAAAGGAGGTTGTAGAGAGATGGGGGCTAACCTCTTCTCCTTGGTGACAGGTGATAGGACAAGAGGAAACGGGTTCAAGTTATGTCAGGGGAGGTTTAGATTGGATATTAGGAAACATTTTTTCACTGAAAGGGTTATTAACCATTGGAATAGGCTGTCCAGGGAGGTGGTGGATTCAGCATCCCTGGAGGTGTTTAAAGAAAGGGTAGATGGGGTACTTAGGGACATGGTTTAGAAGTGTCTTTTGTCAGGGTAGGTTAATGGTTGGACTTGATGATCTTAAAGGTCCCTTCCAACCTCAGCGATTCTATGATTCTATGATTCTATGCTCATGTTAAAAACAAAGCTATAATAAACTTCTAAAAAAACAAGTAAATATACTATTTTAGAATGTCACGTAAGAACTATGGATCTCTAAATCAGTTTATGGTAAGCATATGGATGCAAAAGACAGTACCCTCTCGTGTACTGTCACCATTCTGCTTGTGATGAGTGAACAATAAAGGAAACAAGAAATATGATGTGTCTACAGCTTCCACAAAGACTGGACAAAAGAGTGCAATCATCAAATCTGGAAGCAGAACAAGAAGCAATGGATCAGCTGGTACCTATGAAGTGAACTGAGCAAAGTGATACAGTGATTCATATCCAGGAGATAAGAGAAAGCTTAAAGCTGCTTGTGAAGCAGGTCTAGACCACAAAAAGGGATGACACTCTGACCAGCTCTAGACTCCCCGTCTCTTTTCCTTTAAAACTTCAAAGATAGAATGACTAACCTCTCTTTTGAAGCAAAACTTAACTGCAGATGACATTTGGAAAGATTTGATCTGACCCAATTGAGGAACAGAATATTCTTTGGTTTTAAATCTGAGTGTTTAAATTTATATAGCCCTTTTAAAAAATTCACCTTATTTTGATCTCAAGGATGACTGTGCTCACCGAGTTCACCATAGGCAAGCACAATCCACAGTGAATTCAGTTCTTATCTCAGGAGTCTCCCCTAATTAATGTAAAAGGTCCACATTAAATGTAGAGTGTAAATGTTAGATTAGAACACTCTTTTATTCCCTGTGATTTATAAGAAAGGATAACATTCTGACAGGCCTCAGAATGGAGTATACCCACACAATTTCGGTAAGGTGACTATAGTTGGACCTATACTGTAGACAAGACATATCCTAGTCAACCACCTTCCTTTTTTTTCACTGAAGAGCAGGAAAGGAGACAGGTTAAGTAAATCCAGTTCCATAATAAGAACGTTGTCTAACTCTTAATAGTACAAAAGGTTATTCAGATCCCATAAACCGAAGGCCTCTGTCCTCCGACAATGGTTTTACAATGAATAGGTGGGTATTATTTTATTATTTGAATGAATTTCTTTCATTGTTCTTCAGTTAATTTGGTATTCAGTTAAAATCAAGTTGTTTGGAAACAAAAACTTTAGCTAACAATAATATTAGATAGTTTATTAGGTTGCATTAAAAAGTCTATAAAGGATGACCCTGCTCATTACAGGCCAAGAAAAATTTGACGGGCTGAGTTTGATATAAGCCATTCTCACATTGTTCTTTCAAATAAATTAAGCTACAAATTAAAGCTTTGGTGACGCCGGCATTTTAAAGAGATGAGAACAACCTTTGAAGATTGTCTACTTTTTTTGTACTGCATTCATCAGAAAGTCTTCTTTCTATCTTCCTTTCCCCTCTATCAAACATTTTTTGAGAAATGACTGTTGACAGGAAAGAATATAGGTAAAATTATCCTTATTCTTCAGATATTTCAGGTCTTCACCCTAGGAAGATTAAATTGAGGAGGTAGGAGGTCCTGCCTCCTGTCCCAGCAGTGGTGCTGGGAATAGGTAAGAGAAGATGACCAACCTCTTTGGAACATCAGAACCTCATCTCTGGGAATGTCTCGGTCAGTTTGGAATAGATGGTATGAGGCAGTAAATACACAAAGCTTGACTTTTTTCATCCACATGTCTCTTTAAAAATATTTGTCAGATGTTATGGGTGAAGCCTATATTTTGTTTGCATTGTGCTTTTACTGATAAGAAGTTCTGGTATATTCTGGTTACTTGTATGACCTACTTTTATCTCTGCATTCTTCTCAGATTAAACGGTGTTTTTTAAGTTATCAAATAAAACCGCTAGTAATAGAACACTCAAATTTGGCTCTTCAGAGATATCTGCAGTAACAATCAACATGTTTAGGAAGAATAAAGTCCTAAAGTCTTCCCTGTCTTCATTACTTAAGCACTGAATTCTCCTTAGTTTTTGGAAAGTAATTTAATTTCCCTACCTTGACTTTTATAGAATATTACATTCATAAAATGTGGAATATAGTATTTGCAGAATGTTTGTTCAATTTGCAAAGCAGTTCTTGATATAAATATTGTTTAATTATTTTTTTAAGTTTCCCTGAACTTCTTAAAATCTAATTGACAATGTAAAAAATCTCAAAAGCAGAGAATTTTTTCTTTCATAACTTGAAGAATTTCAGAAATGACAGTGCATGCTGTATTCTGCAGGAGCTCAAAATTCTGCCCACTTCATTTCTAAAGAAGAATTGCCCCCCAAAAAGAATAGTTTTCTACATAAAAAAGGGCAAAGAATTAATCACATTCATAAATAAAAATAAATAGCTTTTAGGGTTCAGCTTCTGTTCTTGGTCACTGTTTTCATACAATCAACTAACTCATCTCCCTTAATAATATGGTATCATGAACTAACACAAAGCTCAGGCTTCCTTTGCTAAAGCAAAACTGTTATCTGTCTATCAGACAGACTGTTTTACCTAGTTTGGAAACACCAGATATATTGCCTTTCATTCCTGAAACTTGGCTTAATTGCAGGTAGTGGGTTTTGAAAGAGATGTTAAGGATTTAATGTTGTTTGATAGAGCGCTGAAATATTTGGAATTACACATCCTGACATTACTCCAAGATACCATATATTACAACTTGGATCTTTTACTGGCAGTAATTAGGCCTTATTTGCATAATAAAATCATTTTAACAACCTTTTTTTTGAAAATAGAAATAATAACATTAATTACTTTTTTACTATTGCCTGTATTTCACTTAGCATTATTTCCTACAAATAAAAGTAGGCTGTTAGAGAAAGGCCAGCAACAGGATGAGAAAAATAGATCCCCATTCTCTGTACTGTTCAGCACCTAAAATGAGAAATTAGTTTCCTATGTGAACCGCTAAACCTTCACCTGGTAGTAGATTCTGTGTTCTCCTTAATATTAGAGGAGAAGGAAATTTAAACTTGTTGGTAGTGAAAAAATGACACAATTTTTAAGTCTTTTCAGACTTCGACTGAGAGCATTTCAGATACTGAACATCTGTCAATCTAAAACTGTAGTACTAATTCACTGGGCGAAATTGTTCAGAAATAGAGATCGCCAACAAAGGCCTGCAATCCTTACTTCTTTCTTGGGTTATATGCACTGTGAAATTAATGAGGTGTGTAAAATATTGCATTGCAAGACATTATAGCCCAACAAAGACATTTCAGGTATAGATCTATTTTAAGTAGATGATAGCATCTGCCATGATATACTCTGCTGAAGAGAAATTTATGCTTTCAGACATTAGGAAAAAAATTTCATTTTCATGGAGATGTCTAGAAGAACTTTGGGGAAACATAAATGACACTTCATCACATATTTTTTTTTTTTTTTCATGCAATTCAAACATATTAACAACTAAAAATCAAGTCTAGGGTTATTTTTATGTATATTCTGTAAGATGATTACATTCCCATTAGAGATATCTGTCATTCACAAAAGACTATTTTCAGTTAAAACTTCTTGTGAAAACATACATTCAATTTCATAATGGATGTCAGGATTCTTGTGTGAGTTTGTTATAAATACTATAGACTATGATAGGCTTTCCATGGAAATGGAAAGTTTCAGAAGTCCAAAGGCAAATAGTGACATCCACCATTATTATTTTTAATATATATTTTCCATTGCTTATATCTTAGTTTACATTTTTAAAATTTCTGTGGCTTAAAGTTTGTTCTTTGTTTATGTCAGAGGCAGTTGCACAACAGACATCAAAACAGAATGTGATCTGCTCCTCATACAATCCAAAGGAAAAAAAAATTCTAATTATCAACCTGAGGATTTCATCCTGCTTGAATTCCGTAAACTCAGGTACATAGAATAAAGCAAGGAAACATCTGTTTTCTTCTTAAGGTCCAAGTAACATTTGATGGCTAAGGACTTTCCCACAGAAAAAGGTATAGTGTTAACTTGAATTTGCAGTATTCTGATGAAGGCAAGGCCATTTCTAGTTTTAATATGAGTAACAAATCTTATTTAAAAAACCTAGAGACTGTATAAGGTATTGCATACTCTTGTGTCAGATATATTTACACTTTTTAATATACGGAAATAAAGTCCGAGTTAAGTCGTCTAAAGCCTTGGAAATACATCATGTCTTGACCTGACATCCTCCTGTGCTCTGTTTAAGAAGACCAACTTTGCAAATGTTTTTGCTTGGAAAAGTCCTTTCAATGTTCTTAGTGGCAAAGATATGAAACACACTGTAATAAAGAAGAAAGTTGCAGTCCCTGGGTTTCAGTCTGGCAGTTGCAATACCAAACTAAGAGATAGTTCACAGGAATGGTTCTTCTGGCATCTGTAAAGGCATTGATTAACTTCTTCCCATTAACCTGTGACCTCAGCATTAAGCATAAATAATGCAGGGACAGCTGCTGAGTTGCTAAAATGTATTTCATTTTAGTTCCTTCCCTTCCATTCTCCAAGCTCAAGCTTCTATATAGAGATTTGTAAAGGAAATATATAGTGTAGTCAATATAGAAGTTTGCATGGAGTACAAATGCGAGAGTATGTGTGCATATAAAAACACCAGAAGAAATGTCACAACAGGGTTTAAACAAGTGGTGAATGTGCAGCCAGTCAAGAGACTGAGAGCAGCCACCTGTGGATAACAAGAAGGAATTGATCAGAGTGCTGATGGCAACAAGGCCACACAAGAGCTAGGTCCACAGCACCCATGTGGGGCAATCTCATGCTCGGCACGATGATGTGCCTTCATCAAGAGCATGTAAAGGCTGCAAAGAGCAATGCCACTCAAGATAAGCCTAGAAGATACAAAATGGAACCAAGAGGCAGCATTTCTTGTCCTCTATCCCATCACATGTAGTAATAATCACAATATTAAACATACACGTCTCGTTTTTTGAATGTGAGTATGAAACAATGAATGAAAATTCAGTATTTTGTATGATAAAAATAATCTTATTCTGTCTCTACTGCCTCATTTTTCAATTTGCCACATTATTTACATACACACACAGCGTCAGATAGATAAACCTGAAGAGTTTTGATATGAAAGGGATTATTTACGCTGTCCTCATTGAGTTCTGTGTCACATCCTCAGAGGAATCTACTTGCACTTTAGCTGCACTTGCAAAACTAAAGTATTCATTCCTTGCTTACCTGGACTGTCAAGAGTGGAGAACAATTCCGTGACAGGAAGAGGACAATGCTTAAAAAGCAAGTTCACACTCGATGTTAAGAAGAGTTATTAGAAGAGTGGAGATTTTTGCTTCTAGTTCCAATTCAGCACAGAATTCAAATGCCTGTGTGCAGTGACTACCTCAATACACTGTTTACAATTATTCTGAATTTTTTGAGTAACACATCCTTCTGTCAGCAAAATACATAGGAAGATATGAAATGTTTAGAGCTTTGTGTACTAAACTATTTGAGGAAAAAATTGAATGCAGTAATTAGTTCTGATTCGACTTTGAGGTGTCACCAACATTTGAATGTACTTCCATTTTTTACGAATCCTAACTCATTTTGACTCTAATACAGATGTATACAACGTACAGGAAATAACAATGAAGTCTGTCCATTCTCATGCGTAAACACTTCACCCTGGTCAGCACTAAAAGGCCACAAGACTTTTTTCTTTATAACACAGCTGTCCTGGTTTTATTTGTTTAGTGGCCAGCCCAAACCTCAACAATGGCATTGCTCAATTAGATGCTCTACAGAGGCTTTAAAATGTGCTTTTTAAGCACCATCTATAGAATATTGTCAGAGACAAACTGCCATATTAGAAAGATCACTGATCTGTTCTGGTTTTATAATTGAATTTCATATGTTCTTGCTCTCTCAATATGTGTTGCTAGTTTTCTCGATACTAGCAGTAGGATCAACGTTTCTCCTTTTAGGAAAGTTTACCTGTTTCTATTCTGCAGTGTTGCACCTTTCTGCCTATGTAAGTAATTCCTTAAAAATATAGACATATGAAACAATTATTAAATGTACCTATTCACTGATAGATAGAGGACTCTCAGGGAAAAAAAAAAAGAAGATACCAACAATAATAATAGAACTCTGATGATACACAGATGATCAGAAGCGGAAACATATGTACTTATGAGTGTTCTTGCCACTTTAACAGAAACTCATGTGGTGCTATGAATTACAGGTTTGGAAAGTAGAGGAATCTCAGCTTACTGCTGCAGATGATGGAGTAGTAGCAAAGTCCTCTGAAGAAGTTATATAGCTCAATTTTTTGGCTGTTTCCAAATTACCTGTGAAATTCTTACTCATATAAAGAATATTTTTGACAAACACAAATGGTCTGGTCTATTTTAATAATACAATGGCAAAGTCCTTGGATCTGCAGCCATGTCATTTGGACAAAATCTGGAATTTGGAGGAATTTGGATGAAATGTATACATAATTTTTGTACTGCTAAAAATTCAGTATTTTTTTCTTACAAAAATTTGATGATGGTTTAGGATATTTACTTCATTATATTTATGGCAGTCACTTAGAATGTGCAAGAATTTTGTTTCAAGTATTTTAGTAGTGCTGCAATGGAGCTTTCACTCAATAATCACACATCTGATAAATAGTTTTATAAATCTTACAACACACTCAAGGAAATTAAAGTTCTTCTTTTCTTTGACTTTTCTTACAAGCATTATTGCCAAAACTAGCAGGACAGCAATAGATGTTTGACGTAACTCAACAAAATTTATATGACAGCTTCCAACAGGAAGTGCAAGAAAACAGTTTCTGTGAATGATGAAGCTGAAAGAATTTAAGACATTGTCAGAACAGCAAGAGCATCATCCTTTTCACTGAAACTGTGTAAGAGCAAATCTTGCATAGTTACAGTGAATCAGAACCTCTAGTGTACGATTCCTCTTGGTTCAAAGGCGTGATTCCAAGTTGGCAATATCAAAAAATGAAAACAGATATGAATAACCCAAGCAATGAATGAGCATTTAACATACTCTTTATGTTTATTTATCCCTGCTCTGACACATCACTAGAGGTATTTTGCCTTTTGATTTTACAAAGTCTTGCCAGAAAGCAAGTTCCTTAGGAAGTTCTCATCTAGAGAGCCTGATTTTGGAACATCTGCTCAACCCATTGATAATCAGCATCTCCTCCTCAGACAACTTTACTCTGTGTATTCTTCATGATTCTTCAGACCTTTCCATGCACCCCATCTCTCCCTTTCAAGATTACCCCTTCTGCAGACTGTTGCTTGCTCTTAAATGATCTGTTTATTGCCTGTTGTTTCCTTCCCTCGTCTACCTTCACTCCTATCTCATAGCTTCAGTCTATTATCACAGCATTTTTTTTTACACCAAGTTTTTTTGCCAAGCTTCTGCTCTCTTCTCTGTTCTGAACTGCTCTCTGTTCACTAGCACACCCACGAAGGCATCAGTTAGCCTTTGATCTTCCTGCTTTGTGAAAGTCAATTTCAACATTAAGCATATTTGTATTTTAAACCCAAAACCTGAGAACTTATGAGTTAACTCCAGAGATGTATCGATTACAATGGTATTTCTGTGAGCTTTTTTTAAGATGCACTTCTCTCACAATGCTTAAAGTTCCCACAAAAATCCTACTGGAGTTACAAGCACAGTTTTTAAAGAATCTGACCTCTTTTGACTGTTCTTGAAGAAATCAAAAGGAAATACAAACCCCTGAGAAAAATATTCAACATTTATCACGCACTGCAGAATGCATTTACTGTTAAACATTTTTTGTAAAAAATATAAGCCTGCTGTTAGTTCATCTGAAGGTCATCAGCATCAGCAAAGCAAATGCTTCACAGTTCTTCTAAATCTCTAAGTTGCCAAGGTACTTCTGCCACACACAGTGAAATTACTGACCCTCATGAGGTAAACACTTTGGCAATCAGTTTCAAGTCACAACCTGTAAAGACTGACAAATATGTAGCTCTTATAATAATCAGAGATTTAGGACTTAAATACTTAACAAGTTATGCCCAAAGAACATAGAAAAGCAGACACAATAATACCAGAATATAAATGGATGACAGAAAAGTACAAACTTATTTTAAGGAATACAAAAGTATTCATGCTCTTTGCCATATTGTTTAACAGACAAACGATGACATGGAGCATCACTAATGCTTTCAGTTCATCTGGCCAAGTCACAAGGATGGGAAGGGTAAAGTGTAGCAAAATCCACAAAAGAGGTGATGACTGCAGAGAAAACTGTGGATGCTAAAAGGTGCTCTGCAAGATCCATGGAGGAAGCACTGAAAGGAAACAGTCCCTCAGCCATGACACTGAACTGGATCCTGTGGTGTATTCTGTGTCCTCAAGTCAGTCTCGGTCACAGCCCATAATCATTTCACTGAGATATTAATTTGTTGCATCTAACACTAGGGGAGCCTCTCTTGATCTGTTAGGCTCCGTGTTTTTCAAGAAAAGCATGAGGTGACTGAAAGTGGCTTCAGCTTTCTATTTCCCTTCACAAGCATTAGCTCCGCACACCTTATGTAGAATGCTTTGGTATTTGATAACTTTTGTCACTGGAGCTATCTCTCCCTATATTAATATTAAGTTTTGTTCCCTGTCTTCTCTTTTGGTCATGATTCCTGTCTGACCTTCTACCCCTCCAACCTTACTGCAGCATCTTCATTTATGGTAATTCCCCAAAAAATCTCTTTTGTTATTTTCAGAGACAAATAGCTGATTTTAAGCAAGACACTTCATTTTTGTTAATTTATTTGCTCAAGAGCTCCATCAGAGACTACAGTGTTCTTGCTAAGATTTCCTGCACTTTGAAACCTAGAACTTTATAATCTGGGCTTTTGAAATCATCATTAAAATAATAATGCTTTATTGATCCCATGATAACTTTATTTACCTTGCTGTTTCCTGGTTTTAATTACAACAGTTGAGAAACTGTCTGAAGTGTTTCATTTGTCAAACTACATAAAGCCAGCTGTTTGGAATGAAAACACCCAGAAGATACATGGGTTAGACTACATTTAGATGAAGAGTGCAGTCCAGTATTTTCACACAAAATGTTTCTAGTAGACAAAGATTTTATATTGACAACTGCTATTAAAAAAAAAAAAACCAAACAAACAAAACATCTCCAAACATCACTAAATGATGATAATGAAAAGATAAGTGAAATATAAATGCAGAGGAATCTTTTAGGATTTAACCATATTTTCAAGTTGCATACAAGTGTTGCTTTTGTTGTCACCTTTCACTGTTGTTTCTTGACACTGCAGTTTCTCCTGTTGCAACCTCATTTCATGCCAATGCTTCTGTCATGGCCTCTGGCGTGACTGTCACCTCTTCGCTACAGGTAGTGGCACCTGTGAGAGTGAGAAAAGATGTCAAGAGTAAAGCAACAGCAGAGGTTTCAGCAGGCACCTGACTAACCTCATTTCTTTTACAGGCAAGAGGTTATTTTTGACAATGATCAATTATATACAAGAAATTATGATAAATCTGTCATATCTTTTCCTTTCATTTCCCCCTTCTTCAGTTCACAATGACAGAAAACAAGGAGCTGCTTGAAATTTCAAGAGGGTGCAGCTGTCAGAGAGCTGAGCAAGACGTT
Organism: Rynchops niger; assembly: GCA_013400035.1. Taxonomy (NCBI): domain Eukaryota; kingdom Metazoa; phylum Chordata; class Aves; order Charadriiformes; family Laridae; genus Rynchops; species Rynchops niger. Next base: position 158,874 of record VXBH01008396.1, read on the forward strand.
TCTGGAGAGTAGCTTATTTACTGAACAATACAATCTCAGGTCAACTGAAACTACTTAAATTAATCTAAAAAAAGGAGGCTATTCAAAAATTCCAAAATGATCAATTTGAAAAAATCCAAATTAATTTGAATAATGAACAATTTTTGCAGTATTGCGTTCTAATAGTTCTCTTTTGAAATTACATTTCAATCTTTTGAAGTTACATTTCTGAAGTGTGGGGGGAAAGGAAAATCTTATAAATCTACAATAATTTTATTTTTTAAAGTGAAAAAAATATGCCAATTTATTTTTTTGGGTTAACTTTAAATAATTTTTAATGGTTTGTGCTCTGTAATGGTTTGTGCAAACCCCGAAGAGTGACAAGAGCTGTCATCAATTTGTTCCTGATCAGAGGAGCTCAACTCATTGCCAGGACAATAGTGAGCAGAGTAATGTAGTATAAGGTGCTCAGGGAGCTTAGATACGGATGCTCTGTTCCCTGTGCTTCCAAAAATATTCCATGCAACTTTGGACAAATCATCATGGGTCAGTTTTCCAAAATTATCTCAGTGACTGAGTAAAATATTTGCCTTCAAAATCATATTCAGTTACTGTATAATCAAATAGGTACCTAAGTTTGTGGTCTGCCTTGTTTCATTTTGTTTTACAATGAAGTCCCACAGGTACTCAATATTTTATTACTCTGACATGGGCAGTTTTAGTCATGACACTGATGAGCAACACAAAACGGATTTCATGCTGAGTCCTTTGTTGTAGTCAGAAGGTAGGGGTTCCTCTTGTGAAACACCTTCCATTTTTCTTGAAGGTGTTTCCTCTTTCTACACTAATTTCTAGTTAGAGGCGAGATTCCTTTGTTGAAGTAAGTGAAATGTTCTTTTACCTCTCTGGAGACTACGTTACCCATGGGATTACACCTAAAGACTATTTTGGACACACTGAGCCCTCCTACCAAAACTAACCACTGATGATGGAATTCCTAAAGACTGATGAGATGCCAAAGGTAACTTGACTTTTTAGTTTAGTAACAGCACTTTCACTTAGATGGAAAAATCTGGGATTAATTGGCTGATCTCATGACTGCATCTATGTATGGGAAGCAGTTACTGCAGAAAATACATGAAAGCACGGAAACACAGATCCTTCTCTTTGGTGGGACATAAGAAAGGCTTGTCAGCTTTTTCTCTTGATTCCTGTTGAACAAGATATATTTTTAAATCCCTCTCTGAAGTATGTATCTCTCCCCATTCACCCTATAAGAAACTCGGTGCATTACCCAGTGCTGTGGATTCATCCAGCCAAGTGGGTGCCAAACACCTGTGAACTGTTCTGGTGACCATGATAATGTACCTCCTGTGAACTGGACACTCTCCAAAAGTTCACAGTTCTTTTATACATTCGTGCCATTTAATTGTGATTTTCTCAAAATCCTAATATCTATATAATTCCTATGGTAAAAATGCTCATAAAAGTGTCCCCTCAAAACAACATTTTCTGAATCTATTCTCTATAACAGAAGTTGGTGTTTGCAAGACAATGCATTTTGGGGGAGAAAGGGAAAGAGAAGAGTATTTAATAGCATATAACAAAACCAATATTTTTTTCTTGTGTACCTGTACTGAAACAGTTGAAATAGGAGAAAACATTTAAATTAAACCATTACTGATCTCTTCAACATGATGGTATGGTGTTAGTCACAGCATGGATCATCACTGAAAACCTGAAGTCTTCTGTGTGCCTCCATTTCAGCCTTTATTATTTTTTATGAAAGCTGGGTTCTCCCTAGACTCGACCCATTAAAGAAAATTATGCACGGATTTCCTCCATCCCTTTCAATCAACTAAGTATGTTCACATCAGTGTTGAAATAGAAAATTAGTTTTATAGTACAAGGGTAATGATATGATAATTGTTTCTTATGCGTATATAACCTTGAAAGATGTAATAATAGGAGAATCTGTGTGTTCTTAAAACCAATTTTGTGACAACTTTTTCCTAGCAAACATTACTGTTATCCAACGCAACACAATACTTCTTTTGTTTAAAAATGTTTTCTCCTACTATTAAGCATAATTTCCTTAGTCCCCATAAAGATTTTCAGTTTGTATCGATCTTTATAATTCCCTCTGAATATTCAAGAGGTTCTTCCCTGGAATGACATAAGCAAGTTTTATAAAAAATATTTGCATGCTTTCTCTTTTAAGTTTATCTTTCCATTTCCTTTTAACAATGTATGTTTTCAAATGATTATTTTTTAATTTATCCTTACATTTCAGAAAAGACAGTAAATGGAAGTTATTTAATAGCAAAGAGGAAAGTTTGACCTACTTATTTATCTATATATATCTTTTTTTCCTGACATATTGGATTTATGTATTTTGATCAAAGGTATGATTAGGCTAAATGAATATTTAAAAGATATCTCTTGGACCAAAAGCAGCTAAATATAACTTATAATTCTTTTCCACTCTACATCAAGACTTCAGTACTGTTTTTAAAAAGAGGGGTGCAAAAAAGTCTGAGAAATGGAGCACTTAATTTACATGGGAATTTTTTAGATTGCTTTTTAAATATTATTATTTACATTTTTCACAATGGACAAAATGAATGTACTCATAATGTTTGGTAGAATTAATATTCTTGTCTGTGAACAGGACTGAAGTTCACAAAGGTGATTTTTTTTTCATATGGGTAAGTTCTATTTGAGTCAGTCAGAAGCAACCAACATGAAAGTGCTATAATTTGCGTCTGTTCACTTTAAAACTTAGCACCAATAAAAATAAAAGCCAAAATGGTAGATCAAACATGACAGTTGTCTGTTCTTAAAATCTTCCTCAGTCCAAATAATTTAAATAACTGTATCTGCTTATCTTTAGTACCCTAGGAATTCAATGCAATAATTTAGAAGAAAGTTAAGCGACACTACAAATATTTAGTGAAAATTAAAAACTTATTTAATCTAAAATTGGCTCTTGCAGGTGACCATATTAGGTGTTTTTCCTACTTAGGTTGCAGTTTAGGTGCAAAAAGACTGGGCAACTTCTTTGCACAATGGTTCATGAATTTGAACAATGTAATATGTTGCAGAGAGACATGCTAGATTATCAGCATGGGAAAAACTAGGTTTATTCATATGATTTGTTCTTTTAAATAAATCAGTAGCAGCTGAATGAAATTCAGTTTACTGTCAATTTCTGCTGTAATTGTTGAAGATGTTGAAATGAGCTGGGATTAAAAGGTTCACTGTTGGTTTCTTTTAAAGCAAGTATAAATTAACCCCTTCTGTCAAAGACAAGCCATACTATACAATTGTCAACGCACAGTTTAGTGCCCTTAACTTTCTGAAGTGCTGAAAGGCTTAATTACTTTGAACTCTCAGTATGAAGCAGGTAATGAAAGATGGAGGAATAAAAGAGACAAAAATTACTCACGAACAGACTAAAGCATAGTATTGCCACTGAATTTTGAATTGGGACCCAGGAAACTCTGAGCTTTGTAACTGTTGTATCTGCAGAACATAAACCAGTTCCCAGTACGATGCCCACTCTTTCATGGAATGTTTAACACATATGCACATACAAAGCCCCAGTGAGACGCAAGGGCATGATCTTAACGCAGCTCCCAAAAAAAGGTAGAAATGACCATACTTCACACCCTGGTACCAGTTGCTTTGGAAATTAACAGAAGTTATGATTTATTTATTTCTCCAAATCACAGTGTGACATTTAATTTTTTTACCTGTTTTAGATTTCATATGCTATTAGTCTGTTATGAGTTTTACCATCTAAACTCTCATACTGGGCCAACATATTTTTTAACAACAAAAAAAAAAAAAAGGACATCAAAAAATATCACTAGGACACTAGGAAAGATTTCAGAATTTCAGAATTTGAAGAATAAAGCTCCAATAATGTCTTAGAGTCTTAAAGTCACATCTTACTTACAATTAACCTGAACATTTGGAAATTATATACCATCATAAATTCATAGAATCATAGTATGGTTTGGGTTAGAAGGGACCTTTAAGATCATCTAGTTCCAACCCCCTGCCATGGGCAGGGACACCTCCCACTAGACCAGGCTGCTCAAAGCCCCATCCAGCCTGGCCTTGAACACTTCGAGGGATGGGGCATCCACAGCTTCTCTGGGCAACCTGTGCCAGTGTCTCACCACCCTCACAGTAAAGAATTTCTTCCTAATATCTCATCTAAATCTCCCCTCTTTTAGATTAAAACTGTTACTTCTTGTCCTATTGCTACACTCCCTGATAAAGAGTCCCTCCCCATCCTTTCTGTAGGCCCGTTTTAGGTACTGGAAGGCTGATAAAAGTTCTCCCTGGAGCCTTCTCTTCTCCAGGCTGAAGACTGCAACAGCTTCTTGCTAAAGTAAAGCAGTGAAAGAAAACCAAATGGTTCTGGACATTTTCACATGCCATCAGAAAGACTTATCTATATTAAGGTTGGAAATATTAGTTAAATTAAAATAATAACTACCTACCTCCACCAAAAACTTCACTGTTTCTTTTTTAAGATTATAGAAAGCAGATTTACTCTTCAAGGTGTAGGTCCAAAGACAGCACTTTTGGCCCAAGCTGAAAGAAAAGATAATTAAATGTTAAAATATCTTTTTTCAGAAAGGTTTTCGGTTTCATTACAAATGTGATTTACATTTAGAAATGCATGAGCCCAAAGAGGAGTTTAGCCCTGAAAACAGTCCTTCATGCTTCTTTTTGCTGAGGAATACTGATATCTTTTTTTAGCCATTTAGCGTTTTGTCATATACTGAGTACACAATAACTCTATCAAATACAGATACATTTATCAAATATAAACAAAACCTAGCCTTATATGAAACATTGATGCTAATGGGTATTTTCCTCCCCCTTCTTCTTTTCTTAGTTATTCTAGAAAATGTTATTTATATTCCTACAATTTAACTAGTAATGTCACAACAAAAATGTACGTGGTGGGTAGTCCAATAACAAGAATTTAGAAGTAAACATCAATGAAATACTAAACACCTAAATACTCTGGATCAGTAACTGAATGTGACTAGAGTGAGCTAGAAGAGAAGCCAGGATATATATGGCACTGGGAACAATTTTTAAACAATGTTATGTTTCAACAGAACAACATATGGTTTCACTGGAAATCAGGGGAAAAGATAAAGTGGTCCATGTCATTATTTTTATGACTATTTTATAGTAAGATGACATTTTATAATCACACTTTATTCTGTAAATATGTCACTGTCACAGACACAGAGATGGCAAGCATACAAGTAGTTATTGTTTTTAAAGGATTTGTTTGCATTTCATGAATGAACGGTCTGAGTTCAGTGAAATTGCCCTGCCCTTTTTGCTTAAAGAATGTAGCTGACACACAACTAGGAGTGGCAGACAGCTTCGACCACAGAAAGAGATAAACAAGGATACTGCTGCTAACCTAAGGGATGGTCCTAGCAATTAGGGTAATTACACACTTGCAAAAACTCGTGTGCTCATTTACACACGTTTAACAAAACATCTTCATTCAACCTTAAGCTAAAACTGTTTTCCACATGTATGGTATGACCTTTCCTTATTGTGAACTCCCTTGATATCAACAGTAATCACATTTTACAATGATCTTTGATTACTGAAGAACCTATTAACATGAGTAATGTACACTGCATATGAAGACTCCAGCTGGAAATGTTATTGCTTTAGAATGAAGAAGTGTGTAACTGCAAGTATTATATGTAGAGATGTGGACAGATTAATAATCAGGTTGGCTCAAACCAAGAGGCATTTGTTGCTTCATGTCATTTTTTATGGCCTGGTTAATATCTCTAGTACTATTAGAGTAGCATGATAGGAGTTGTATCTCCAAATCAAAGAATTCCAGGAAAAGAAGATGAGCTCTCGCTCAAACACAAAATACAATGACATTCTAATAGCACAGGCAACAAGAACAGCTGCTGCACATAGTCCCCTATTACCAACCACTGACACTGTATATGGAATAACTTATTATAAAGCTTGGAAGTCTTTAAGAGCAAAGAGAAAAAGTAAACCATTTCAAATATCCTCTCCCTGATGTGATTCTGTAGTCAAGACCATGTGAATAGTTCACAACAGGACAGCTGAACAGCCAAACGGTTTAGTTTGCATTTGAACTTCAGCAAATCCAGAAGGAGATTTGAATTGGACGTTGAAACATGTAATAGCAAAAAAAAAAAAAAACCAAAAAAAAAACCAAAACCAAAAACCAAAACGCTTGCATGACAGAAAAGTAGAAGTTATTTTAAAAATCACTCAAGACTTGTAGGAAAGGGAGAAGTCTGCAGAATAATTTGTTGCTCAAAAACTCAAAGCAGTAATTATTTTTACTGAGTCTTTCTTTTGCAATTCATCACAGTTTTAAACAAGTTGTTTCTTTTTTGTTGCTTCACATAACTAGTATTCAATTTTTTGTGTGATGCTTATTCATTTTATAGAAAAATATTTTTTGCTAGTAAGTATTCAAGTGAAAAAAGAACACTCAAATGTCTGGCTTTTTCAGTTTCTTTTTTAATTTACAGTAAAACACAGAACAGATTTAAGATTTTTTATAAAAGTCAGCAAACTGTTCAGTGCACTGCAGGAATCTTGATGAACATCACAACTCATTTTTATGCAGACAATATGAAAATAATATTCACAATGACAACCCATAATGTCATCTGCAAGTATTCATATTACTTACATAAAATTTCCATGTTGCATTGCAACAGTGCAAATATCAATTTAAACAACCAGAAGGATTCATGCATTCAACAGAAGTCAAACCTCCTGCCTGCCTTTCTGATAGGTAAGGAACATAATTCATCTTTACCCTAAACAGAGAGCGAGTCACTGAATATAATGTCATTAAATAATGCAGATATTATGAATCATATTCCTTTGTTATCTTTATGCATTTATTTAATCACTACAGAAACCACATAAGAACATTAAAGTACCCAAAAATGTAAGTTCTTTTTCTCCCGAAAAAATTTGAAAAATATTTTAAAAAAACCTTCTTATTAAGCTTACTTAATAGCTTATTTCCAGGTACAACTGGAATACTATTTTAGGAAGATACTTCTTTGAGACCTATGTATTATTTGCCAAATTTGTTATAAAGCTATTTTTAATATTTTCCTTCTCACATCAAAAAAGGTTTTTTTTTTTTTTNATGTTAAAATACAGAACACTGGTTTGTAAATCTGGAGTCTGTATCTAATAAAGCCTCAAATTCGATGTAGCAAAGTAATCATATTTGCTTTATGTATTCTTGTGGAATGTTAGGACAGAATATTTCATTAGCTAATTGTGTGTGCAAATACCACATGAACCAAGAAAGAGTTAAACAGGAACTCGTTGGAGCTAATTCTTAGGGCTTAATTTTCTTTTAGATCTAATAAGGAAAAAAAAGACTGAAAGAAGCTGATCTTCTGTATCATCTGCAGGCTTAGAGGCACTGGATGAGCAAGGATAACTCCAATTATTATTACCTTCCTGACTGACTTCTGTATTCTGACTGGTAGGAATTTTCATTCATCACTGGGGAGCAATTGATTTTGCAATGTAGATACTCAACTGTCCTCCAGCTTAAAAAAAATATACATTATTGCTGCTATAAAACACAGGATATGGTTCACAATAGCAATAACTTTCTGAAAATTAGTCGTTACTATAGTTAACTACTAGATTTTTACAGTATCTTTCTTCCTTTACTTGAAAATGTGAGTTAAAAAGCCTCAAATAAACAGTAATCAAATGATTTCATTTAGAAAGCTACATTAGTAAAGAGTAATTTATCTTAAATATACTGCAAGTAATAAAACACTGCAGAGGTAATTAGCATACAGAATACTCTAGGAGAATGTATTTTTCCCCCTGAAGATATCTTGTTGCATGTCTTTATCCTTCAGTATTATTAGTGATGCACAGGTGCAAAGAAAATAAATCCATGCCATCAAAAACTTGTATGCATCTGGATTATTCACCCCACTATACAGCATTAGCCAATAATGCAGTGTAATTTTAGAGACCTTAGGCCAGACTTTCAAAGGCATTTAGGTGCTTAAGGATGCAGGTAGAATCCTACTACAATTTTGAGGACCCTAAGCATCATTTCCCCACAGGAATCAATGATATTTAGGATTCTGCATGGTTTTGAAATGTCGGTAAGTACTAATTTACATGTTTAGATACCTTAATGCTCCAAAAAAATCTGCTGGCTTATCACTCCCTCTTGAAGCAGAGAGAAGTGGCATAATATTATGGCCATGGGCCCACAAAAAAGGTTATTATAAAATTCATGAAGATGGGCTGTATGCAGCTATATGGTGGCACATACCAAAACATGATTGCTTTTACTCCACAGTCAATAATGAGGTATCTTGTGTCTTTTGCTACAGAGGCATATATGAATCACTCTACACTCTGCATGCACATGAACAGACACTGAGAACTGCAGTGGGTAGTAATTTGTGCTGATAGTTTTTATTTTAATACTGAAAATTGGGGACATCAATTAGAGAGTATGTTAACAAATACAGCAGTCAGTTTCAGATATATAAAGAGCAGTTTCAGGCATTAAATGTAACAAATGTGTGACAGCCAAGTCCCATTAACATCTCCAAGAAATCAGAAATAGTCCTATTTACTCTATTGAGATAGAAAGGTAAACAGAAAAATCGAAGCATGTACCCTCTCCCAAGTGTTCAGCTTCTTCCTGACCAAATTACTTTACCCATTTATCACTTTTTTCCCTGCCCTGTATGATCACAAACATTTGCTACGCAGCATTCAAATGGAACCTCATGCAGGCAGGCAAATGAGGTTTTAAAGTTAGCCTTATTCTGCTATAGCCAAGTCTCCTCCTTGCATATAGGCAAAATCTAGCCTTCAATTGCCATCCATTCACAGCATTTCAGACATCTTCAAAACATGATGTAATTTCCTTTCTTCCATGGAGACTTAGATACCATGTGGAGAGTCAGTAAAATAGACCATCTGGTAAGAAATCCACTAGACATCTTAAAATTCTTCTTTTTTCATAAGCTCAAAGTATTTTTTCTGCAGTGAAATACTTCTGAAGCTGCAGTGAAAATATTCAGTATTCTTGTCGTATTTTGGACTTTTTTTTAATGGGTGTTAGTGTTGATGGGATGGAAATCAAAGCCTGTACTGCAAGGAGAAATAACCATAGGGTTTATTTCCTGGCTAAAGTTTGCACTAGGGTGTTGTAAAAAAATATTAATAAATAGCTCCATTTTCATATACAATACTCTTATAATATAGTCCATTTGCTTTTGTAAACATACCAGGAAGCTTTGGATGACAGGTAATTCACAGCTTCAATATCCTCCACTAATTGAACCTGGATGAAATAGGGAGAGCACTAATCAGAACTGATTTCAAATGCTGCTCACTTGAGGGAGTGAAAATGGTATCCTCTCCCAAGAGGAAAAGTTGATACTGCATTAAACAGACAAGCCCTGTGATATCCTATGTCTCTCAGGAGAAAGAGGAGCCTAATAAACTGCAAAGTATTTCCCTGTTGAGTTAGAACACCAGGAGTAAGGAGCAAATTTTAATGAAACTGCTTGACTGCAAATGTGCAGGATAATGGCTACTTTCCCACAGCACTCAGCTCCATTCTCCTCGCCTTATTTCTGCTCTCACTATCAAAAGGCTGGTTGCCCACCTTTACTCAGTTTGATAAAGGCTGTGTGAAATTCTTTGGAACAGAGCCTCTAAGAACAAGTCTCCAACTTTATTTCAGAGGTGATATTTTTTTTATTATCAGATCTTTCTTGACAGATTTGTTATTGTGTTAAAAATCTGTGTCAGAGTCTCCAGGAGAACTGATATATTTAACAATACATACATATATAAAACATAGATATTATTACTTTTAGAATGACTGGAAAGGAATATTTACTATGGAACAGCAGCTATCTGAAAGAACAGATAGTGAAGTCCAAAGAGGACATAAGTGAAGTTTGTATCAAATTATTTTTGGAGATCTGAAACAGTCACAGTGAAGGTGAAGAGCAAACCAGACAGCAGTCACGCTGAGGAAACATCTTTGGGACATCCATTTGGAAGGCACAGAGGCATTCACCATCCAGAAAGATTGAAAACTCTTACCAAACAAAAAAAAAGAACAAATGTTCATTAAAACTTGTTCTATGTTTCACAAAAGACGAGTAGGATAGAGACGGAACATGAAGCCCTGAAAATTGTTCAGGAAGCAAAACCAGAAAGAATGAACTAACAGGATTAAAATAAATAACCTTCTTCAGAGTTTTTAGCTGAGAAAGGTTATTTTATTCAGATAATTAGGGACAGGCCAATATATACCAGCTGATAATACAGCAAACCTGAAATAAATGCTTAAACATTACATATCAGTGGTGTGACTTCAGTGCTAGGAAATACAAGGTGGGATTCAGCCTGAGACTGACAGATTGAAATTGGACTGGTATTCCATTCAAGATTAAGACACTTAGATTTATTGTTCATTAAAAAGTGCTTAAATGTGAATGAGGTACATAAACTGCCATCATAGCCAACGGATGTCAATGGCAGAGTTCAGAGGCATAAGTATTCACTTATTTTCTAAGGACCATTGAAAGCTTTTCTTTAATTTCATAACTTTAATTTTATTCATAAAAGACAGATTTTGTTGTTCTTGACACAGAATTCCAAATATGAAACCAGTTCTCTGCTCTTTTTGGATGGCCAATCACTACATGGCCTTGAATAATCTTTAAACAAAGTTACTTTCTGAGAACAAAGTGGTCTTTCTACTTATTTACTCTAAGTTTTTTGCTGGGAAATGTAGAGTAGTTTTGAATTTGACAAATTCTGATGGAGGTTTGCTGTCTGAAAAAACCTTTGCATCAATCTGGGAAGTTTATGTAGGATATAAAATAAGATAATTTGTGGTTTACTTACTTTCTTTTAATTCATATACATAGTTTAAAAAGTTCTTATCTACATGAAAGGTATTTATAGGGAAAATGCATTACTCACGTAATTCTTATCAATAACAGCACTAAAAACATTCAAATGCCCTAAACCACCCTAAAATCCTTCCACAGACAATTGGAAATGTCAGAGAAACACAGAGGTGGAGTTAGATAAACCCTGAATAAATTAATGGTTGCTCTTCTGCATGCAAATACATTGAGTGGAGTGATGAATGGTGACTCATAACCATCTCGCTTTTCCCTTTTTAAAACTTATTTGGATTATTATGTGTAGAAACGTGCTGTCTGATGAAATAGGGTAGTGACATGAGAGTCCTGCTTTGGCAAGCTCTTGCTAGTAATTCATTTTCTTAACCACTGTGGAGAATATCACTATCCAAACTATGTCTTGAGCATCATCTTTGACACCTTGCTTGTCTTTGTAGCCTGGCTTGTAAAATAATAACTGCATAAAGGGCTTAAAATTTCCAGTTAGTTATCATCTTTCTGCTTGCTACACCATACTGTAGTCCTATCAGCTGCAGCCTTTCTTTCTTCTATTCATTAAGAAGACTCCCTCACAGATAATTTTCCTAGACTATTACTTTGTCTATTTCATCATCCACTGGTTCTTCTGTCCCTGCTGCATCACACAAACTCCTTGTCTCATTGACTGAGCATCAGCAGCTGCGCACAGCCTGTAGGATCTCAGGGCAGACACTGACACTGTTCCATTTTTGTGAAGTACCTAGCATGAGGTGCTCTGGTAAAGTAGAAATTAGTATTACCTTCTACATAATAGTAATAATAACAATGGCTCTTTAAATGAATCTTCACAGGCGCATATGACATTCAAGGAAGAGTTAATGATCTCAAAAACAGCTGGACCAAGTCATCTGTCCTGAGGATTGTTGGTTATCTGATGAAACCTTCTCACTGACAAAATTGTTTCTTGTCATGTTCTATTGCATTCTTGTGATTTCCCCCTCCCCCCTGCAGATGAATAGTGTATCTAATTAAACACCACTCTCTTATTTTCACTTTACAGGTTTATCTTAGCTTTCATTAGTCTGATCTTGTTAAACACAGATGTAAATGTAAACAATTTTAAAGCAGCATAAGCGAAAGTAAGAGTTAGTCTAACTTGAATTAATTTTATGCTACTTCTAATCTGGCATTCAGTATATTATATGACAATTTGGAGTTTCCACTGGGCTCGCTGCTGTTGCACCAATGATCCGTTTCTAAACTGTGTTAATTTTTTTTTCTAATTTTCATTCCAGGCAGACTAAATGAGAAAGATTTGCACATCTGTCCTTGAGACTATCGGTACAGGTTGGATTCAAACTTTATACACAATCTGAGGAACAGTGTGATGAGCAATGTTTCAGGAGCAGTTCAGAAGTCCCTGCAAGACAGAAAGAAAATACTTGCTGCACCTCTTTGTTGGTTTTCAGGATGATTGTTGAGGTAATAAATTAATTATGGCTTAACATACATGTAATTTTCTCAGGGGAAGGCTTACCAGACAAACATAGAGTGAGTTTTCTTTGGACACTGCAGTTCTTCAGCAATTTGTGAACTGTTTTTATGGTGATTCTAGATCCAAGATCTGAAAGTTTGTACAGTGTGTTGAATGGATTTCTTTCTACTCTGAGAAGAAGCAGACAAGTATTCCAGCTCAGGTCTCTAGTTATTTCAACCCTGATGTGCACTTGATCTGTTATTTCTCATTCTGGGCTTAATAAAAAAAAAAAAAAAAAAAAGGGGGTAATTTGCTATGATCAGTGGAGAGCTGATCTTCATAAACTGTCAACAGCTGCATGGTTCTGGCTTATATCAGTCAAATTCCTACACTGGTACTTGATCAAAGCCCAGAGACAAGAAAAAATCCAAAAAACAGCATCAGTAACAACACTGTAAGCTGATCATTTCAAGATCATATACAGCACTTGAAATCACAGATACTGCCACGATTTACCTGTCAAAGTGATAGTCAAGAATGCTCATATTAATGTGTAATGAAGAACAGCTGAGCATAAGCAGCAGTGTTTACAGCTGGGAAAGATTTTTTTTTTTTTTTCCATCTTCCATCATTCTGTTATTATGTAATTTTACTTATGAGTCACTTCATCCCAAGGCAATGAAATCCAGGAAGGAATATGTCTGATCTCAGTCAAAGGCTGCAAGATCCAGAGAGCAACTTCACATCTGTTTGAAGGTCTTCATAGCGGAGCAGACATAACAGTGTGGTGGGTTGACTTTGGCTGGCCACCAGGTGCCCACCAAGCTGCTCTACCACTCCCCCTTCCCAGTGGGACAGTGGGAGAAAGTAAGATGAAGAAAAATTGTGGGTTGAGGTAAGGACAGGGAGATCCCTCGCTAGTTACTATCACAGGCAAAACAGGCTTGACTTTGATGAAATTTATTTAATTTATTGCCAGTTGATAACAGAGTAGGATAGTTAGAAATAAGAACAAAAGTAAAACCACCTTCCCTTCAGCCTTCCTTTCTTCCCAGGCTGAACTACACTCATAACTCTTCTCCTTGCCTGCCCTTCCCCTAGCAGGTGGACAGGGAATGGAGGTTGCAGTCAGTTCATAAAGCTTTGTCTCTGCCATTCCTTTCTCCTCCCATTCTTCCCCTGCTCCAACATGCAGGCCCTCCCGTGGTGTACAGTCCTTCACAAACTGCTCCAATGTGGGTCTTCTCCATGCGGTACAGTTCTTCATGAATTTCTCCAGTGTGGGTGCCTCCCAGGCCACAGCTCTTGCCAAAAAAAATTCTTTTGCATGGGCTCCTCTCCATGGTTTGCAAGCTCCTGCTAGGAGCATGCTCCTTTTTGAGCTCTCCATGGGTTGCAGGTTCCATCGGGTCACGTCCATCTGCTCTGGTGTGGGGTTCCCTGTGGCCTGCAGGGTGGCCCTGTGGCCAGTGGCATCTGTGCCACTGTGGTCTTCCGTTGGCTACAGGGGGGCAATCAGCTTCACCACGATCTTCATGGTGCTCGAGCGCAACCAAAGAAGAGCAACAAAGCTGGTGAAAGGTCTAGAGCACAAATCTTATGAGGAGCAGCTGAGGGAACTGGGGTTGTTTAGCCTGGAGAAAAGGAGGCTGAAGGGAGACCTTATCGCTCTCTACAGCTACCTGAAAGGAGGGTGTAGTGCGGTGGGGCTTGGTCTCTTCTCCCAAGTAACACATGATAGGACAAGAGGAAATGGCCTCAAGTTGCTCCACGGGAGGTTTAAATTGGATATTAGGAAAAATTTCTTCACTAAAAGGGTTGTCCTGCATTGGAACAGGATGCCCAGGGAAGTGGTTGAGTCACCATCCCTGGAGCTATTTGAAAGACATGTGGATATGTTACTTAGGGACGTGGTTTAGTTGAGGACTTGGCAGTGTTAGGTTAATGATTGGATTCTATGATTTTAAAGGTCTTTTACAACCTAAATAATTCCATGATTCTATTCTATAATTCACCATGGTCTGTTGAAGAATCTGCTCCAGAACCTGCAGCACCTCCTCCCTTTCCTTTTTCTCTGACCTTGGTGTCTGCCGGTTTGTCTCTCTCACATTTTTCTCAGTCGTCTGTCTCACAGTTGGTTGCTCAGTGGTTTTTACGCTTTCTTAAATACATTGTCAGAGAGGTGCCACCAGTGTCACTGATGGGCTTGGCTTTGGGCAGTGATGGGTCTGACTTGGAGCTCGCTGGAATTGGCTGTATCCAACATGGGGGCATCTCCTGATGTCTTCTCACAGAAGCCACCCCTGCAGCCCTCCCCTGGCTACCAAAACCTTGCCATGTAAAAACAATATGTGGTTACACTTACATCTTCATTTTACTATTCCATCAACTTGAAGAGAAAAGGGTTTTCAAATATGACATTTTTCATTACTAGCAAGCAGTAAATACTTAAAATCAATAGTTCTTCCTGACAACCACAGAAGCAGACCTGTTTTGAAGTGTAAAGGCCAAGTTTCTACCTCAAGTAGAGCTGTGAGTCTGCCCCATGAATTCTATTCCTGGATTACTATTTTTGGCTTTCTATTTCTGTATGAACTTGAACAAGTCACTTGTCTTCTCTCTGCTTACTACTTGACAGAATTCCTCTGAGGTTAAAATCGGTAGTTAGTACATGCTAAATCCCATAGGAATTACAATAATTGTCTTCCACTATGAATTTATGCAACTTTGCATTATCAATTATATATACGTAAAAAACAAAAATTGTATTATTAATCAATACTAAATAATACAATGTATAGAGATATTACTCCGTACATGATTAAGAGAAAATTATCTTAGTATATTTGGTGGGTGGAGAAAAATTTGATGAAGCATTCCAGTGAGATATACAGATACATTCACCTAGCACCCGTTTCACTTCTTGGTCTTTGCAGATTCCTCTCTTTCACTTCTAACTTAGTCCATTGCAACCAATGGACAAATATCCTCTGGCTTCAACAGTAAAGGCTTTTTGTTTTTTGTTTTTTTGTTTTTTGTTTTTTTTTTTTTTTTCTCAGTATGTGCATGTGGTATGCAAAGCTACAGCACGTGTCCTGGAAGCTGCGGAGTCAGAAGGCTGGAACACTGGAGCTCTGCCTAATCATTCTTGCTTTGCAGCTTATCCATTTGAGTACTGTCCCACGCTAGCATAGCTTTACTGGAGCTAGCTGAAGTATCATCATCAAATGGTTATGAGGTTTCCACTGACTATCACTAATGTGATCAGTTTTAGGTCTACTGGTAAATAAAACAGCAAATAATATGATTTTGAAAGTTCTATTTTACTCCAAGGAAAAATATATAGCTGATAATCTATTTTTTTGCACAGGAAGATGAACATTTAATTTAGCTTCTATCTCTAGCAAGCATTAAATACAGCAGTATCTAGGTGCAAGTGCACCAGTAACAGAAAAGATGCCATGTATCCCCTGTTTTAGTTGTGCCGCATAGTTGTTACATCAAGGCTGCCTTTACACAATCCATGCTGCAGAACAGTTCAAAACAACAACAACAAACTGAACCAGACAACCCAAAACAATAGAGAAACAAAACAAAACCAAAGCAAAACCCACAGACCATGCTATGGTCTACTTTGAATAACAAATTTCTGTGACTTCCTGTTCTCCCCGTATGGTTTGAGAAAGAATTGAAATGTGTTTGTGAGTGTTTTCTTCACCTCAGACATTTGATATTTTAGAAGATTGTGCCAAACCAATTTTCAACACATTTTAAAGTCTGGTAGTGCAGGGAAGAGTTGGGGATGGGGAGAGTTGTTAAAACAGACTTACAGTGCTCTGGTCAGAATCACAAGAAAGCAGCTTTTTACACAAACACATTCAAGCAATATTTATGAAACATTATGCATATCAGAGTAGAAGTCAAGACCAAACAGCTGTAAGATAACTCCAGTTTTCTGGAGAATGTTTGCAATTGTAAATTTCAATGTTACTATTTTGAATGGAGCTCAGTTGGTTTTGCTTATATGTATCATTAATCCACCTATATTTACACTTCACTTCCTATATATATCCTTCATATTTCTCTGTCTTTTGACTTTTTGCCTACAAACCTTATCATTGTCCTGCTGCTAACAGAACTGTTGCAAACTTTGTCACTGTCTCAGTGGACTGCTATCCTGCATGTCACTGATGTCATTGATGACATCAATGGCTGAAACTGTTGCTCAGTTTTCCCCCACCTTTGAAAGCACTAAGGTCTCTTGCAAAGTGCTGTATTTTGTTAACAGATTGAAAAGATACCTACTAGAAAGAGCCACATCACCTGTACATTTATTCAGTAGATCATCTCCATGCTCTGCTCCAAATATGGATTCAGACCGGTTGCAGGTAATATTTGTTTGATAAAATCAGAAATTATTTGTTTGTCCAAAGAGAGATATTTATATACAGGAGACTCCTACTATCAGTTCTTGAGCTTGTATTAATTGATTGCTGCTAGAAGTAAAAAATTGGCTAGATTTACCTTCTTACTGAATCAGCTGATGCAAACTGCATCTTCACTTGCACAGATGTGAAAGACAATGACAGACAACTTGAGAGAAAGGAAGAGTTGTTTTACTCATGTGGATAGAGGACATAACACTTCAACTATACATTGCAATACTTTAAGACAGTTGACAATTACTCGGGAAGGCATTTGATCAGAAGTCATTAACATTTGTCAGCTTTTGCTAAAACTGTCACTACCCGTTAATAATACACCTGTTTAGGAATTTATTTTCCATGTCATTAAAAAGACAGTGGTAGCTTTGGAGAAGCTGGCCAGATGAAATCCTAACCTCACTGAAGTTTCCTCTGTATCTCCATTCCTCTTCTGGACCAGGATTTCAGCCTTTGTGCCCTTTACTTGCAGGTCTTCAGTTCGCGCACTAGCCAACTATTTAAATGGTGAGGTCTAATGCAGGTTGTAGTTGTGCACCTCATTAAAAAGAAATAGCTAATAGCTTAATACTACCCACAAATTTGTGTAAGTCATCATTTCTTTAGCTGTGATATTCACGTGCCAATAAAGCTGTCCTAAAATAGCAACAAGCCTTTTGTGTGCCCTAGGTTGACTGCCTAAAAGCGAAAGTAATATATTGTTATCTAACTTTCCTACTGAATGAATAACACATTGAAAACTAATTTTGTATTAAGACAATCAAGAAAATCCACCTTTAATATTCAATTTCTAGTGACCAGTGTCCTCTACTACTCAGCAGTGGTGTGGAGGTTCTAATGCTAGACTGTTACGTGGACACCTCATTAACCTTAAATCAGAACAGAAGCAGCCTCCTCAATGCTAAGAAGGCTGTAACCCTGAAAATAGACCCATGAAGGTGATATTTGTTTTCATGTCTGATGAAAGTGATATTTGTTTTCATGTACTGGGAATAGACACTGAACAGAAACAATGACTTCAGGAAATAAATACATAAAACTCTGGATCAGCCAATGCATATATGTGCTTATATGGCTTTAACTTCCAGTACAGCAACAGAATGAGAGCTCTATGTGTTTGCACTTGCTTCCTAAAGCAGTCCACTGCAAACTCTTCCTTTCTGTCCAAAATATTAGTCTAAATTTTTTTTCTGTCCTAAAGAGGTATGATTTTGGAAAGGGTTGCTGATTGCATTTCTTGTAATTAGCTGTCTCATACATATCCATTTATTAGAAAAGGATGACTAGAAAATATTACAATAGCCTGGAGTCTGCATTAGGTTATAGAGGAATTTATTTGTGTTTACAATGCATGATGTAAAAAGGTTTTTATTTTTTTAACCTCTCTTACAGGCGTGCTTAAATTTTTGCAAGTAGATTAATCTATCTACATGACGAAGTGCTCAGGCATGTAAATACCTGTGACGTGAGCTGAATTCATGTACTGTGATTCAATACCAGAACTCAACTGCAAATAATAAAGACTGATGGCAAAATGAAAGTTTCTGATTCACCTAATGAGCTTAGTGGTGCATTTAGAAGAATTTGTCTTGCAAACCTTTTAGCATTGGGATATTTCCATTTGAAAACAGCAATTCTGTTGTTTACATTTGCAATTAAACATGGTTTTAGATATACATGTTTTGTTCTGCAACTCTGTCATTTGATTGAAAGAATCTGTTTGTTTTTCATCACGATAATTTTGATTTTTGTCTAAAATGCTTTGTTTGCTTAAAAAGGAGAAGATAGGGGTAAAACATATGTTTAAAGACATGATTATTTAAAAAAAAAAATATCTGTTCCACTAACTTCACATGATTCATTTTAGTGGGTATTAATTACACAGAAATTGAGATACATCCTTTGCATGTTTAACTGAAGACCATGCGTTGCATGCCTACTGCTTTCTTCTGCTTAAGCTTGACTGGAACTGAATTCACTCAATGGCAGTGGAAATGTGCCCGAATATACTGAAACACCAAATGTGGTCAAAATGTTTATTATGTAGATGTGTGATAAAGTGTCAGGTATCTGGCAAAATCTGGCTGGGTTTTGTTTTGTGGTTGTTTTTTTTTTTATTTCTTTTTCCTGTTACAGACACAATAGTTTGGAGTAAAAACTTCTTCAGCAAACCATTAGTGCCAGGAGGACCGATGGAGGAGGAGGAACCACTTATGGAAATGGTTGAAGATGGTAGGACTTTCAGGAGACAGAAGTTGCACTGGGGGGCAGAGATTGCTTCAAGTGCCTGGAGTTAACACACAGCTTTACAATATGAATCAAAGCTCTGCTTCTTGAAGCAGTAGTTGCGTACGTGTGCAAAATCCTGTTAAAGTCAGTGGAGATAAGTGGGCAACTAAGCTGATCTCTATTTGTTTAACTCAAACTGCTTTGTCCATCTAGGATTTTCAAGCTCAGCCTCCTTCTGCGCAATAAAGGCACAATGAATGTTTAAAAGTCATCATTTTACAAAAAAAGGCAGTAAAACAGGTGACCTGGCATGAGTTTTGGTGCCCTGAACTTCTACCAAGTTCAATTTTGGCATTTAGCTTTAAATTGTAAAAGCAAACGTAATCCATGGACTGTGAAAAGTTGTATTTCCATATGGAAGCCTAAAGAAGGTGTTCATAAAATAATTTACAAAATAATGAATTGTAGCTAATAAAAGAAACGTTACCTATTTTGAATACCCTGTTCAAAAATTCAGTCATTTCAATTGCATAGACTTATGTTTCTTACCTTCAGAACCAATTTTGTTCAATCCTATTTCTATGCAGACAAAGCCAACGAGAACAGGCCTACAATATCACTGGCTTATTTGTATTCCCACATTAGATCTCCATCTTGTCAATAGTGAAATCTGGCCCTGAATTTAAAATTAAAGTCAAAATAGTCCTAAAACACTCTTTCAGATTTTTTTAATATTTATTCAGTGCTTGGATGTTTTTCATGTTTTAAACAGCGTACTAAGCTTGCAAGGCTGTTTCTCTCTCTGAAAATTTTTAAAGAGTAAGTCTTTCAAATGCAATTATTCATCCTCCAGTGCACAATAATTCAGATAATCACACAAATCCACAACTATTAAAACAATGACAATTTTTTAAGCTGCAAAAGGAAAGATGCTTCAGATGTACAATTATTCACAAAAAAAAAAAAAAAATATTTCAAAGAAGTAATGCAAAAATAAAAACCAGTGTCATAATTTTATGAGGGAACATGAGAGAATGGTATCAGGCAGAAATCTTAGAACAGAAGGCTTAATAGTCACATGACAGAGACTTGAGAGCAGCTTACTGTTATTAATTTGTTCACCATATATATCAATAGTTCAAAAGTCAGGATCAGGCTCAGGTTTATATTTATGGATGTACAAGTAAAAACATTATCCCAAAAGATTTCGGTCCAGGAAGCTGACTGATGACTGACAGTATTTTCTTTTATTATTCTTTTGAAGTGTAATATTTTGGACCGAGAAATTATGTTTTCCTTTTCAACATCACATCATATAGCATGTGGTATGTAGCATGTAAGTGGAAAAACAACAAAAAAGTCCAGACTAGCAATTCACAAATGGAAGAGATCCTCTTGAAACTGTAAGTTAAAGCCTTTCCCGTCTGTTCTAAAATGACTGTTTTCATTTGTTAACCGTTCCCAGTGAGAATGAGGATAGGAGTCATCGCTGTTTTCTTTGCAGATTCAGCAATAGTACATGCAAAGCTGAGTACATCCTATATTTATGTAGTTCTTAAAGTCGGCCATAATTTGGACTCTGATTTTTGCTGTTTTGATTGGTTTTGTTTTTTCGTGAGAAAATTGGTCAGTGCTTCTTCTGCTTCATTCCTGAGTCACAGCTCATTTAAGTATGCAGAGTTGCATGTTTTCATCATATATGCACACATACGATACACATAGATAGATCGGTAGATAGGTAGACAGTCAGACAGATAGATGGATAGATAGACATATAGCTAATATGTGTGCTTCTTTGTGTATTTCAAGGGCTGGCTCTTTTCTCTTTCCTGTGTTGCTCCTGACATTCAAACCTTAGCAGTGTTTCTTCCCCATTAGCCCACTGCTTTAAGAAATCTGTTCAGCATTTAACGTTTTACCATGGCAATGAATAGCCATAAGCCTACTGCAGTCAGAAGTGTGATTGCAGCAATGGGAAGCTACATCAAAACTATCTCAGGCTCTAAGCGCAGGTTACATGGGCTAACCCCAAACCTTACTGCATAAGGCACTATGCAGTCAGAAGGGACTAAGTGACCCATGCAGGTCACCACAGCTGCCACATGGACTTTAACTGACCAAAGCTGGCTTGAGAACCTGTCCAAAAATACAAACGTACCACAGCTCACCTGGACAAAGTGCTACATGGCCTCTGGTTTGTTCCCTAGCACAGGGAGGTGGAAACAGAGCAAGAGGTCCTACACCAAAGCCATTGCTGCTGTTCTGTCTTTGCACTGTTGTAGCTGAAAGGAGAACTCTTGCTTTTAGGAAAATATACTGTAATTCATGTGGCGTAGCTTGCCTGTTTACCTCACTCACTCTCTCCGTTCCTCAAATAAATATTTGCATATAAATTGCTTTGAAGAATATTTTATCAACTAAGGATGGTGGAAAAAGAAATCTGAATGAATTGCAAATCCACCTGAGGATTTTCAGGCTTGGAAATTTATATATAAAATGGAATGTCTCCATAAAACACAGGTCCTTTAAGCTGCCAGCACTACAGCATCTCAAGATGATGTCACTGCTGGAGAAATAAAATACCATTGAAAGCAGCATAATTAGTAAATCAGGGAGAAGTTCTTCTCATGCTGACTTGGAAGTTCCCTATTTATAAATGTAGTAGTTATTGAAGGGTAAAGCAGATTGCTGCCAAATTGGCTTAGTTTAAAAAACTTCAGAGTGGAAAAGCAGCATGCAACAGCATAATGTTGAGGAAAAAAAAATAAATTAGGCTCAGAAAGAATCTAAGGAGGAATCTAAGCTGATGAAGAACAGTCTGAGGGGAAGACGACCCTATGAGGCAAACAATACAGAGGCAAAAGCAGAGTTGTGCATGGGCATAAATGACAACACTGTTTTTTCAAACAACTGTTTCCAAATCTTATCCACTTTTCATGTAAATGAGGATAAATCAGAACTGCTAAACGAGCTGTTAGAAAAGACGTGTACAGTGAGACAGAGATGAACAATTCCAGATTATCTTCCACAGTCTCTGTTCAGGCAGTTAGTGAAGAAAGCAATAGAATGGACACATGGACTAGTAGCAGCAACTAAAAAACACAGGATTTACAAAAACAGAAGGTAAAGAGAGGAGACGGATATGGTATATAAGGTCTTGATTTTTATTTCATAGTAATATGTGGCAGGATTGATTTTTTTTTAACGACAAGTCTTTAAAATATATATACACACATATATAACATATGTTTATAATATATGTTTATTATTTATCTCACATATGTTATGATCTATATCTCTATAAATAAATACTTATTAAGTTTCTTTGCTGCTTTTTTGCCTTTTTGAGGTTTTGAGATGCATTTGAAAATCCATAGTTGAGTACTGGTCCACTGAAAGACCTGAAACGTTCTCTTTAAAAGAAATCCAAACATCTGCACTAGTTATGTATGTCCAAACACTTGAACCTCAAATAGAAAAAAACATTGCCATTGTGAAACTCTGGATGAAAAGCGAGAACACTGAGTATGTTCTATTAAATTAGAAGAAAACAAAGATGTGTTACCTGGATAATTACAGTTTTGCTAGCCCACTGTTAATCCTGAGGTCAATAGCTGATTTAGACTTGACTACTAAAAAAATTAAAGGAAAATAGAATAATTAATAGTAATTAACGTACGTAAAATAGATCAAATTAAATTAGATCTATCTAGCACTTTCTTCTGCTGGTTTCTGAAAGAGACTAAAGATTGCTTGGAAAAGGTAATAGTGTTGACATGCTGTAGTGGGAACTCTGTGGGACATTTGGTTTGAGAAAACAAAACAATTTGGTTAAATGGTGCATATTTAGAGTGGTACTTATCTTACATCAAAAATAATTTTTTAGCAAGAAATTGTTAAGCAAGAAGATCTCTGGCAGAGTGTTTCAGGGACTGATTATATTTGCCTGAGCCCTTATATAAATAATCTGGAAAAATCCCAGTATATGTATCAATACAAAGAAACATGCCTTGGAAGTGTTAGGTCATTCCTGAGGAGCTGCTTTCTAACACATGGTTTCTTTCACAGGAATGTAAAGGGGAAGGACAAATCTTAGAAATGCTCCCAGCTATGCAATAGAATAATAAAATCATAAAATAGGTGGAAAAACCCTTACCCCTAACTCTATTTTCTTTTCAAACCCTGGTCAGTATGTTGGTGTCATAAAGGAAAGTAGGCATAAATTCTTTTTGATCAGGGACTTCTGTTGTGGAATTACATTTGTAGTAATCTGATTATCGTAGAAATAAGCAAACACGCTATCAAAAGTGATACTGTTTTAGTCCAGCATTAAAGAGACAAGGTTCAGATTTCTGAAATGCATGGTTGACACGGCAAGCACACTTGTAAATTTATGAAAAAGTTTGGAAAATCACAGAGTAAATGAACACGTGTTAAGTAGATCTGACAAAAAGAAAATAATGAAAATGTAGCACTGAATATGTTGGATTAGATGGCTGTGAAGAGCAATCAGTCAAAAAATATCAAAATTCTATTTTCAGGTTGTGGACTTTGGTTACACTCTCCTATTTTGTCAGCAGATAAGAAAGTGATGGTTCTGCTGTTTCATTTTGAGTCACTTTTCCTATTTTGACAAGACAATCAAAGACAAATTCCAAGAGAAAAGGAGAAGCAATAGGAAGTATAGAGGACATAAAAGGACATATATTTTTTTGTTTATATCCTCAGAGTATCAGGGTCCAATGAGACAATGGCAATAGATTTTGCTTTGGGACTTTGGTTCCTCCTCCATTTTCCTCAATGTGAGATACTCTGCTTGGGCTTGACAGGGCTTGTTTCTTTCTATAGTGAGAATATCCTATCTAATCCTGTGCTGCTGGTTAAATAATCAGATTTTTTTTTTTTTTTTTTTTTTTTTTTTTTTTTTTTTTATTACTGAGGAAGGAGGGGAAGAACAGAAAAGGATTCACAAGAGCAGCAAGGGCAGAGTGGATCTCAGAGGACTGTCAATAGAGCTCCAATTAGTGCAGCACTACCACATGCTGCCCATTTTGAATTCTGCTAGATCACCAAACTGGAGGTCATGGTGGTCTTTAAATGATAGACATAAAACCATAATCTGTGGAGAAAAGCAGAAACCTAACAACCTTCCTCTTCCCAGAAGTATTTTCCCAAAATTTTCTCTACGTCCTGCCAACATCTAGCTGCCTTTTTAATAACCTGCTTATGTGGTGATGGATTGAGTAATCTATTCCATCACTAAATTTTCCATTAACTATATGTGGGTTTCAGCAGATCATATTTTTTGTCCATTGAGTTCTGACCTTATTTTTTTTTAACCAGACATCACCCCCAATAGAATCTTCTGTTTATAGTTATAGGTCTTTTGTGCCAACTAATTTAGTCAGTTGCCTTTCATTTGCATCTTCCCAACATCATTGTTGCAATGGTAGAATATTTTGTATGAGAATATTCGTAAACTTTTGTTTAGCTTCTTCTTCTGCCCATGTTAAACTAGTTGTTCGGAATAGGCTTGGTTATCCCCAATTAAGGAATCATGTAATCACGGAATTTTTCAGAGTTGGAAGGGACCTCTAGAGATCATCTAGTCCAACTCCCCTGCTAAAGCAGGATTGCCCAGAGCACATCACTCAGGACTGCATCCAGGTGGGTCTTGAAAGTCTCCAGAGAAGGGGACTCCACAACTTCCCTGGGCAGCCTGTTCCAGTGCCTTGCCACCTTCACCGAAAAGAAGTTTTTTCTCATATTTCATCGGAACTTCCCGTGTTCCAGCTTGTGCCCATTACCCCTCGTCCTGTTACTGGGAACCATTGAAAAGAGTCTGGCTCCATCCTCCTTAAACCCACCCTTTAGATACTTGTAAATGTTAATAAGGTCTCCCTTCAGCCTTCTCTTCTCCAGGCTAAAGAGTCCCAGCTCTCTCAGCCTTTCCGCATAAGGTTGATGCTCCAGTCCCTCAATCATCTTTGTTGCCCTGCGCTGGACTCTCTCCAGTAGTTCCCTGTCTCTCTTGAACTGGGGAGCCCAGACCTGGACACGGTATTCCAGTTGTGGCCTCACCAGTGCAGAGTAGAGGGGAGAATGACCTCCCTTGACCTACTGGGCACACTCTTCCCTATGCAGCCCAGAATGCCGTTGACCTTCTTGGCAACAAGGGCACATTGCTGGCTCATGGATAATTTACTGTCTACCAAGGCCCCCAGATCCTTTTCTTCAGAGCTGCTTTCCAACAGGTCCACCCCTAACCTATACTGGTGCCTGACGTTCTTCCTCCCCAGGTGCAGGACTCTACACTTGTCCTTGTTGAAGCTCATTAGGTTCTTCTCTGCCCAGCTCTCCAGCTGGTCACACTGGATGGCAGCATGGCCCTCTGGGGTGTCAGCCACCCCCCCAGTATGGTATCATCAGTGAACTTGCTGAGCATACACTCTGTCCCCTCGTCCAGGTCATTGATGAACACATTAAACAGTACTGGTCCAAGTATTGACCCCTGGGGGACACCGCTGGTCAGAGGCCTCCAACTTGACCCTGCTCCATTAATCACAACACTCTGAGTCCTGTCACACAGCCAGCTCTCAATCCACCTCACTGTCCCCTCATCTAGTCCACACTTCTTCTGTTTCCTGAGGAGGATGTTATGAGAGACAGTGTCAAAAGCCTTGCTGAAGTCAAGGTAGATGACATCTGCTGCTCTGCCCTCATTCAGGCAACCAGTTATAACATCATAGAAGGCTATGAGATTGGTCAAGCATGATTTACCCTTAGTAAACCCATGTTGACCACTTCCAACAACTTCCTGCTCTTGAACATGCTTGGAAATTATGTCCAGAACAAGCCACTCCAATTAATAAAAGACATTTCTGTATCCTGTGGAAGAATAACTTTCTGGCACTGAGTGTTACTCTAGTCATATCTTGCTGGCAGGAAGGAAGAGACTTGCTGCACTGGTGTGCTCCATGATCTACTACATAATAAAAATGCAGCAAATGAGTATGAAAGCTGACTTCAAGGAAATGAAGAATGACAAAAGGGGCCCTGTTATGTAAAATCCTCGTAGCTTTTGAAATGTCAGTTGCAGTTGTCAGGATGAATCTGTGTATAAAGGAGGAAGTAACCAAAAGACCTCTAATGAGGGCATACGAGGGGAAGAATCTAAAACTGGGAGTGGGTTTGTGCAGTGTGCTGATGCCAATATTAAGAGGGCAGTGGCACTACTGGGAGATGTTATCCTTAAGATATTAAAATTATGTTCCATCTGCTTATTTCTAACATCACTTTGAGATGATAAAGACCTCATGATGCAGGCTGGAGGGAAGTGGTGGTGGAGGATAGGGAATAGGGAATAACTTTGCTTCCAGCTGGCAAAATCATCCTTTGTCAAATATTAGCACCACAAATTAATTGGCAATGTTACAAACATTCATGACTATACTGCATGCAAGATGTTATGCATGGCTGACTGGTGAGCATTCTGGTCTGTCTAATAGTATTCACTAAAACTGTTTAATTGTGAATTACCCATGAAAGTGAAAAAAATATAGGTACTGTCATACTTGCAGAAGCAAATTTTTTTGAGTGGACTTCTGCTTGTTTTAACACCAAATTCTACATAAAATCAGGTGGAGTTTGAGGGGAGTGAAAAGTTTTGAAGATTTAAATGCCTAATGATTGATTCGTGTGAATAATATCAGACAGAAATTATGGGCATCTGCTTTTTTGATCCATCTCATTAAAAAGATGAAAATTCAACATTTGAGCTATATCTCGCAAGTATAAGCTGCAGTAACTGCAACAGAAATATAACCAATCACAGTCCCAAAATATTCTTTCCATGGGCTACCCAGGACTTGATTATGCTGCATGCAAAACTCCTGAAACTATATGCCTGCTATGTGTAGACACAGTGCAGTGGGTGAGTGGTGAGATAGCATGGCAGAACTCCACACACTTGATATTCAGACACAAGATCTGAGTTATCAAAGATGCACAAGTGTTTTGACTATTCTGCCTGGAGAGGCATATGCTCCCTCTCAACTCCCAGGTTGGCAAAGCCACATTCTCTGTCTCAAAGTTCAGGGAAAGAATGAGAGAAAAAAGAACATGTAGTAAATACTATGAGAGCATGCTCCGGAATCAGGGGATATGGAAGTACACAGGGAGTCTGTAATAAGCAAAAAGTGACAGAAAACAAGAACCAGTCATCGTATACTGGAAACAGGAAAACAGCTAGAAGTTGCAGTAGGGTACTTTCCACAGAAATACTTGCTAATTCATGATTGTCTTCTGTTGGAACTCAAGGCAAGAGTTGCAAGTTAGTAGTGATGCTCTTTTTAATTCAGTTAGCAGCACCACTTTTACCTTGTTGCTTCTAAGAAACTAGAAATCTAAAGAACAGGTGCATTAAACATATCCTGAGAAGAAAAGGTCAGTTGTTTAACTGTAAGCTTTTATAAATTTTGAGGGTTAAAGCCAGGCTTTTAATATTTCTTTTTGTATGTTTGAGGTGAATCTTAGCAATGTTGCTATTATATCTCTGTACTAGCTGTATACAGTATAGGTATATACTTATACATTACACAATGAAAATAGTGAAAGTTTAATTACACGAAGGTCTAAATATTTAATAAAAATCATTGTTTTAAATTATTGTCTATTATAATTTCAGGTTATTAAGTTCATTTATAGGATTTTGAGGAATGCTTATAGGTAGTTATATATATGATGCATAATCCATAGCTGTATTAGTTTTAAAGGATAATTCTTGGAAATCACCAACAGTCACACAAAACCAAAATCCACTACCTCCTTTAGATCTCAAGTGACCAATGAAGACTTCAGTTTTAATCTCAGTAACACACAAGTTCTAAAAGATTATTCTAGGAACTAAAGAGCATTGTTACTTAAGGTAGGCATTTGAAGCAAAAGTTGATCTTCCACTAAAACCTAGTGAAACTAAATCAATATTTGAGAAAATGTATCAAATAAATGGAAGTGTTGATTCTATCTTTAAAGGGACTCTGAAATATTCAGTGATAATTACCACCATGCACATAAAAAATATGATCAAACACCTGAAGAACTACAATTTTTTTGCACATGCATTAGCAGACTCTTTATTCAAAATGTCACCATGACCCATGAAATATAAATAGCAGCTGACGTGAATCTATCCAAACACTGGGATCATGAAAGAAAAGACTCATAGAGTCATAGAATATTCTGAGCTGGAAGGGACTCATGAGAGTTATCAAGTTCAACTCCTGACTCCTCACAGGGCAACCTAAAAATTAAAACACATATCTAAGAGTGTTGTCCAAACGCTTCTTGAACAGTAACATATTTTTCTACTTATGCATCTCAAAAACATGCTCACCTACTTAGCTATAGTGTTGCCCAGGGAGCTCAAGTTCACTTAATTAGCTACTATTTCCTCTAAGTCCTTCAATGTCACTGAACACCAGGACACCATTTGCCATCCTGCAAGTGTGACCTACATATTTGTTCCTTCATCTATGCCCTTTCATTTGGCTCTGTTAAAAAATATGCTGTCCAGAAAACAGCAATTTTCTAAAGCAATATGATTTAATAGAGTTGGTCTTTCTGCATTATGTGTCACTCACTAATTATTTATTATCAGCAAATTTAATCAGATCATTGATGAAGAGGTTGAAAAGCAAGACCTAACTTTTCTGAAGCATCTGGTTATGCATCCTGTTGTACAATGATATTGCATTTGTAATTACTTTCTCAAACATTTTTCATAGCTGATGTTTAAGCTTTGCTGATCTCGCATAGCAGTATTTTCATCAGAATTAAAAAAAAAAGACAGGGACAACTGCTTTATAGTAGTTTAACTGTATTATGTCAATGCAGTTATCAGCTGCAGTTATCAACTAAACTTATCATGTAAAAAGACATCACATTTCTTTGACAAGGTACATTTTCCATAAAAGCATGTTGATTGCCATTTTAATCTTCACAGACAGAATCCCTTGTCACAGTGCCAACGCTATCAAAAAAACTAGCTTAATCATCCTATTTACCCTCTTTTGATAATATTATCAAAATTAAATAGGCAAACCTTATTCTCATAAACATGAGCCTTCTTTGCACTTATTCGATACCATGGATATTCTGATACTATGAATAAGTAAGACAAGATCTTTTTATACATCCTAAAAGGCAGTGGCTTCATAAGTACATCACTATAACAGCAATATTGTTTTATTTTTTTGTCTTTTTAACCTTTTTGTCTCTTCGCCCAATTCATTCATTGGGCATGATGAGGAACATGTAAAGAACATAACCTTTCATATTTTTTGAAAACATGTAGCAACATTGCTTTTATTGTATAAAATATAATTAATAACAATGATATAAATGCCTAAAATATTTGCATGGAAAAACCCAGAAATATTTCTTTGAGCTCATTATTCATTTTCTAGATTACTGAGACTGAATTGAATGACTTCTTGATTCTTGGGGACAAAAGGGACAGTCTATCCTTCCCTTGACTTATTGGAAAAACATTTCCATACCTGCTAACATTCAAAAATCAAAAAGCAGAAAATTACTTCTGTGGTGCAGTGCCCTATGTTTCTCTCTGGGATTATTTGGCTCCGTGAGTTAAAATCATGTTAGGCTTGTGGTACGTGTATAAATCAGCTGCACAGGCTATGACTATGTCTCACCCCTCTCTTGGTTGCACAATGTAAAATAACTTCTGCACATGCCCAGCAGCCATTTGATTTGTGACTGTCCAACAACCTGACCAGGCTACTGGTAATCTGAAAATTCCAGAAAAAAAGGAGTAGACTGCCAATAAAAATTACAGAAATGGCATACATTTTCAGTTGTTTTGATTTACAGTTTCCCAGATTTCTTTCTTGTCTTATGTACAAAATGAATTTTGTTATTTAATTGATATATAAAGTCACAAACTCTAACTTTTACAGGGCTTTATCAAACTCTGTGCATTCTATGTTTTGCAAACACCTCTAACAATCAATACTTGTATTTATTTATATATAAATGTATCTATATGGAATGGAATGGAATGGACATCATAGATAAGTAAAATTAAAAAGCACCAGCCAGGCTAACAATCAAGATATGAGTAAATTAAAAATAAAAATCTGGTAGATTATAATGAAGGGTTTGAATATGTTTCCAGCATTTTTAAAGAAGATAGACCTTTAAAAGGGCGTGGTGTCAAGAAAAGGGACATAAAATGAAGGATTCTAATTAACTATATATAAATAGGGACATTAATTTACTTCTAGTTATTTTATCCCTTTATGTCGGTGTAGTTTTTGAGAAAAAATGGCTGAATTAACAGCATAAAGTTTTACTGATGTCCTCTTCAGTAAAGGGATAATTTGAATGAATCGCTGAATTGGTGTGTTAGGACGCAACCAAACTGGAAAGCAGCCAGCTGACATCCTAAGAAGTCACGTAATAATGTGAGAGCAGCTACCAGATATATTATTGCAAAACCTTTACGTTGAGGCTGATGAGTACTTGCAGGAGAAAATCAGACTAGGCATTGTCACGAATCTACCTGGAATTTCAATAGAAATCTTGCTGAAATGTCCCTGGTTCTTCATTCTTCAGATTTTTATTTTTTTTTTTTTT
>VXBH01008396.1:189670-215899 GCA_013400035.1 Rynchops niger
ATTTTTATTTTTTTTTTTTTATTATAACTTCCCCACCCACTCTGCCCCCCACCCCAGTAAAATGGTCTAATCTTACTGAAAATATCATCCTGAAGCTTTCTGACCAACATAGTAAATACTCATCAAAAGGCAGTTGTTAACTAGTTATACTGGTAAGCCTGATAGCCGAGGGACAAATCTGAACATGTTAGAGTGCTGTCATTAATTTGTTTTATATATGTTCAGCACCGCGTAAAACATGGTTCTATTCCAGAGATACTCATAACCTGAACAGACTAACAGAGCAATCAAATCCAATACCCTGTTCCAAATCAGAGACCTTATTGGAGTGACTGCTGTGAATATGCTTATTTTAAACCAACCAATAACCTAGGGTCAGTGTCGCGGTTTAACCCCAGTAGGTAGCGAACTCCCACACAGCCGCTCGCTTGCTCGCTCTTCCCCAGAAGGATGGGGGGAAGGATTGGAAGGTTAAAAGTGAGAAAACTTGTGGGTTGAGATAAACACAGCTAATAATTTTTTTTAAATTGAAAGAAAAAAAAAAAGAGACAACAAAGACAGAGAGGGAAAGAGAGGTGGGGATCAGGGGGGCAAACACAAGAAAAACAAGTGATACCAAAGAAAACAATTGCTCACCACCAACTCAATGATTCCCATCCAGTTCCAAAACAACGGCAGCCCCCGCCAACTTCCACTCCCCTAGTTTAATCGCTGAGCATGATGTCCTACAGTATGGGACATCCCTTTGGTCAGCTGAGGTCAGCTGTCCTGGCTGTGTCCCCTCCCAACCCCATGTGCACCCCCAGCCCACTCGTTGGTGGGGTGGTGTGAGGAGCAGAGGAGGCCTTGACACTGTGTGAGCACTGCTCAGCGATAGCTAAAACATCCCTGTGCTATCAACACCGTTTTGGTCACAAATCCAAAACATAGCACCATATCAGGTACTATGAATAAATTTCACTCTATCCCAGCCAAAACCAGTACAGTCAGTTAATGCTTCAAAATAAAACATTATTTAATTGTTCATAAGAATGGTTATACTGTCAGCTGCCAAGAAAGGGTCCCACTGAACAAAGAGATAAGAAGGAAAAACTGTAATAAAATCTGGCTTTTTGCTGGAGAAAAAACAGCACAACTTGCCCGAGCAAGTGGAATTTTAACTTTTGATTTCTAATGTGCAAGCCAGGATTGTGCTGCTCTACTATTAAAATCCACTCAGTTCAAAGCCTGTCTACAGGAAATGCACATTTGTAGTTAAAAGGAGATTAAGGTAATTTACTACTCTCTTGTCTGCTCCCCGTTAATTTTCTTTCAAAAGGAATAGCAGCACACTTTCAGGGATCCAAGTGCACTAACCACTTGGATAAAGTGAGGCCCCGGTAAATAATATAAGTGGACGTTATCATACCTTTTCGTACTAATCTAGTAATTGGATTGATCTGCTTCTGTTTAGCAGTGACAAGGAAGTTAATGCTTTCTGAGATTAGAGTTTCTCTGAGTTACTTTTTTAATCAAAAAGAGGATCCAGATTGTCAGTGCCTGAATATTTTCAACAGGTACTTCTCATTTATTAGTAAAAAAAAATGGGATTCACCTGACCACATGTGAGTCTGTATCTGAGCTGAGCACTAAGCTCCTTGTACAGCAGAAAGCAATAAGCATTTTAGCAGGCAGTTAACTATACAGAGAGCACAGTAATACAAGTCATGCCCTAATTTTTTTTTATTTATTTATTTTTTTATGAATATTAAAATCAGATGGTTAGGTCAAGTGCAAACATCTACACTGTGGTCATCCACATCAACATTCATAAGCCTCAAGGTAGCTCTGTACTGGCATTTAAGGTGCCCTAGGGTACCTAAGACATCTACATGAGGCACACAAATGCAATACCAGGTCTATGGGAGATTCATGTTATTTTCTAGTGCTGGGTGGAAGCTGTAGTGGGAAGTACCCTTGACTTTGTATTAAAGCCCCAACTGACTACAGTTACGCAGCCAACTTACACCATTACACAGGATGAATCCTATCTAAGTGGCTGAATCTATGATATTCTGAGTAATTTTCTACCCTTCTTTCTTCAGTATTTCATAGCTCCTGTTACTTGTTAAAACACACAGCTGAAAAACACCGATTCAGTAATAGTAGTATGTAAATAGTACACATTATGTTGTATATAAGAGGATTGTTGTTTCACTTTGCAAGAATTTTGTTTTCTCATTGGAATAAACTGTTGAGCCTTGAAGTTTATTCGCTGTTTGCGTTTGTTCAAAACTGTGCAACTTTACTATTACCTCTTAATTCTGAATGTTGTATATAATTTTGTGTGACACTAACATGAACCGTGGGATAAATATTTTGCTTTTCCATGGGGAGGTATCAGCTACTTAAACAACTGAAACAATAGGAAATGATCTACATTCCACAGTTCATGCTTATTGTTCAGCCTATTGAATAAATGAATGCATCTCTTAGAACCTGTTAAAAAATTAATCACCTTTAGGATGCACAAGACAATACTAGCTTCAGTAACGCATGCATTTCTTTGGCATAGAATTACTGTGTATAATGTTTAAAGACAGCTGTTTCTCCAAAAGCCAGAGATGGTAGGACAGATGGATAGGCAGAGGGATGGCAAATTCCTCTGAGGGCTTTATCAACTGCTTGCCATTTTCAAAAGGTAGAAGGTAATAATTTACAGTGTAGCACAGATTACATTATGCAGTCAGTGTAACTGGTTTGACTTGGTAAGCTGATCAAGTTTTTTAAAATTTGCATTAACATACTTGCACTCCTCTTCTGCTGAGGGAACTCATTTCAATGTGTAAGTTTTGTAACATCTGAAAAATGCTTTTTCAAGGGCACCAGCCTCCACCTCTACAATAAAAAACAAACAATCATGAAAAGCAACCCACATGACAGTACAAGACACCGTAAATAACACAAAGTCTACGTTATAACCTTTCATATCACTTCTATTGCTGCCCACACGGCAAATTTTTTGCAATTTCTCCTTTGCTATTTGTGCCACTATATGAAGAGGAAGAATGAATGGGCTAAGCTTTTCGTATTAAGAGTTCTCTCACCAAATACTGGGGTTTCAGTATAAAATTATAGTTTATGAGCAAGAAAACAACCAAATCTGATACTCCATAAAATTACACAGTAGTTAGTTGTGACATAAATTTATTATTATGTACCTATGTACAAAATAAGTACTCCTCCATTTACTGTCTCCTTATTAAAGCAGCTCTGTGGGTTCTCCATCTTACTTAAACCATGATTCATGAAGTCACCCTAGCCGCTGCATAGAGGTAAATAAAGCTGTGCACAGGGGATATAAGCTACAAAGCACACACAAGAATCCAAACAATAGAGTGTAAATGCACATAACCACGTGGCTGAGCTAACACAGTGTTCCAGCTCTCCATGCACTCACAGTGTTTCAAATGACTGTGGCTCGCTTTAAAAAGCAAGCTCTTTTCAGACTAAATATAGAACATGCATATTGTAATGCCAGTTCAGACTCAAAAGATTGACATCATTGACATACTCCAACTTTCCCTTAACATTTACACCTAAGAACACTCGTCCAAGAGAGATTTTTCTTTTCCTTAAAGCACAGAGGCGGGGGAATGTACAGGTGATAAACCTCTATCATATTTTAAAAATCATCCAGTTACATAATTTATTTAAAAATTGTGAGAATTAAGAAATAGTTGTGTCTCAAGTTTTGATTCAGTGTTACGGTCTTCTAGCCCTTGTTCATTCTGGGTGCATTTCTGGCAGGGTTTTCATGATAGCTCTTCAAAAAAAAGATCCAGAAATATGTTTTAAAATAAAAGCTGAAAATTTCCTTGCATTTAGATGATTTCATGGATTAAGGACTAAAAATAATGCAAACTGTGGCAATACTCCTTCTTTTGCAAGAGTTATCATCATTGAGGTAGGAAAATTTGACCTTGGGAGAAAGAAGAAACATATGCACACTTTGCAATAGAGGTGCAAGAACCAAGTGTAGTTGAAGAAACCTTAAGGAAGGCTAAAAATAATTCATATTTTAAAGCAGTTTCATACTTTTGAAGGATGTGAAAAGGAACTCAGGGTTCTCCAGCACTAGCAGCTGACAGGGTTGCACCGTACAATGAAAAGATCCCAAATACCCTTTAAGACACACAGCAGTTAATGTAGCTTGGACTGGAGGACATAGAGAAAAAGAAACACGAAGAAAGAGCAAAGAAGAACAACAGATGGCATAGCTGAAGTAGACCCAGCAGCATAAACTGCAAGGGAAACAAACAAATCCCAAAGGCTGCGAGTAATAAATTTGCACAGTGGGGAACACACTGTTCTGGAGAAACTTCAGTCAGAAAACAAACTGTGCATCAATCCAAAGCTTTCTGTTTAGTGCTAGTTGTCCTAGTTGATTTTCAACAAGCTTTAGAATTTTTTTTTCCCCCTACAAGTCTGTTTTGAGATTTGCAAGCAATTTAGTATGATGGAGGCAATATGTTGATTCAGAGTCAACTGAGAATAGCTCTGCTTGACAGCAAATGTCTGCATACTGCCAAGCTGTGAGTCAATGACCTGGTACCAGGTAAGGTCATATGTGATCAGTCATTTTTGAAAAAGGAGTTATAAGACTTAATTCTGACTTTATGATAAGGCGATACTGATGTGAAACCTGGTTTACAATAGAGTGAGAAAAGAATCAGAGCAGAAATCTTGCTGTACTGGTGCATTTTTTTCGTCTCGGTGAGGCCATGACTTCCTTTCACGTAGTTTATACTTCAGTTCTAACAAAAACACTATAATGATGTAAAACTGCAGGTGACAGGGACATACCCACTGACGAAATTTAGGCTGTGATTGTGGTGCTACTGAATGAGGTGACTACATCTCCGTCACCCCATGCTCATAACAGGATTAGGAAAGGTGTCCCATAAGATAAAGCAACATCATTGCTGAGTCTGGTACTGTGTTTTGAAGAACAGCAAGTTGCAGTAAATTAGAGGCTGCTAGATAAATATGGTCATTATATGTAACATGGACAAAAATCTGGCATTATCTGCTGTTTGAGACCTCACTTCTGAGGGTAACAAAGAATATGCCTGGAGAATGAAATATAGCCCAGCTAGGAAACAAACTAAAGCCATTCAAAAATCCTGCATTAACATGACAGCACTGAGCAGAATAATATAAACAAAGACAAAAACATACAAAGAGGAAGAAAAGATAGAGTAAATGGGCAGGCCATTAAGTGACAGATCATAGGCATCAGAAACAAAAACTTGGTATTGGAACTAATCTCAAGTGCACAAATTTTTCTTCCAGGAAAAGAATTCACAGAAGAGCATCTTCACTACATTGTCTTCCAGTGAGGACAGCATGAACTTGATAGGCTATCCAGTACAGCTGCACAAGGGTGGCATGTGGGACCTGAAACAGACCAGGCATTTCTGGACCAGCAGATTCCCTAAAGAATCTCAACTTGCACTAGATGCGTATTTTGAAGCAATTGATTTGAGTCCAAATGTCTATTTCATGGAGANACATATAGGCATCTACATGTAGACACTTAGATATCTTAACATGGAGCTGAAGCCCACCTTCTGGGAGGTACTTATTTCATCTGAGAGAGGTGAGAGTAGAAGTATGGTTCAGTTACCTAACTTAGCCAACTAGTGGCCCTAGACATCACACAGTACTCGAGCTATTTGTGAGGTGCTGACATATGAGAAAGCAAAGGATATTTACACCATTCTGGACTGACAGCTGGAGACCAGGTGAATACCTTGGGACATCCTATTTGACACTAGATACCTATTTAGACAATTAAATCGACTGTAAGGGTCTATGACATTGATACCTGTACCTCACCTTATCTCATAGATTGCCCTAGTGAATGAGTAGTGAACCAAGAGCCTGACACAGTGAAATTCATTCTCCTGAAACAATTAGGTCATTGCTGTGAGATATGAATGCCTATGCCTCTCTACTGACTATAAAGGAAATTAGGATGATATAAGGTAGTAGGCATTGAAGAAGAGATTAGTTGAATTGCAAGTTTTCAGTCCACACTACAAGGGCAACTTTCTCCAGCTTAAGAAGAAATGAGGTATTTAGGGTCCCACTTCTGTGTAGTTAACAACAATAAGTTTTTTGGCATTTACTTTAATGAGTACTAAATTGAAGTCTTATTTTAAATTCATAGGAAAAGTTTCACCGAAATGGCAAATAGTAAGACTATTTTATAAATGCAAACATATGCATATTATGAAGATGATAACAAAGATGTTAAGGTTATATGCTTTTAAAATCTTTGCAGAACAGGATTGAATAGCAACAGCATGAGGTAAGATCTGAAATTGCAGAATCTCTGACATTAGGTGACAATTTTAAAAGCTCACTGAGTGGTAGAAAGGGCCCTTATACCTGCAAATAGCCACTGTGCTACCATTATCTAGAGAGAAAAAAACCCATGAGCACAGTGGGAAACTACACACCATTTAGTTTAGCTCCAATTTTTTAAAAAGTATGGTAAACTATTTTTAGTGTTCAAGAGGATTTGTAGAAAATCTACACACCAAAACATAAAAGGACCATAAACAACTACCACAGCTTTGCAGAAAGACTGTCCTTGGTGAATAGGGAACTGGAACATTCACAATTCTGCCTGTCCAGGGGCAGAGAACTGAGACACAGTGAATATCAGCTTTACAGTCAGTGTTCTTATCAGGCAGCATTGTGGGGCATATGGAACAACTCCATAATATAGGATATCTTATATCAGATGATATCAATCAACAACCAAAATATCCCAAAAAACACACAAGATCCATGGAGTTTCAATGTAAAAATGATCTGTTAAAAATATGGGACTTTTACACTTAGCATTTCAGCACTATGGCTACGTTTCCTGGTGCCTTCTCCAGTCTGTTCAGGACATGGGGGTTTCAGCATTACATTTTGAAATCTTTCTGTCTGCTGGACCTAACTTCTCTAATGTGCAACCTTAATTTTAGTTTAATTGCACTTGCTTTTGCTCTTTGAATCATTGTCAAAAACCTGAATAAAACTAAAGTCTTTTTCCCCTTTAATATTATGTTATATGTTATTTTAATCCTGCCTATTATTACTTTTGCAATTCTACAGGTAACCTGGAAGAAGCTATCAAAAATCTACCTTTAATTTAAAATTGAAGACCACATTCAAACATAAGATGATTATATTGGCTAACCTCCTGACGGTAAATATGGATTGATGATGAATGCTCGAGCAATGAAGTGCACCAAACTGGAATAACTCTCTTAATGGCTGGAATCTGTTTTATAATGTAATTCACAGACCTAAAGCAGAATGGTGTTTAAATATATCCCTGTTGTGGAAAGGCTATATTTATAAAAAAATTTTAAAAGCCTTTCTGGTAATCTGGCTTAATAAGATTATTGCCAGTTTTTATATCTTGTAAATGATGATCAATAGAAACAGGCTGATTGCCTCTAAACTTTTACAAAGGTAAGTCAAGCTGTATAAAATGGCATTTTTCTATCTACCTATTCAAGAAAAAAAAATAGATACAAACTATTTTTAGTGGAACACTTCTACATAATATGGTTAAAGTCAAACTTTGGCCAACATAATGAAGTTGTATTTGTAATTACCATACTTCTGATATTCAAAATGATCTAAAGAAATGTTGTATAGTAGTTATAATTTTACAGTATTAATAATAGTATTATTTTGCATTACGGAAGGACCCCTGGCATGTGTAAGAGGTACACAAAGGAAGTTAAAATATTTGATGTGTGGATTATATCTTCAAAGTACTATAAATGTACCATATACAAGTATCATATACATACCATCCCAAAGCCACATAAAAAAGGGAAAGTCTCCTATCTTCAGTAGGCTTTGATTGATTACAAACCACAGCTCTCATCTTGTCTGTGACTATAAAAAAATACCAAATTCTTTTAACACAGGGTAGCTCCAAATGTTTGTTCTCTGTCAGGAAATCTGCTGATTTCGTTGTCCTAAAGGAGTTCTTACCACAACTAACTTGTGTTGGCTGAGTTGATACATTTTAAAGTGAGTTTGTTTCTGTTCCGAGATCAACAAATCAAAAATGAAAAATGTATATAAAACAGTAAATTAGTATATTAGTAAATATCACAAATTCCATGTGATATTTAGACCTGGCCCACAGCTCTCCAGCAAAACGTTTTTAGATTGAAATTAAGTTTTTGACTAAAATGAAATATAATCTTGAAATCACTCTTTTTCATTGAAAAACTTAGGAAAATAAAGTTTCCAAGAATGTAAGGTGGGATTTGTCTCACTTAGCTTTAAAACTTTGTAGCATAGACATGTTCACCAATGACTTTGGCTTCCTTTTTAATAAATTTTAGACAACTACTATAGAAAGAGATGAACTGCAACACAGCAATACCTGTTTTTCTCCATTATTCAATTAAAGACAGCATATGGCTGGCTCAGATGTGGAATTACTCGTTTTATATATGCATTTGATAAAATCAATCCTATTCCAAACTTCTAGAAACATCTCAAAACCAAAAATCAGTCCTGAAACATTTTGTAATTCTGATGCATTTTTCTCCCATGCTTCTATGCCTGACATTCCCTTATTAGACTCCCTCCTCATCTGATACACTTTGGATCTGGCCATCTCCAGATGCACTGCTTCACCTTTCCAAAGGGGAGAACACAATTCACAATGAACAGTACAGAGTGACCTTCAAGCCTAGTCTACAGAGGGAAAAAGTTAGGAAGCATCTATTCTTCCAAAACTCCAAGGCCCTACAATGGCATTTGAGAATCTAGATATTAAACTTTTTCACCAATAACTCTACATTTTTCCCTTGGGAGGAACATATTTTCTCACTCCGTTTAACTGAACATCTTTCTGTTCGGAATAGTTCACTGGTCTTTCCACTTTCTTAGCATGATTTTGTATTTCTGTATAATTCCACTTCACAGTAGTGAGGAATTAAAATAAAATTAAATAAAAAAGCCTTTCTCCTTTCCATGCCTAAAATCGGAGCTATCCTTATTAAAAATGTGA
Source organism: Rynchops niger (assembly GCA_013400035.1). Taxonomy (NCBI): domain Eukaryota; kingdom Metazoa; phylum Chordata; class Aves; order Charadriiformes; family Laridae; genus Rynchops; species Rynchops niger. Next base: position 198,756 of record VXBH01008396.1, read on the forward strand.
GTTCTTGGAAACATTAATGCTTCTGTTGAGTTGCTGTGGAACAACAGAACAATTTGATAAAGGAAAGTCAACTCCCAAAAGAAGAGCTGAAGTTAGAGACGCTCCCTCAGTTACAAGAAGCAGAAATAATTGTCTCTGAGAGAAATATACTGAAACTTTTATGGAAGTGTCAGAAATTACTTTTTCTTCAGTCACTGTCGTGCAGTCAAAAGAGGAAGTCTGTATAAGACTGGAAGGAGAAATACACCCTGTGGTCCCTTGGTAGATCATGACTATTCACTGCTCCGTACCCTCATAGTACTTGCTCAAAATGCAGATACATATATGTATGGGAACGAGAAACAGAGGGCGAAACTTTTAAAACAAGCCTAAAATTTATACCTCAGTTTTGAAGTCAAAATCTGAAGGAAACTGCAGAGCTGGTTTACAAATACCATCACCGCTACTTGCTTCTTCACTGAACAGTTTGACAGTATAGACACCATATTACCAGCAACATAGTTAATGGCCAGAAGGTACTTCACACGCATGTTTCTGCCATGAGACTCTTGTGCGCAAACAGCAGAGGAAAATACCTCTCTAGCCCACCAAAAACATCTGTGCAGCAATGATGAAAACAGAAGATGGTCTTACCAAGCATGAAAGACGGTGTAGAGAAAAGAAAAAAGAAAAAAAAGCCATTCTTCATTGCACTTCATTATTTTTTTCAAAAATACATGTTTGAATGTGTTTCAGAGTACTGTCAATATGCATTTATCGTGGGTATTTTCAATGTCACTCATTTCATGATCTGAAGTCTCAAGCAGTTCAAATGAAAATTTTCTCCGGCATTATGGAAATGTGCCAAGTAAGTGAGCAACTCTTTTGATTTGCTATTTGTACATAGAATTCTGTATCTCACATAATTATCCTGCCAATCCACCTTTGGCAGTGGAAAATCTCACGTTTGATGCTAAAAAGCAGGGACAACAGTACAGTTTAAGAATAATAATTTTAAGGTGGTGTACGATTCAGGTGTTATAGCAGTTTATAAAAATTTTACCAAGGATTCCAGAAGGTCTGGAGGAAGCTAAAGTAATGGAGTTTCAACGTATTTACACTTACAACCCTTGCTAGTGGACTTAGAATAATACCATTTTAGTCTTATCTTTTTTCAGTTTTATGTATGGTCAATTAGAATTAATTTGTATAATTAAAAAAAAAAAAAAAAAGAAAAAAGAAAAAAAAGCCATCAATCAACTGTTGGATTTCAAAGGAGGGGAAACACTGAACAGAAGATAAGGTTCATTTTTACACTTATTCAGGCTGAAGTTGTGATATTTTACCAGCCTGTAAATTCTGATCTTTCAAAAGCATGAGACTGAATTTGCAATAAGATTTCCTCTTCTTCTTAAGTAAGCTTTCTGCCAGAGATGGTCCCACAGCAAAGAGCTATTGGATAAATCAGTTTGTCTTAGAATTAACTATTATGAGCAAGCTGACATAACTATAGTATGTGTATGATTTTTAACATTACTATTGTTTTCCATTCCAAACCATAACATTTTAAATAGTGAAAGACAAAATATTCCATCATGCTGAAAAAGCAGTTTCATAGAAAAAAAAAAATCATTTTCTAGCCTAGTAAGAAAAAGAAAGCAAAACATAAAGAACAGCGAAAACTTCTACCTAGATACTCTGTAAATGCAGTCCCAAATTCATCCCACCCACATTTATGTTCTTAAAAGAAACACGTAAATGAAGAATGTGGTCACGTTATGCTTCCTCTGCTGCTAAATCAAAGCAAGAAAAACCTATCCATATATATGCAAGCCTCCAGTAGGATCTTTCTCTTATCATCATGTAGCCTTATAGGATTGCATTCCTAATTTAGGCACCTTGTCACATGCTTAAATTTTGTGGGGTTGAAATCAATGTTCAAGAGAGAGATTCTCCAGCAGATACTTTGGTCTGTAAGCTTGATTTTGGCTTCCATTTCCATTATCTGGGTACACCAGACTCAGGCAGAATATAGAATTTTCCACCCTTCGCCTTGTATTGCAGTGCATCAGGGAACTAAAATTTATTGTGCCTATCATGCAAGTTGCCTTTTTCTGCCTTGCCAACAAATGCACATTAGCAATGTGGGACCTCCCTTTCAGCATCCTGCAGGTGTGATAATAGCTTGCACCATAAAAGTCCGTAGATAACACAGTACAAGCCTGTTTATGTGAATAAATATCTGTTCAGAAAAAGCAATCGACTAGTCATTAGAGTTCTGGGTCCATGCTAAATCAGAATTGGGTGCAAATGAGATTAAAGCCCCTCTGAAGGAACGCAAAGAATGGATTTGATGGAGACTCTTTTTCTCATGGTCTTTACCTGCCTATGAGAAATTCCAGCAAGTGTGGTGGTAGAAGAATAGTAGAATGAAGACCTGGCATCAGATTACTGAATGAACAATGAACCTGTGACCAGATGCTTAGTATCTGCTGTCTTTTTGCTTGTCCATTACTTGGTTTTCTTTATTGCCTTCTACAATGGTAACAAAGTTAAAGAAAAGTGAATGTTCAACCCAAGCTCTCTGAAGCTCTCAAGATTGGTTGGAGGTATTCCAAGCCTTATGGGAGTCTGGGAGTCCCCTTGGCTTAACTGTAGCAACTCACTGGACTGCTAATTGGGGCATGTCTCCCTTAATAGTGTGTATGTGTTTGCGTGGGAATGTATAAAAATCTTTTGCTGACACAGCCTATCCATCATTTGCTCCACTTACTAAATTGAACTCATTGTCATGTTTTTTGATGCTCTATTCACTCCATGACATAATGAAACATAATGTTAACCTAGAAATAACTTAGATTTTTTCACGGAATATTTACCGTTACGCTCAGTGGCCCAGTAATCTCTAATGAACAGTGTACTCCAGACAAGATCTTAAAGATTTGATAAATAACAAACAGTCCATGCCCAGCACCATTTAATTTTCCATCCTAAATTAAGAACACCTTTTCTCCCCCTTCTTTTAAGAGGTCCACTATAAAAGCTGAAACATGTAGACTTTCTGATCTTTTTTGTCTCATGTAGATACCTTAAGATAACTAAAGACTGCGTTCATCCTAGACTCAGATATTCAAATACTGTTATAATTACAGAAGTGGCTTTGACTGTGGCTCATAATCAATGCCTGGACACAAAGGGTGGGCTTTTTACTCCCAAGATCTTTTCTTCCAGCTAGCCTTAGCACATGCCATCTTAAATATTCTGAAAGCTAAAGGGGTTACTCATGGAGATGGATTGTATTTCTTTCCTACCCCAAAGGTAATAAGGAAGATGAAAGTAAGAAGAATGAGAGGATGCCTAATTTAAATCTTATGCCTTTCCCATGGAGGGACCGTTAAAATTAGGAAGAACTTAAGCATCATAAAATTAAAATAATTTGAGTGGACATTTTAGAAAAAAAGAGTACAAAAAAGAATCTCTGGGATGGTTTGCTGTTCCTTTGAGGCAGAGTGGTGAATAGAGCAGTTGAGGAACAGTGAGGTACCCTGGCCTTCCAGTCCCTACAAAAATGGCTGTATGGCTATGAATATATAACTTTGGTTCAGTATTATTTTTTGTATAATGAAGCTAAAAATACTCCTCTACACTTTTCTAACTGATGTGTACAGATTAAAAAACAGCATACAAAGGCTAAATTTTGCTATAATGTTATATTAATATCTGTGAGTCTTTATATTTCTGTAAATACTCTGTATCTTCAGAGAGAATTTATATGAAAAAATAATTTAGTTAACCCATGTTAACAGGTGACAGAGGGGGACAAATGTAAAAGGAATATAGGATGAAGCTTCTAAATTTTATCCTGAAGCTAGCAAACACAGTAAAAAATGAGTCTTGGGAGAATTTGGTCTCCTGTCTTACAGTGGCAGAAGTCAAAGCAAAGCCTCTAGGCTCAGCTTCCTTGAAAACTGCATTTATAATGATGAAACATACGTAGATTTCTCCTGCTGCCTTGGATTTGATTTGTAAGAGGGGGAAATTCAATGAACATTTTAGTGCCTCAGTTTACTATTCTGTGACTCTACAACAGGTTTTCTTTATAATGAGATCATATCACATGTGCCAATGCAGTTATTTTTCTCAAAAAACCTCATATGTTTGAATAGTTACCAATGTATATGACCTGCACAGGTGATGAAGGTAAGAAACCCTTCACAGCAATTTGCAAAAGTATATGAAGAGGAGCACATTTATTTGAATTTGTTAGATTATAGCTCACCTTCTTTTTCCCCTAGATTCAAATTAATCTTGATAGTAATAATTAATTTTCAGCTTCAAGGTTTAATAATATATTAAGCTCAAATTCTCAACGGCTAATTAGATTTCATATTTTGGAGACCTGCAAAGTCAGTTCCAAGATGTGTTGTTTCTGTTTCTTGAAGCACTGATACTCTGAGCCTGTTCTTTTCTTCCTGCTTGATGGTAGGCTAATTATTGTTTTAAAAGTGTACCGTATGTTCATTCAGATGGAAGATTCATTTGGATAAAACAAGACTTTTTTTTCTCCCAGAGGTTTTATAAACTTTTCATTCTGCATCAATAAGGAAATGAGTCTCTGGCTAGGGAAATCTTCACTGATAGCTATTACCAATGTTACTGGAGCATGGCCAGATAATACTGTATTATTATGCTTAAATAGTTTAGTAAGAAACTCAGAATGTGTGATGTGAAGTCCAAATATATTTTCCCACTTAAGACATGGGCCTGATTCTGGGCAGGGTCAGACTTGCATTTGCATTCTTCTTAGAGCAATTTAAAAAGTCTAAGACGTGGTATCTTATCATATCTGATCACAATCCAGATCCATGGAAATACAGATCTGCTCCTCAGCTGCTGCAAACACTTCAGCAGCAGTGCCACTGTACTCCCAGTGTGGTCTTTCCACGGTGGCATCATGGTGTCCTTGACTAGATGGGATGAGTAGTGTGGTAACTCAAAAGTGAATGTAGCTCTGTGTTTTGAATTAGGAAACAAGCCTTCATGGTATTGTAGGACAAACTCAGAGTGGCTTCAGTGGGAGTACTGCACAGCAAAGGCAAACACTGCAGCCAAATCCTGCAGTGATAGTAAATTCCTCACAGAAAGAACTAAAATGCAGCAAAGCTGAGAAGTGGCTTTATTGCTGCTCAGAGTTTTAGTGGGGAGGATTTTGTGACTCTCCTCCTCAGGGGCCACTGTCCAAAGAAGCTGCAGCCTCTGTAAGTGGTATTTCTAGAGGAACACAGACTGCAGAGGGACGCCAGGTAATGCCACTGTGCACAAGAGTCGGGTAAATGCTAATTCACTGCTGACTCGTTGTGATAAATAGTTGCTTCAACAGCAAACAAGCTGAGCAAAATTGTATCTTCTTTCATCACTAAAGCTTATAGAGAAAAGCAGAAACACCTTAACCCATAATTTGGCATTGGCTTATGATCAGTAGTCTTCTTGCCATCAGTTTCCAGCTGAAGTAGACATTGTGCCAATCTTTGAGCTGACATTTATCTTTTATTACATTAAATGCTATGATGGCTTAAATTTTCCCTTTTAAAAGTATAATTGGAGACTAAATGTTTGCAGGCAGAAATGTTTCCTTATCCAATATTTTTTACATCATTATTTATTTCCTGTATATCTGACCCAAGTTGCAAAATTTTGCTTTGAGTTTAGTCAAAATCAGCTATAGTCTTGCTGCTGCATCAGATTCTTTGGTCCTAAAGATATTTTTTTTTTCAGCTATGGTAATATAACTATGTTAAAATGTTTATCATGCTTCCAGACTGTGTGCTGTACTCTAAGGACTACTTAGGCTTCATGAAAGTTGTCTTTTGTGTTTATTATTGAAATAGGATTATATTGACATCATCTTAAATACTGGTTTTAACTTATTCCATGGGGCATCACATGAGGAAAAAGATCCAGAGCTAAAGAAAAACAAAACCAAAACCAAAACCCCAGATGATAAACTATTATTTACTGGTTAAATAGCACTTTCTTTAATGATTAAAAATTCACTGTGTGTGTTACCATTATTTAGGTATTAAAAGTCTTTTTATTGCAGTAAGGCTTGAAGCCATGACAAATTCTTAACAAGACTGTGTAATCTAAACCTATATCAAGAAATAACTAAGTGCTGGAGAAAACAAGGGGAAATGTGGTAATAATGGTCAGTCTGATAGGAGATGGTAACAGCAAACCTCAATCCCACTGAATTTAGGTACTTAATTTAAGGATACAATCTTGCTATGCTATCCTGATTTGAGGTAAAACAGAACCAACTTTCTGTTCATTAATTTTATTTCTTAGCTAAGCCTTTTCTAACTCTCTGAAATTAACAGTTTATTGTGCAGAAAACTGTTCTCAGAGTGATAAGACCTATGTTTGTAGTTAAAGCCAAGGAATGGTACGCAGAGAGACTCTTGCTTATTCTCATTGTTATAACAACCAAGGTCAGCTAATTTCGTATTTGTCCCACTGGAGGGTCAGAAGCGGAAAAGCGTAGAGGGATCCCACCTGCAAGAGGAGAGGACAGGACAGGTGACACAAAACTGACTGACAGGAGTATTCCATCCCATCTGCATCATGCTCAGCATACAAGCTGAGGGATCGAAGGGTCAGCCTCATTCTTCAATGGTCAATGTCCGAGGAGGACCCTGTCTGTTTATCTGCCTTTGATCCTGATCCGTGTGTTCCTGACTCCAGCTCTGGAACCCAGTTCCCATCCACTGCTGAGTCCAGTCCGGGACTTCCCCAGTGCCTGCTGGTGACATCATCCAGGAAGCTTAGTACGATTTTGTATATATTGTATATACATCATTATTTCCTTTTTATTTTATTATTAATATTTCATTAAAGTAGTTTAGTTCCTTCTAAACTCTTAAATCTCTTTATCCTTCCTCCTCCTCTCCTTGGAGTAAGAGGTGGGGAGAAAGCATCTGTCTCGTCATTGGCCGATGCGGCCTAAACCACAACATATGCTTAATAGATCAAAAACAAAGAGAAATAGTACTTATTCAAGATAAATTTAATTTTTAGTAACTGGGACAGCTTTCTGCACATCAGTACTCTCCACTGACAGTGAAATGAGCTACACAAACCAGATTCTGTTAGATGCTGAAGGTTAGGTTTATTGAATGTGGTTTGATGTCCCAACCTGTCACTGGGGAGGGGATGGGGGGAGGTGATATGACAACTGGAGAAGTCCTCTAGAGCTTATCTTCTTCCTGCTGTTTCAGGTAACTGCATGAAACAATTTCATAAACAGATTGCACTCCATCTTAACACTAATTAATATTCTCTGTACCTACTTATAACTGTTGGAAAGCTATTCTGGACCTTACTTCTGGCTGGAAATCCTGTTCTGATTTTGAGCCTAAATTAATTCAGGGATATTTAAACAAGTTTTTTCTTGTGCCAACATTGTCCTTTAGTTTAAAAAGTTTTGGGTTTTTTTTTTCCCTTTGGTATTTATCTCCCTCCTATATTAATAGCAAGCAATCATATTGCTCTTGACCTCTGTTTTGCTAGAAAAAATAATCCAGATCCTTCTGGGGCCTGCCCACATCACAAGTTGCAGTGCAGTGCAGATGCCTGGACTTCCATCAAACCAACTAGCTCTGGGGCTGGAAAACACATAGTATAGAACAATGCCCATGATAATTATTCTACTTCTTCCAGATCTGATTAAAATGACTACAATGCTACTGGTAACCACATAGATTGTGTCATTTAGAAATGCCAGCTCATGTTATTACAGCATTCTGGCATAGTGTCACAGTGCTACAAAGAGACCTGCTTTAATTTTGTCATAAAATATGTTCCCACTTGTCATCTTTGTAGATCATCTTGTTCTTGTTCTGCTGTGAATGTATATGCGTTGAACAAATACAATGAAAAGATTAATATGTGGTTTGGGTATCATACATGATTAAATATCTGATTTCATGTTCATATGCAATATTGATCTAGCACTATAAGTACACATAATGTTAAAAATATTTTTCTCATGGGAAAATAATAAATAAAAAATAAAAATTGAAGAGCATTATCAGTTTTCAACTTTGTATTTTTCAATATTTTTGTTTGAAAATGTGTCTTCCAGCAGCACTGACTTTTGTTATTCATATCACATCAGTAGTTCATTCAAAATTTATGTTTTTTTCTGCCTCAGTTGGTAGAAAAGGTTTAGACTGATTTGTCTACAATTTCAAAATGACAAGAAAATTACTCCAACTTCACTACATTTAGAAACATATATCATTTCTTGTTAGGTATTGTGGTATAACTTTTCTACTTCAGTGTGTGGAAGTAACTGCCTGTATGTAACGTTGTGTGAAGAACCAATCCCCCCACCCCCATTCTCCCCGGCTCAAAGCAAAGATGCAAAAAAACCCCCCAAAACTTAGCAATAAAAAAATGGTTGTAGTATAATCCTTACACAGTAACAAAGAAAGATAGTAAAATGACACTTTCTCAGCAGCAAGCACTGGAGAAAAATCTCCATCACAATGATTAAAACCTCTGATGTGAAAGAAGTGACCTCTTCCACTAATCTCCAGAGGAAGATGATTCTCTGTAGTTAAATGAATTAACTCAAGCAGATTTGAATTTGAAAAAGAGTGCAGAGTGCACTGTGGCATTCAAACATAAATGGCTTTCAAACTACAGAGACAGTACATTGTCAGCTCTAAACCCTAAACAGGAAAAGAAATATTACAAGATGTGTAGCTGAGTAACGAAGCAAAAATATGCCATAGCAGCGAGAGAGTATGTTTCACTCTCTGTTAATAAGGATAGGTGGGTATTGACCTACTATGTGAAAGCATGCTTCCAGGGTTTTGTTTTGTCCACAGTCTTATTGATCCAAGACAACACAAGATCTGTATTGCACTGCTGATGCCAAAACTGCGGCTCCAAACTATGTTCTCTCCAGAAGGGCAAAGCAGTCACTCAACCCGTCCCCTCAACCCGAAAGCCTTTTTAATGGTTCTCAAGCAGGACGCTCCAGAAACGGAGTAATTCAGAACTGTATTTGAAAGTATAGGTTCTAACTCTTTGGGTTAGGGTTTTTTTTTTGTTTGTTTGTTTTTTTTTTTTTAATACTTTTGTACAGTTGTTAGCAAAATTGGGACTGAGTTTGAAAAGGTAACGCCAGTTTGCCTATCCAAGATGTATGCGAAAGGACACCTTCAGCACTTGCCAAGTTTGTGCACTGAGGCACAACCAAACCAGAGGAAGTGCCAGGACCTCAGCTGGTTTTGTCCCTCCTACTCCAGGGCTTTGGCACCACGCTGTTAACAGCTTTGCTGTCACTGAACTCAGCTAGGTAGGCAGTTTTTTTCTCTGCTGACACAAACAAGAACAATGTGACCCACATATACTGTACACATAGTGCTTATGCTCTCGAACATCACAGAATAGGCACATAAAGTTTTCTTTTGGCCTGTAAGTCAAAAAAAGGTGAAAACCAACCCCATAGTTGAGATGTTGAATAGCAACCTAAAATCTTACAGTTATCACATATGGGAATAGCTCTGTAATGCTGCTAAAGGGAAAATTGGGAAAGCCCAAATTAAAAAACAAGTATAAAATCCAAATGGTTCTTACAATGTGCTGTCCGTAGCCCACTGAGATTTAAAAGAAGGAAGTGGCTTCTTGCAAAAAAAACCTCCTCCTTCCTGTGTAACTTCATGGTTCATTGTGAGGTAGCAATTAAGTAATAAAGAGCAATAGTTCAGACCACACAAGTGGTGATTATCCGATACGCTACTACCTAAACATGGCTATTTGGCATGAGCAAGGGGTCATCAGATAGGCTATTACAAAACATTGGAATGCATCCTGGAGATAAAAATGTGACCCTTTAAGATCTGGACTTCTTGTTGCTTATTTATTGATTTCCTTACAGTTAAATTAAAGTAATGTTTAAACACTATATTGGTGTTCTAGGATTTTCCAGTTTTTATCCCAAGAACATTAAACTTAAATATCAAGAAAACAATTGCTTGTGCTGTGGCAATACTAATTGCTACTATTATGTTTTGTTCTTGTATTTTCCTTATCTAAAGTACTTGCAAAAGTAATAGGTGTGCATTCAGCCAGTGAAATTCAATAATATAATTTCTTTTTGAAAAACAATTTAACTTTTAAAGAGAACATCTTGTTAATAGCCTTCACCGATACTGTTTTTTGAGTGTCGTTAAGTTTATTTGGCTAGTGACAGTGTGTATTTTTGGCATATAGGAGCATCTTTAAAACTATATTATCGTTATACCATATCTATGTTTCCTACTTTAATTTTATTCTGCCATAAGAGCAAATTGACCATGCATTAATTTAAGTACCCAATTTAAACCAGCTGAAAATGAATGTATTCAAACTAGTAAAAGCAAAGACAACAGCAGGCTAAAAGCTTATGGAAACTGAAATGCTATCAATCAATCTGAACAATTTTTGTGGTACTGCAACTCTTTCTAAATATCCTGATTGCAACAGTTGATTTATATCATTATTATTAAAGTAGATATTTCATGCTTTACCCATCACTAAAAAGACATGTAGATTTTTAAGGACTTGGTATAGAAGTGAACATTTTCATTTTTGAATTAATAGTATATGTGATCCCAGTAGCACTGAAATACAGTAATAAAATTAAAGATGTAAAAAAAAAAATTGAAAATGCCAAGTTTTAATCCTAATTGTGTACATATTTGTCTTGGGAATAATTAACTAATAAAAATGTTTTACTTAGATTTTAGGAACATTCAAGGCAGAACCACTAGAAAGTGTTTTACATAAAAAAATATTTTTCTATATGAAGAAAATAATGCATATTTTTAATTTTTAGTTTTTCCCTCCTCTTCAACTGCTTGACATGGGAAAAAAAAAAAAAAAAGGAGTATACTCTAAATATTTCATTATAATGGTGTTTCTATATTTAGGATTTAGCATTCTGAGAATAAAAATTGGTTACTTATTAAAAACAATAAACCAATGACCAGTTCTACTAAAATCTTCCTCATCTCTTCAGATTTTCAAACTAAGGAATAAAACATAACTTCTTAACAACATAAAAAAATAACATTATTTTCCAAATTTAATTCTTCAGCCATTTAAGCAGTAAGTCTAACATCAACTTTTACTGAAAAGTAGTATAACCTCTCTCCCTTCCCGAAAAATATCCATCTGCTTTATTGTTTCATCATTGTACTCCTTTCCCAGGACATTTCACCAAATATTTCCAAAAGAACACACTAAGTAAGTGAGAACAAATGCTTCCTGTACCATCTCTGTTCTTCACATGAATAAAAGGAAAATATAGATTGCATAAATGTTAATGTTCTTAAGAATAAAATATACCAAGTTATGTAGACTATTTCTGAGATAACACAAAGACTGTTCTGTTATTTTATAAAATTTAAGTTTAAAAATAATCTGCTTAAATTACGTGCAATTGGAAAAAAATCCTGATGGACACATAAACTTTGGCATCTTTGGATTTTATGACTCTGTGCCATGGGTCATTCATGAATTAGATGGCACAGATTTATTGTGCTAATGATTACTTTTCACAAGTATAACAGAATCATAACAGGAGATGGCAATGAAATATGATCATTTGACTTTATCTATGAATATAAGCACTAGTAATTTAAATTTGCAAACAGTGAATGGCTATTAGCAGCTTTATTTCAGTAGCTACAAAAATATTTAATAATTAATGTTAACAGAAAGAGAATAAATTAAATAGTCAGACTCTGGGAAGTTTGCCTTTCCTATTTGCCCTAGGAGAGGGAAACGAGATATTCTGGATTTTTTTTTTATGTTTTCTATTACAGAATTCTAATATAGTGACTATTACTTTCAGAAACTTTTACTGTTACTTTGTGTAACAGTAACACACAGATGAATGAGCACAGTCATAAGCCAATACCACATTTCTCAGCTTGCAGTCCAAGAGATTGAGATAGGCCATATTTTAGTATGTGTTTTTTATGGTATTCTTCTAATCTCTCAGACTGGGGGTTTTCCTGAAATACACTGTAGCCCTCTACTTCCCTATCCTCATTCCCTCTTTTTTTTTTTTTTTTTTTAGAAGGCAACTAGGGAGGAACTAGGAGAGAAATGATCTACACGTAAATCTCGTCCTAACATGTGGCCAAGATAGAAACCACATTTCGGAGTTGGGGGGTACTCTAGGGCTATAGGTTTTCTATGTAACCAGAGAAATCTTAAAAGAAGAAAGCATTCAAGAGGTAGGAAAGTCAGGTTTTCTTTATTTTAAATTATAAAACATTTTCATCTGTGTTTAATTCTTCTCTCAGAATTGTGACTTGCCAGTTCAGAAGAGTAGGTTATAAAGAGATGTTTAGAAAGGAGGAAAGAATAGTAGAATAGGATGGTCAGAATGGTCTTATCTTGTACAAAGGGACCATCTACTTGTATTAATATCGTAACAAGAAGGAATCTCTGCCTATTTGTTTGGAAGCATGTGTTGATTGCATAGCTTGGTATGGTTTCATCCAATAAAGTTATTTATCAGGCTGTAGAGATGTTAAAGAAAGAACAGGAGGAGAATATTCCTCAGAGATGGAAACACAAATAAAAGCAGTACACAGATAGAAAGGCAGCAGAAGCTTAGAGTAGGAAAGAACTGTGGTCACTTGGTGAATATTGATGCATTAATGAAGTTTAATATGCACTGTAGGGTGCTTCAAGTGACAACCCTTACACAAAAGTCAGGAAGAACTCACAAAGTGCCAAAGATGTGGGCAAAGGGGCGGGAGGCCAAAGCATATGAGAAATGTCCAGAGCTCTCCGTTGGCACAAGAAAGGTAAGCAGATGTGGAAAACAGCACACAACCAAGGGCAGGAAAACAGCCATGAGCCTGCTGCCTAGTTTATTTATACCAGAGTCCTGAAAACGCAGGGTTTCAGAGGCTGTTGCTAGCGAGGCAGGAGCTGGGTCTATGCAGCTGTCACTATGGCAGGCAAGGGAGAGGGGCAGAAGCAACAAGAGCAGCGCGATGGTGTTCCAGTATTGTCATTTTAGCTTACTATCTTAGCCAACCTCTCTTTCATGGTTAGGATGAAAAATCATTTTTTTCTTTATATTTCTTAGAAAGTTTGAAGTCCGCTATGGCGTGCTAATCCTCAAAACATGGTAAAAACTGACATTTGCCTTATCTCACTTTAGGCTCTTGTAAAATGGTAAAATTAAGGTTTACCAAAAAAAAAAAAAAAGAGCTAGAAAAGCAGTTGGTCATATTTTCAGAAATAACCACCAAAGATCATTATCACATATTTTTAGATTTCTATGTTCAAACAGTGGTCTCTGGCCTCTCTTTATTTTTTTTTTTAAATACTTAGGGAAAATTCTAAAAAATGGGTTGCAGGTTGTTTCAAAGTGGATATCCAACATCAAATTACAATTCTGGGAGGATCATCTCAAAATATTACTGTGTTTATGATAAAAACTCACCAGTCATAACTATTTTATAATATGCTGTATTTAAAATTCTGGGAAAAAAAATTAAACAGCTCTGAAAAAAAAAAAGAAAGCATCTTATATCAAGAACCAAGAACTACGATTTATTAAAATAACTAATATGTTAATGGTCAAATCAGAATTTTAAAAAAATGCCCTTCTTAATCCATTTATGATAATAATATTTAGAGGGAAAAAAACCCAACTATTACTTTGAATTGCTGTTCAAATGCAGTTAAAAAAGGTATGCATAAATTTTTGAGTATGACCCCCTTTCTCTTGTGCTCACCCTTCCTATCTGTTGTTCTGAAAGCTTGTTAAAATCCCTAGTCCTTCACTGGGAGCAGTATGATGTTGAAGGTGAAGGGTTCTTTCTCTTTAGGCGCTGTTGGTGCTTTTTAAAAGGTTTTCAAATTATTTAAGGCTAAGGCTTCTTTCCATATTGGTCCACACAGTTAGTTACCAATAAACATTTTGTTTGCCAGATCATTACCATATCTTGTACAAGTTTTAGGTTAAGACTTTCCAATTGCAAAAAGCTACATTAATACTAAAACAAGTCATGCATTGATCTTCTCATAGTTTGACGATTTGTTGTTTCAGACAAAATGGTCTAGCATAAACTCAAGACTAGACAAGTCCAGTCAGGGTTCAGCGATTTCTGAGAGTTATATTGTTAAATTAATACAAAAACTGTGGCTTCCCACTAGCATGATAACCACACATTTCCCAGGTTTAAGGGCTGCAGGGGATTAATTTATTTAACGTAAGCTTAGCAATGATATATTATTTAGCAATGTACAACCCATGAGAATAAAGAAATCTTCTCCCTAAACCAAGTCAGATTAACTAAAATTAGGAAAACTGCACAGATAAAGCTATAAAGTCATATTTTTGACCACTGGAGATTTTTAAATTATGACCTTATTTTTTCAGAGGGAACTGAATACTGAGAAGAGATTAAAACTTTATTTAGGAAGATAACACACTGTAAGTAGACATCAACAGCAGAGGCAGTCATAATGAACAGACTAACAAGACTGATACAGTGAGTTACAGAATAATTTTTGTGGGGTTTGGAGTTTCTAGTATCCAGAATATCTAATTCACATTATTCACTGGACTATATAAGGTCATGTGTTAAACTTGAAGCAAGGATTGTAAGACAAATATATCTAAATTTACAGTTGAACTGAATTGTATAATTTCTCCATTTTCTTCAAATGGTATAATTGTTCGCTCATGCTCATGTAAACAGAGCCTATATTAAAAGGCAATAAATAGAAAAAAAATTGTAGAAATGGGAAATTTAAAAAGTGAAATAACATAGCCTGTTTAGTAGTAAGTACATTTTTTTGGAGGATATTAATAGTTAGAGATAATAAGAGTGATCTGGGAAAGTACAATGTGTCATTAAAAGGAGTAACAGCTGATACTAAAGACAGGAAAAATACTACGTTTGAGGAAAACTACTTGCCAGTGATAGATTTCAAATTATGTAACAAATTCCAAAGAGAAATGTTCAAACTCTGTCACTTGAGACATTTATAATGTGAATAGGTAGCACACAAGACATAGTGTAGGCAACAATCCTTTTTTGTCACCAGGGTTTGAAGTACATGAACTGATAGATCTTCTCCGTTTCTAATTTCTTTGATCTATGGTCAATGGAGAAGTAAAAGGTGAACCAAACTCAGATGACTGATATTTCTGGTTTGGGTGCAAAGTGAAGATCTGGTTACAAAATACTTTTATATGCACATATATACATATGTGTATATATATGTATATATGCACATAAGTGTGTTTGATGATATACATACNTCAAGTAGATCTTCAAAACATTAATGAACAGGAAACTGTGTTGTAGCCACAGGTAAAAACAGTCAGTTCATATAGAGAGATTAGAAAATGAGTCAAAGAACATTAAAATTTCTCAGTCATCTGGGATAAATTAATAAACGCTTTTACCCTCTACAGTGGCCCAGAGGAAAGTAACACATAGAAACAATTAGATGATCCAGGATAGAAGTTCAAGGCTTGGTATACACATGATAGAGACAATATTAAGCACGATATCCTAGTTATTTCACATCCACCTTGTTCCACATATAAAAGGAAGATACACTGATATGCATTAAAGTATCTGACCCAAAGCTTTTATGAATTTTAATGACTTTTTAAATTGTATTATAAATACTTATTCTCATGTCCTAACTGGACACAATTTTAGCCATTTAACTACAAAATTTATTATAATTCACATACAAGGTAACTAGAAGAGAAATCCCTTGACATACAGAATGGAAAATGAAGTCACAACTGTGAAAAATACAAATATGCCTTTCATTTAATATTTAGCTAATAAAATGTAAATATATTTACATTCATATATTACTGAACCAATAGCTACTTTAATAGCTACTGGAGATCTGGGAGGTTGCTAAACACAATACCTAAGGGTTAGATATTCTTAATGCTGTAGGAATATTGTGTATGGAGTACAGTGTTGTTGCTATTAAGTGGAAGTGATATTAGAAAGAGATATGCCGGCCTATTTCTTCTATATGTTTGATTTGAGCATGACATCACTGACAGACAGATTTTGTGTCAACTTTAAACAAGAGAGAAAAGACAAAGAGAAAAAGAAAAAAAAAATAAATACTCAAGAAGTATATATTTAAAAAAAAAAAAAAGGGGAAAAAAAAAAAGAGAGAGATGGGAATGGTACAATATAGGGAAAGATCTTGATAATGACCATTGTTTGATTTTGAGGTACTCAGAAGTATTTCCCAGGTCACTGTTAACGAAATAAAAGGATTAAAAGCAAGTTGCATTCAACAAAACAAGTTGTAAAGATGCTGAATTTAGATCACAGTCATCACGAACTGAAGGCCAGTCACTGAGACACACTGCATAACACGCGCTGCATCTGCTAGATACATTTAGGATAAGAAGAAAGTCCTTCAAAAGTGAGACAGAGATTTCTTTCACTGAGTGCCCAGAAGTCTGTTACTGCCATAAATTATGCAGTGATCTATCTGATAAATTGTCCTCCTATGATTTAGAGAGACTGGAACAGTAAAACTCATTATATTGTTTTCAAAGGGCTATTCAGTCTGGGCATTCAGACCAAACTGAGGTCTTGACTTCTTTTTTTGTTTTTTTTTAAAACTTAGAATTGTATGGAAACACTTCCATTTAGACACACAGGACAAGAAGTTCCATCTGTGCAATTAAAGATGATGAAATACATACAACTTTGACTTCAAATGGATTCATTTGTATTTAAAATGATGAAGCTGTGACCCTGAAGAAGATGTTCATCAGATGTAAGGCCTGAATGAAAATGTCCAAGTAACTGAAATTCTATTTTATATAACATAACCAGTATGGCATATGGCAGGAATGCTTTAATTTAAATGAGTCAGCCAATAAATCTTATATTTGGAAACCGAGCTGACACAATAAAGCAGGAAACCCTGCAGGTTTTCACTGGTGTCCAGGTCCTTCAAGATACTAGAAGTGGCTCATTGTAGGATTTTATTTTCTCCCATTAGCTTCTGATTTGTCTCATAAATTTTCTATGTATATTGGTTTTCTTGACTGCACAGATTAATATTTTGAAAAAAAAAAAAAA
>VXBH01008396.1:215926-230999 GCA_013400035.1 Rynchops niger
GGTGGTTCCTAGAAGGAAACTAAAGAAACCCTTTTCATGCAACCTATGGAACCTGGAAACATACATGTGATTGCTGGGACTGAGAATGAAAGACAGATTGAACACATGTAAGTCTGAATATAAATGTCCAATATAATAGCAACTAATAACAAGATGGTAGGAAAGAGATTACATCTTACTCAGGCAGTAAGACATTCCTTAGCTATAAGAGAGAATGAATAGTCTATTGCCCAGGCAAAGCCCATATCTACCAGCTGGGAGGTCCTACTGCCTCTGCCAAATACTGGAGGAAATTGAATTTTGGACACATCCAGTTTGTGGCCCATAAGATTTAGTAGGAAATTCAGAAACCCTTTTACTGTGGAACACTAGTACTATTAGCTTCTATCACTTTGGAATGAGTGAATACTAAAAAGAATATCAGTTCTCTCTTTAGTTTAATTATCCTCATAATATTTGATGTGACCAAGCAACTTGGTTGGTACTCTGAGGATTATGTGATTAGAGAGATTAATGAAAAGGAAAATCTTGATGAATACTTGATGGTTCTTAATTCAACTTGTTAATTAGGTTAGTATTATTTGATTTGCAGGTACAATCTAATCTATTGCAGCTTCAGTTTCATGTGTTGCTGAAATGCGTTTCACGTGCCAGAACGCATTCTATTATTAAAAACATACATTGAAATAATCCATTTCACTGTCTTTATGGTAAAGTGAATATGAAGAAATTAGAAGGTACGGTGTTTAGTAAGCTTGTATTCCTTTCTTAGTGTAAATATTTTTAGATCTATTACTTGAGGGACAGAATGCCTAAAAATCAGCAATTGTAATCCTCTGAGCTCCCTTTCAATTATTTAAAATTAGAAACCAGGAGAGATTTATCTGATGTATTATAAAACAGAAAAGTACTGAATTGATCCCATCACCTTAGAGTTCTGGTTATATTTATCAAGCACATTTTTGAAATGTTTGGGATAAATCTACACATTCTAGGAGATTAAGAGTTAAAATGAATAAAAATTGTTGGATTACCTCTAAGTTACTGTCATTTTTTAATTTAAAATGTTAATTGCTGTCAATAAAATGAAGTCTCTGTGTCTGTTACTGGCTGAAAAACATAACACTTACTTTTAGAAGGTCTGTTTTCATTGCAAAAATAAAAGACAAAACTGCTGATTATTCAACTGACAGTGTTTTTACGTAACTAAAAAGGTGCTAATTGAAAACATGTTAGATTGATTTAGAAACATGTGGCTCGATTACCAAGTAAAATTATGGATAATTAAGGGAGTATTTTACATCCTACTTGAAATTTAGCTTCTCTGCAGTGTAATAGGAGCTTTGCTAGTTCTTGGAGTGAGGCAGAATTTCATCCTTATGTGTTCAACTACTATCAAAAAGATTTACACACGAAGCGTCAAACCCTGAGTACCTCTGTAATGTCTTTATAGAAATACACTTCCCGAATACTATTTTTTACAAAATATAGCCTAAAATTAAACAGTAAAATTGCTGTATCAACACACTTATCTAAAAAGTAGGTACAAGCCTAGGGAATTTTACCCTTTGCTTCAATTAATTGTTTTTCTCTCAACTCGTTTTATACTTAGCTTATATCCAGATTTGTAAAGATCTTTTTGCTGAACTTGAAACTCAAAGCGCCTTCCTTCCTTATGTGTCTTCTTTGTTAGAGCTACGTGTTGCAGAGAATTGCAATGTGCTTTGTGATCCAGCACAACACCGCACCATGCCCTGCAGAAGAGACATAAGGAAACTGAGTCCAGATCCCTGATACTATGTCAGAGAGCTATGACCAAGATAAAGATGATGGACATGCAGATATACCTGCATACTCCTTCCATGCATAGGCCTGACTTTGCAAAGCCTGGTACCTAAAACGTATCAGCTATAGTGGAAATAAATGTGGGTCTGCAGTAACTAATGTTTCATATAAAGAGTTACGGATTGCATAAAAGCTGAGTTATGAATCTTGAATTTTGTCTGAAAACAAACACTGTTTCTATTTCAGTCACAGAGAGAAGTGAGCAATGATAAGCCCTCATCTCATCAAAATTCATTTTCTGTCTCTCTTGCTGTGGAGCCTCCACTGCCATCTGGTATATTTTATTCTCTTCCTCTTCAGATGCATATGCTTAAGAGCCAGCTGCTTTACAGCCCTCAGTCTCTCAATGCCTTTCTCCAATAGTTCGACACCTGAGTTACATCAGTTATTCTATTCACTGCTGGTGAGTCTTTAACTTACACTGGCTCACAGACCCCAGCATCACAGGTTGTGACCTTGGATGAAATTACAAGTTTTTAAGCTTAGTATTATTCAAGCTAAACATGAACCAGGTGAGTGATGAAAAGTCAAGACTCACGTATTTATAAAAGAGTTGTTTGGACTTCATTCAGGTTTTTCAGCATCCATCTCTTATTAGTTATGCATGAATACTGGAATGATTCTTGCAGATTTTCCAAAAACGCATTTTGGACCCTAATTGTTCTACACCAACTATTAATGGATGTTCAGTGGTTGGAAGAATTGCTAAGAAGTAGATTGTCAATTACAATATCAAATGAACTTCAACTGATTTACCATGCAAGTGGAAAATCAGAAACCACCTAAAAGCAACTTCTTTGGGGCTTGGTTTGGGCATGTTGTCTTTCTCCCTCCTCCTTCACACACATACATTTTGCAGCAGTGGTAGCAGAAGCAGTTACAGTCTGGATACCAGATGTCATCTATATGCTGATGACACTGCATAATAGGTTTGGCCCAGCACCTCATGAAATTGAATCACCTTTGCAAGCTGACTGTGGTATTTCAGAAGTGCTTGATGAGTAATAAATTAGTGCTAAACTTTGAGGAAAAGTTATAAAATTCAGCTTTAATTCCAAATTAAGAGCTTTAGTATCTCAGTTGCTGTTAGGTAATGCATATATTAATGATTTTATTTTTTTTTTTTCCTTAAGAGCTATTCAATTTCTTTAAATACCCTGCTATTTGCCCATCTAAATTACTTTTTGCCTGGCCTGAAGTGAAGAATTTCAACATGGTCCTCTGAAATTATATCTGAATACTTTATCTCTCAGGAACAACTGTCACTGTCCTTCATGTAATCACTAGAAAATTATTTCCTGAGAAAATTCAAATAAAAAGCTCCAGATCTAGAAGTCACATGTTGATTCACAGAAAGAGTATGCTCACTGACTGAAATCTATTTCAGCAGGTAGATCTTTTAAGCTAACATCTGTTGCACTCCAAGGATAGTTTTGTCGCCTTAAAGGTCTGTGGCATGGCTGGACCATTCATACTTGTTTTCCTTCACATTGCAACGCGTGAAACCCTTACAAGCACCCTCCTCTGTGGAGGAGTTCTGTTTTGTCCTGCTTCATTTTCAGTGCAGTACACGCACAGCTTCTTGGCCTATCTGCTTTAGAACTTCAGATATCAGGTTGGATGAGGTCAAGTTTCTAATGTCCGTTCCTTTTGTGCTAAAATAGCATTGAGTTCATTTGCTGGACAGGTTAGTTAAAACTGTTTTTATTGACACTGGTATATCTCTGCTTCTTAAATTATATCATAATGGCTTGCATATGTTCAGGTCAAAAGTATTCTTAGTTCATGGGGTGTTTTTTTAATGAGGTAGTGGTAAAGTTCCAGGAACTTTATTAATGCTTATAAATTTTCTGTAATGTCACAAAAGATTATAATGTATATATTTCTACAAAATAAAAGCATTAATGTAAAGGAAGCACATAGTTTCTTATTCTGTTCTTTTAATGGTAGGCATTTTCTCAGAGTGCCTGTTGATTTCAGTCGTATTTCATTCACTAAACATTTTTAAATGACATTTGTGACATTAAAGTTCTCCCCTGAATATGGAATTTCAAGGTTACAATTACACTACCCAGGCAAAGAATGTTTCCGTACTTAATACAAAATTTCTTATGGATAATGTTTTTATTATTTCTATAGTTATTTTAAAGACATAATAATTTTCCTACAACAGTATGAACGGTATCAGCTTTAGTAAAGATGAAAGGAGAGAAGTATCGGAAAAAGCAGGGAAAAGAAAGAAAGGAGGAAAAATATGTAAAAAAAGGAGAATGACAAAGTATCTACTGTGTGAATAGTCGGACAGTGAGTTGGCAAGACAAAATCTATGTACCATTATGAAGAATTCTTGTTCAGAGGGTCTTACTATCAAATTTACATTCCCAATCTTGTCTGCTTGCATGAGAGTTACTACAGAGGAACGAAAACTAAAAGGAATGATAATCAAAAGCAAAACAGCCAGCATGGTTTTAGGAAAGGGAGGTCCTGCTTAACCAACCTGATCTCTTTCTATGACCATGTGAGCCGCCTTCTGGATGCGGGGAAGGCTGTGGACGTTGTCTGTCTGGACTTTGGGAAGGCCTTTGACACCGTCCCCCACAGCATTCTCCTGGAGAAGCTGGCGAATCATGGCATAGACAAGTGTACTCTTCGCTGTGTTAAAAACTGGCTGGATGGCTGTGCCCAGAGAGTTGTGATTAATGGGGTGAAATCCTCTTGGTGTCCGGTCACCAGTGGTGTCCCTCTGGGCTCAGTTTTGGGGCCAGTTTTGTTTAATATCTTCACCAATGATCTGGGTGAGGGGAATGAGTGCACCCTCAGTAAGTTTGCAGATGACACCAAACTAGGTGGCCCAAATTTGGGCCATACGCCCAAAAATGTTTGTAGCAAAGTGATATACTTATCCAAACTAGAAAATGGATCATGAGCTCCTGGGGTGACCACTGTGACCAGGGTGGACCAAGGAATTGTGTTTGAATGTGCCTCTTTCGGAGGATACAGAGAAGGAGACCTGGAATGACACTGGAGGGCACCACCTCTGGCTTCAAACTCTGTAAAAGATTAAAGTCTGCAGTACCACTCCACAAAGCTCAGTTGTTGTCTCTGGCCTCAAAGACATAATTTTCACCTTTTTGAATGGTCTGCATAATTTTCTACCTATCCTTTTGCATTCAGCAGCAAGCATGTGGTTAGCAACTGCCCAAAATTGTCACCCTTCCTGAGAAACTTTTGGTTCTTTCAGGCTAGGTGCAGTGGTGTTTTTTCCTGGACCCATGTTGTACCTTGCTGGATTTTCTGTATGTGGCAGAGCAGACCTTATTTCTTTATAGAAATACCATGCTAAGAACACATTATTAAAATTCAATAATAGGAATTAAAAGGAATATAATGATAGTATTATTATGTTACCTCAATAAGAGGTGTCGGCAATAAAGATACAATAGGTGAAGGAAGGAGAAGACAGGGAAGGAGCTGCAGAGTTGCAAAGAGTTTAGGGCTCATGATAAACATTAGGCATGAAGGCATGTGTCTCTTCTTTTCTGTATCCCTGGAAGCACTTTGGGGTGGCACAAGAACTCGGTGGTCTAAGAACACTCTTTTGGCACAAATATGGAAGATACATACAGGAGGAGGCTCAGAATTGCATTGAGTATTGGACCAACATGTCGTGACTGGAGAAAAAAAATACTACTTCTCTGAAACAACCTGATAAAGTCTGAAAAACTTTTTTCAAGCTGAGGTAGCAGGATATTGGTTCCTATCTGAAAAGCAAATGAAATATCAGTAGGTACCATTAGTGTATATTCGAGAAAAAGTAAAACATTTATTGAAAAGTTAAACTTCTTGAATGTAGATCTGACTCCAAAAAAACATACAAGAGCTAGTGTTTTATTGAAAAGGGGTTTGGGATTCCTTCCTACCAGCCTGTGTAATTCTTTTACTGGTCAATACTGCAGAAACAATGTTTAATGTTTACATCAGTAACATATGCTTTAATTTTTCACATTCCTTTTTTTTCTTTTCTAGACTAAAACTGTTCTGAAATGACTCTGTAGAAAATTATTGGAGAGGCCTGGACTGTAAAACCTTGGGGATCTTCCATAGACAGTCAGTGAGCTCAGGACAGCGATAAAGAGTAATACTATACCCCCAGTAGACCAAGCACTTTCTGGGCTCACTCAATCCCTCAGTTTCATATATGTTTCTAAGATAGCCATAGCCTTGATTCAAAGCTCATTCTTTTGGGAATATTGACAAGTTGTATACTACAGGTATCAAATACTACTAATTAGTGGGCATCCACTGCAGGTTTGCTGTTATGGAAAGCGCATGAAATCTCTCATTGAACTGAATTTACTTTTGTACTTGGTTTACCATTTTCTTATGGGGGAGGGGGGTTTTTGCTTTATTTTTAAGAAAAGGTATGAGAAGGATTCACCACCAATTATGAAGGTTATTCTGTCTATCCTTCTGGTTAGCTGCCTGGAGAGTGCTGAGGAATAACACAGGAGTATTTCTAGGAGAAAATTTGAGGCAGTCCTCTAATAGCTCTGACAGAAGATTATCTGGATGCAAGTTCCTAGTCAGAATAGATTTTCTGTCTGTCAAATGAGATCCAAACCAGGTCTTTCAAGAATCATTAATTCTCATAGCATTCAGGCTTTTAGGAATAGTTCACCAAGCACTGAATAAAAAGCTTTTTATAAGACTTACCAGGATTGTACCAGCTCTGAAGCTTTTATCAGTAATTAAACAGACTCATACAGGCTGAAGGTTCCCANATTATCCTTTTCCTCTTCCTTATTTTCCTCTTCCTTTTCCTTATTTTACTCTTCCTTTTCCTTTTCTCTTTTTCTCTTTTATAGGTAAATACAATGCTTCAATATGACAAGTAAATTGCTGGGCATGTCAAATTTTGTTACCTTGACTACTGCAGCCACTTACTTTATAACCTTTTGTTTCTGTTATTGCAGCCCTCAACTTCATCCAGCAACTGTCACTAAAATAATTTTCCTTTGTCAGTGCTCAGATCGTATCATTCCTCTGCTCTGTAGCTCCCTGCATTGCTGTCTTATCTTCTGAATCAAAGCTATATGTTTTATCTCAGCTGACAAGGCCTTTCTTTAAACCTGCTTACATTTCAATTTTAGATAATAATTAGGTCTCTGATTCAAGTTTACTTTTCTCTGGGTCACCTTTTCTGGACATATTATTGTGAAGTTTTTGTCTCATGATGAACTCAGTTCCCAATAGTGGGGAGAGGGAAGAACACAGTGTATCTTTCCCATTGCTCTATCCTGTACTTTACCATGTGAAGTACAAGAAACACCAGGAGTTGAGGTAAACCATGAGACAGAGAACCCACATTACAGTTGTGCAGTTACTTATTTTGCCAATTCCCTGGTTAACCAAAATATTAAAAAGAAAATATTTGTGAAAAGCCAAACATTTTTTTCTTGTTGTAATGGTAACAAGAGAAAGAGACATTTCTTTCTGGTTCAAACGAATTTTTTGATTGCAACACAGTATGTTGTTTCTTTTCCTTTTCTTTTCTTTTTTTTTTTTTTTTTTTAATTGGAGGACAATTCAGAAATCAATTTCAAAAGAAATAATCACTACGTTGAAAATAGATGTTTTACTCTTTCAGCTTTTCATAATTTTTTTTTTTCTGGCTAAAACTTGCAACACTCAACAGGAATTTGCAAGTAGTCACTTTTTTAATGAAATAGCTAAAAAGAAAACTGATGAGTCCATTTGGTAGTCTCAATCTGTATAACATTTTTGCCTGAGGATCTGACTGTGCATGCAAATCTTCCTGCTAGTAGTGATACTTAACACCCCTGTGCAACAAGGAATACTGTTCCAGCTCCTAAAACTACTGCTATTTAATCTGCACTTAAAATAGACCTGTGTTTTACCGGTCCAAGCGAGATCAGCAGTTACAGACAGATATAAGCACTTTGCTTGAAGGTTCATTTACGCCTCTCTCAGCTTGGAATTTCTCTGTACTGAATCAATCTTTTGGGTTTCTTATACCACCCCCCAGTATATCAAATCCTTTCATGCTACTTTGTCTTGAAGAATGACTAGAGTTCCTTCAGGTACAAACTGGTATTGAGTATTTCACAAAACAACAGACTAACTTACAGGCTTCAAGACTTCTTCTGAATTCCTTCTCCAAGGCTTTTTGGAGTACATCTGTCAAGGACCTTTGCTATTTGCCTTCACATGCTCTTTTAAAAAGGGAAAAAAGCCATAAGTTTTTTTTCATTGGAGAGATAGCAAACCATTTGACAAAATATGCCCATGTTACAAATAGATAAGCAAAGAATCATTAAAACAATCTTGGGATTAGACATTTTGGAAGCAATATCTAATCTTAGAAAGTAAATTACAAAGGAATCCAAGATGACACAGATGAATTGATTTCCATACAGTGATATCAGCATGGGAATTAAGCCAAGTGATAACATCAGAAGTCAATTTACAACTTTAAAAAATACTTTTCTTGATAGTAACACACTTGAGGTTTACGAGTTAAGTGAGGTGAGCCAGGCAGATGAAAGAGGATTTTCTGTTACTCTTTGGAGGTTTTTTTCTTTTTTCACTTTTTAGAATGTGGAACAATTCCGGAAGAAGGTTTAAATCAAAATGAATCTGATAGTCTTTCCCTACAGCATTGAAGTAGTAAAGCAAATTATGGAAAAACAAGCAAATCCTACTACATAACAGGGATGAGATTATGGAGGGGAATAAAAGCCAAAAAAACCCACAAAACAATTTTTCACATTTCTACATAAAGAAATTGTTAACATATTAACTTAGAATTTAACTAAGGCCAAGGATGATTTCTTTGGGACCAAGCTATGCCAGTAAGTCACTATGCTACCTGCTCACCCCCAATGCCCTGCTGGAAATTATTGCCACCACTGATCTGTCAGGAGCTTAGTTCATACGTATACCTTGTAATATGCTTCAGGCAAGATCAGTCAGACAAGCTGGAGCCACCATTATACGCTGTTTAGGGAAACCTGGCTGATTTTCGCCTGAAGCAATGAAAGACACTTGCTGTTCTCCTGGCAATAATGAAGAACTGGAAGTGATCACTGGGTGTGACACTGGCAGATCTGTGTCAACTGGAAAGGCATTTGTCCAGAGTGTTGGATAGAGCTTGATTCTCCTTCTCTTGCTCTGACCAAGTAATAGCATATTGTGCAAACATTGTCATGGATTGAGACAGCACCGTAACTGTAGACATTTTGCTTGATAACACAGTCACCTTTACATTACTGTTACCCAGTGAACAACCCAGAGCATGACAATTATCAGAATCCAATCACTTTCAGTACTAAAGTCAAAATTATTAATCAGAGGGATAAACAGGAAATTAAATCTGGAGAACATTCAAATATTAGGGATGTATTATGCTTCCAAATACACACATAAATTCTTATTTTACTAAATTTTACTAGACACTGACAGTGTATGTGTTATAGGTTAAAGAGATTTGTCTGTCCCTTCACAGATGAATGTTCGAAGCCCTGCATTCTTCAATTTATGGCAGGGGAAAGAATGATATATATCACAGGCCTGTAAATTGGATACGGCTAACATTTCTGGAAACTTCCCTGGCTTTTTAAGTAGAAGCGCACAGCCTGGCTTCTCTTTAGTGTTATAATTAAGCCAAATGAAATTCATGAGCCATGGACATGAGAGAGACAATGAAACTGAGTACATAATCAAGGGCTTGACTGAACAGAAATTTTTAGGATCACAGGGTAATTCCTTTTGGAAAGGATCGCAGGGGGTCTCAAGTCCAATTTCCTGCTCACAGCAGCATCACCTGGCTGATCAGACCAGGTTGCTCAGAGTTTCATCCAGTCAGTGTTTGAAAATTTCCAAGGATGGAGGCTGTACAACCTCTCTGGGCCACCTGTGGCACTGCCTGACTGTCCTCATGGGGAGAAAAAGTCCTCCTTATACCCAGTCTATCGTGCTATATCAGGAAGGTGATTTGATAACGTGATTACCCATTACATAAAGCCACAATAATTATGTTTTGGGCAATAAGATGCATTTGTAATTGTGATTTTTATTTCCAAATCTTTGTTTTTAGAAGAGGAGGAAGATCGACCTGATGGAAGAAAAAGTATGCATCAGTTCACAAGTTAATATAAATCAACAAACCTCTCTTAAAACAATATATGTCCTTTATGTAACATTGTATTTTAACAGCATTTGTAATATTGTGATCTTTGATCAGACACAGAAGGATAGAGGTATGAGGACAAGAAAATATGCCGATTTGGTAGATGGACAAGTCTGGGTCAAAACATTTAAAATACTGACAGAATTTTGTTGTTATTATTGTTCTAATTCTTTTTTAAAGACAGCCTGGTTCAGTAAATGACATTGTAAAAGATCCACATCCATATGGTTGGTTTTTTTGAAGGCAGTTTATACAGAACAATATACTCAGCAGTGCAAGCTGCTTTATAGATTTTAGAAATATTTTAATTTTAAGAAATGTTATATAACTCAGTGGTAGCTCCAAATTTGGCAGATAAGCAAATGAATTAAGGTTTGGATATGCATACTTTGTGTATTTAGTTCCACTTTTGAAATATCAACTACCAGTCCTAATCTTGTTAACCCTTTCAGAGTGCAAAATGCACAGGTTTTGAAATTTTTGCTTTGTGATTTTAATCCTTCCCTCCTTATTATAGTCCAAACCAATCTAAATATTCTAATCAGATGAATGAACCAAATGAAGTTCTTTGAAGCCTCACAAACATCAATGAGATGAGACTTAATTTGATTGATGAGACATCCCCAGACCATCCCTGGAGTCAGGTTGCCCCTCCTAAAAGCCACTGTGAGGCTGCACTGCATTCATGTGTGGCTGTACAACTGGTGTTGGCAACAGAGGTTTGGGTTCTATGATCATGGAATTCTTTTTACAGATCAGCATCTGCTTGGGAGAGGTGGGATCTACCTCTCTAGGCAGAGTAAAGCTGTTTTTGCCAATAAGATGTCTGATCTCATTAGGAGGGCTTTGGAGTAAGAATAAGGGGGGAGGGAGAGAGTAAACAGCAGTCCTGTGAGAGGGTGACAGACAGGATCATAGACTCATAGAACAGCCCACGTTGAAAGGGACCTTGAAAGATTATCTGGTGCAACCTTTCATGGAAAAGGGAGGCTAGACGAGATTATCTATCACCCTGTCCAGTTGCATCTTGAATGCCTCAAGTGATGGGGACTCCATTGTGTCCCTGGGAAGGTTGTTCCAGTGAATGATTGTTTTCACTGTAAAATAACTTCTTTATTATGTCAAGATGAACAAAGGGCATGGGGTAATGTGATGGGATCACTGAGCAAAAGGCATGGGGTGATATGACAGGAAGGAATCATAGAAACGACAAAATGGGACTTTAGTGAGGTCACCTCCAGTACTTGCATGTGAGCAAGGAAGTGCCTACCAGGAACCATTATGGATAAATTCCCCAAACCCTCTCCAGCAACTCAAGATGCTGAGGTGCTTCTCTAAAGTGCCTGTATACCAGTGCACACAGTATGGGGAACAAACATTATGAGTTAGAGATATGTGTGCAGTTGCAGGGCTAAGGTCTTGTTGGGGTTACAGAGATGTGGTGGGATGGCTCCCATGACTAGAGTGTTGCAATGGAGGGATACACACTCATTAGGAAGAACAGGAAGGGAAGAGGAGGAGGGGGAGTTGCCTTTTACGTGGCAGAGTGGCTAGAGTGCATGGAACTCTGTCTGGGGGTGGATGAGGATCCAATAAACAGTTGAGGATTAAACAGGTGAGGATTAACGAGAAGACAGGTAAAGGTAGCATTATAGTAGGTGTCTGCTATAGTCCACCTGACCAGGAAGAACAGGTGGATCAGGCCCTCTACAGACAGATAGGAGCTCACATTCACAGGTGCTCATCCTCTTGGGGGATTTCAGCCACCCTGATATCTGCTGGAGGGACGACATAGCAAAGACATAAGCAATCCAGGAGGTTCCTGGAGTCCATCAATGACAACTTCCTCCTCCAAGTGATAGAGGACCCAAAAAGGAGCAGTGCTCTGCTGGACCTCATACACACCAACTTCCTTCTTGTGAAAGTGAAAGTCAAAGGCAGCCTTTCCTGTAGTGACCATGAGATGCTGGTGTTTAGAATCATGAAGGCAGGGAGGATAGTGAAAAGCAGTCTCACAACCCTGAACTTCAGGAGGTAGAATTTGGCCTCTTCAAAGACCTGTTTGGAAGAGTCCCAGGGAATATGATCCTGCATGGAAGAGGGGTCCAAGAAAGCTGGTTAATATTCAAGGACTACCTCCTCCATGCTCAGGAGAGTTCCATCTTAGTAAGCATGAAGTCAAGCAAAAGTGTAAGGAGGCCTGTATGGATGAACAATGAGTTCCTAGCCAAAATAAAACACAAAAAGGAAGCATACAGAGGGTGGAAGGAAGGACTTGTAACCTGGGAGGAATACAGAAACATTGTCCAAACATCCAGGGATGAAGTTAGGACAGCTAAAGCCCAAATGGAATTCAGTCTGGCCAGGGATATCAAAGGAAACAAGAAGGGATTCTATAGGCACATAGGCACCAAAAGGAAGACGAGGGAAAACATGAGCCCATTGCTCAGTGAGACTGGGGACCTGGTTACACGGGACATGGAAAAGGCTGAAATACTGAATGTCTTCTTTACTTCAGTATTTCCCAGGTCCCAGAGATCAAGAGGAAAGGCTGAAGCAAAGATGTACTCTTAGCAAAAGAGGATCAGGTCAGGAAATACTTAAACAAAATGGACATACTTAAGTCCATGGGCATTGATGGGATCATAAAGTCATAGAATGGTTTGGGTTGGAAGTAACATTTTAATTCTTTCAAAAGATCAGATTGCTCAAAGCCCTGTCCAACCTGACCTAGAACACTTTCAGAGATGGGACATTCAAAACTTCTCTGGGCAACAAGTTCTCCATCTTTCTTTTAAGCTCCCTTTAATTATTGAAAGACCACAACAAGGTGTCTCCAGAGTCTTCTCTCCTCTAGGCTAAAGAGCCCTGGATCTCTCAACCTTTCTTCATAGGAGAGGTGTTCCAGTCCCTTGATTATTTCCATGGCCTCTCTCTCAACCCACTTTAAAAGGTCCATGTCTTTCTTGTACTGGGGACCTCAAAACTGGATGCAGCACTCCAGGTGGGGTCTCACAAGAGCAGAGTGGAGGGGAAGAATCACCTCCCTTGAGTTCTGTCAACGCCTATTTTTATGTACCACGGGATACGATTGGCTTTCTGGGCTGCAAGTGCATGTTGCCAGCAAATATAATTTTTTTTCATCCACCAGTACCCCCAAGTCCTTCTCTGCAGGGCTGCTTTCAATCCATTCATCATCCAATGTCTACTAATAATGAGGGTTGCCACAGCTCAGGTGTGCAAGCTCAGGGACCTTGCACTTGGCATTGTAAAACTTCATGAGGTTTGCATGGGCCCACTCAAGCCTGTCAAGGTCTCTCCAGGTGGCATGCTTTCCCTCTAGTGAATCAACTACACCACTCATCTTTGTGTCACCTTGGTGCCATCTGGATGTCCACTGACACAGTAACTCTATCATAGAAGGCCAGTAGATTAGTCAGGCATGATTTGCCCTTGGTGAAGTCATGTTGATTGTCTCTAATCATCTCCCTGCCTTCCATATGTTTTGACATATCTTCCAGGAGGATCTGTTCCATCATCTTATTGGGCACAAAAACGAGCCTCACACATTGCTAGTTCCCAGGGTCCTCCTTTTTATCCTTTATAAAAATGGGTGTGATATTGCCTTTTCCCCAGTCATCAGGGACTTTGTCTAACTGCCATGGATTTTCAAATAGGGTGGAGAGTAGCTCAGCAACTACATCTGCCAGTTCCCTCAAAAGCCTTGGATGCATCTCATTGGGTCCCATGGACTTCTGTTTGAGACCATCCTCATATGGTCTCAAACATGAATTTCTCCTATGATGGGAGGGACTTCATTCCCCTAGTCCTTGCCTTGTGATTCAGGGGCTTGAGGGCTATGGGAAGAGCAATTTCCAGNCATCATCTTATTGGGCACAAAAACGAGTCTCACACATTGCTAGTTCCCAGGGTCCTCCTTTTTATCCTTTATAAAAATGGGTGTGATATTGCCTTTTCCCCAGTCATCAGGGACTTTGTCTAACTGCCATGGATTTTCAAATATGGTGGAGAGTAGCTCAGCAACTACATCTGCCAGTTCCCTCAAAAGCCTTGGATGCATCTCATTGGGTCCCATGGACTTCTGTTTGAGACCATCCTCATATGGTCTCAAACATGAATTTCTCCTATGATGGGAGGGACTTCATTCCCCTAGTCCTTGCCTTGTGATTCAGGGGCTTGAGGGATATGGGAAGAGCAATTTCCAGCAGTAACTGAGGCAGAAGGATTGTTGAGTACCTCAGCCTTTTCCTTGTCAGTTGTCTCTAGATTTCCTGTCTTGTTTTTCAGGGGGAGTGCAACCATGAGTTCTGAGGGAGCTGGCTGACATCATTGTGAGGTCACTCTCAGTAGTCTTCGATCAATCATGGCAACTGGGAGAAATGCCCAAAGACTGCAGGAAGGTAAATGTTCACTTCGGACTTCAAGAAGGGCAATAATGACGACCTAGGGAACTACAAGCTGCTCAGTCTCACCTTGATCTCAGGGAAGGTGATGGAGCAGCTAATCCTGTAAACCATTTCTAGGCACAGTAAGGACTACAAGAAAGATATGGACGTGCTGGAACGTGTCCAGAGAAGGGCCACGAGGATGATCAGAGGGCTGGAGCACCTCTCCTATGAGGACAGACTGAGGGAGTTAGGGTTGTTCAGTCTGGAGAAAAGACGGCTCTGAGGAGACCTTATAGTGGCCTACCAGTATCTTAAGGGGGCCTGCAAGAAAGCTGGGGAGGGACTTTTTAGGATGTCAGGTAATGGTAGGACTAGAGGGAATGGATTAAAACTAGACATGGGTTGATTCAGACTGGATGTTCAGAAGATGTTCTTCACCATGAGGGTGGTGAGACACGGGAACAGGTTGCCCAGAGAGGTGTTGGAAGCCCATCCCTGGAAGTTTTTAAGGCCAGGCTGGATGGGGCTCTGAGCAACCTGATGTAGTGGGAGATGTCCCTGCCCATGGCAGGGTGTTGGAACTAGATGATCTTTAAGGTCCCTTCCAACC
>VXBH01008396.1:231803-314704 GCA_013400035.1 Rynchops niger
ATTAGTCAGGCATGATTTGCCCTTGGTGAAGTCATGTTGATTGTCTCTAATCATCTCCCTGCCTTCCATATGTTTTGACATATCTTCCAGGAGGATCTGTTCCATCATCTTATTGGGCACAAAAACGAGCCTCACACATTGCTAGTTCCCAGGGTCCTCCTTTTTATCCTTTATAAAAATGGGTGTGATATTGCCTTTTCCCCAGTCATCAGGGACTTTGTCTAACTGCCATGGATTTTCAAATATGGTGGAGAGTAGCTCAGCAACTACATCTGCCAGTTCCCTCAAAAGCCTTGGATGCATCTCATTGGGTCCCATGGACTTCTGTTTGAGACCATCCTCATATGGTCTCAAACATGAATTTCTCCTATGATGGGAGGGACTTCATTCCCCTAGTCCTTGCCTTGTGATTCAGGGGCTTGAGGGATATGGGAAGAGCAATTTCCAGCAGTAACTGAGGCAGAAGGATTGTTGAGTACCTCAGCCTTTTCCTTGTCAGTTGTCTCTAGATTTCCTGTCTTGTTTTTCAGGGGGAGTGCAACCATGAGTTCTGAGGGAGCTGGCTGACATCATTGTGAGGTCACTCTCAGTAGTCTTCGATCAATCATGGCAACTGGGAGAAATGCCCAAAGACTGCAGGAAGGTAAATGTTCACTTCGGACTTCAAGAAGGGCAATAATGACGACCTAGGGAACTACAAGCTGCTCAGTCTCACCTTGATCTCAGGGAAGGTGATGGAGCAGCTAATCCTGTAAACCATTTCTAGGCACAGTAAGGACTACAAGAAAGATATGGACGTGCTGGAACGTGTCCAGAGAAGGGCCACGAGGATGATCAGAGGGCTGGAGCACCTCTCCTATGAGGACAGACTGAGGGAGTTGGGGTTGTTCAGTCTGGAGAAAAGACGGCTCTGAGGAGACCTTATAGTGGCCTACCAGTATCTTAAGGGGGCCTGCAAGAAAGCTGGGGAGGGACTTTTTAGGATGTCAGGTAATGGTAGGACTAGAGGGAATGGATTAAAACTAGACATGGGTTGATTCAGACTGGATGTTCAGAAGATGTTCTTCACCATGAGGGTGGTGAGACACGGGAACAGGTTGCCCAGAGAGGTGTTGGAAGCCCATCCCTGGAAGTTTTTAAGGCCAGGCTGGATGGGGCTCTGAGCAACCTGATGTAGTGGGAGATGTCCCTGCCCATGGCAGGGTGTTGGAACTAGATGATCTTTAAGGTCCCTTCCAACCCTAACAATTCTATGGTTATTCAGAATGGATTCACCAAGATGAAGTTGTGCTTGACCACCTTAATAAACTTCCATGATGAAATGAATGGCCTGGTAGATGAGGGCAGAGCAATGGATATTGTCTACTCAGACTTCAGGAAGGTCTTTGAGACTGCCTCCTATAAGATCATCACAGACAAGATGTTATGTGTGGGTTGCATGAGCAGACACTGAGGAGAATTGAAAAGGGGCTGAATGGCTGGGCCCAGAGACTGATGATCAGCAGCACAAAGTGTAGTTGGAGGCTATTGATTAGCTGTCAGGGGTCCATATGTAGTCCTGTTCAACATATTCGGTAATTACCTGGATGATGGGGAAGTGTGTACCCTTAGCAAGTATACAGATGACACAATACCAGCAGGAGTGGCTGATACATCAGAGGGTCAGGCTGCCATTCAGAGAGATCTGGATAAGCTGGAGAAATGGGCTGACAGGAACCTCATAAAGTTCAACAAGGAGAAGTGCAAAGTCCTGCACCTGGACACAAACAACCTCAGTCACCAACATATGCTGGGGACTGCCCAACTGGAAAGCAGCTTGCCAAAAAAGGACCTAGGGGTCCAGATGGACACCAGGTTGAACATGAACCAGCAATGTGTCTTTGCCACAAAAAGGATAATAGTATCCTGGGCTACATAGGCAAACTATAACCTGCAGGTTGAGGGATTTGATGCTTTCCCTCAGTACTGATGAGGCCACACCTGGAGTGCTGTGCACAGTTCTGAGCAACCCGCTTCAAGAGAGATATGGACATACTGGAGGGAGTCATACAAAATGCCACAAAGCTGATGAAGGGACTTTCCACCTATGCAGAAAGGCTGAGAGAGCTGGGACTGTTTAGACAAAAGAAAGCTTAGGGGATTTCTCATCAATGTGTTTAAATACCTGAAAGGATAGTGGAGAGAAGACGGAGCCAAGCTTCTTTCAGCGGTGCCCAGTGCCAGGACCAGAGGCAGTGGGTAAAAACTGACACACAGGAGGTTCCCCCTGAATATCAGAAAACACATTTTTGTTGTGAGGGTGACTGAGCACTTGCACAGGTGTCCCAGGAAGGTTGTGGAGTCTCCCACCTCGGAGATTTTCAAAAGCCACCTGGACAGCATCCTGGGCAACAAGCTCTAGGTGGTCCTGTTGTAGCAGGGGGATTGGACCAGATTGCCTCCAGAGATCGCTTGCAACCTCAACCGTTCTGTGATTCCTTGAGTATCTGTGTACAGCTCTGATGACTCTCACTATGGACAAATGGGGGATGAGAAAATTTTGAATTCCACGTGTTTTGAAACTGTTATTTCAACCAGCTTTCTGCAAGAAATCTCAAAATTTAGGTTCAGTTTTCTATTCATTTGAAACTAGAATGCTATTTCATTTCAGTTTGTCTTAAAAAACAGCCCTTCCTTCTTTCTGTCTTGTCTTTAAAATGCCAAGGTTTGTGACTCGGGGCCAGGTTAGACTGGCTAAGTATCCTCAGAATGGAAACTATTGGATTAATACATCTTTGCCCACCAGATTTTTTTTTTCCCAATAGATCTCAGAGCTTCCTTAATGATTAGCACAGTTTCTTCCCAGTTTAGGCCATTTCCATCATAGGTAGCAAGTTACTAAATTTTCTACTGGCACAGGAGAGTGTGGGGATTCCAGACATTAGAAGTAGCACCGGCTGTTTCAGGACTAAAAATCTCTCTGAAATAATTTAACTTCTCTGAACCATGTTTCCTAGACATTTATCCTCATGGTTCTGCTTTTAACTTTCAACATCTTAATTCATATTTGCAATAAAAAAAGAAACCAGTGTTTTTCAGGAGTGGACATTCTTAATTTGATCTTCTCAGTTTATCTGTGAATCCATCTGAAAGAAAACTGAAAATAAATTATTTCAAGGACATCCTATGAGCAGAAATCACTAAAATTCAGTTTCTATAAAGAACTTTAACACTTTCTTACAGTGGGAACCTTGGAGTTGAATTATTGTTAAAGGTTAAATCCTTCTGGAAGCAACACTAAGACATATCAAGGCAGAAATAAGTATCGTTTAACACGTTTTTCTAAGGCAACAAGTTTTATATCATCGCACTCTCTGTATCTCTCAGTCCTTCTCTAATAGGGCTGAAATTGTCAAACAGCTTTCAAGTACATTGAAAGTAACAGATGATGTCTTAAAGAGACAAGATTTCTTCAGGTTTCATGAGTATCATTAGTAAGAAATCGTAATTTCTTCAATCATTGCTACCTGACAAAGGGAGAAAAGTAGTTCTAAATTATCCCCTCACCTGCTCCAAGAGATAGGAGCCACCTGACCAACCTAAGAGTGCACTTACATGAACCTTTAAATCAGTCAGAGCATAGGCTGCCTCTGATCTAGAAAAACAAAAAGGGGATTTGAGGAAGCAACAAGTGATTTGAGTATGAAGACATAGAAGGGAGTTGAGAATAAGAGGGTGGGGGCAGACACAGAGCAGGAAAGAAGTAGTCACAGGATGCTGGAAACAATTCTGTGGACAGTTAGGTGCCATTAATACTAGTTTTCTCAGGAGCAACTCAACTGTGTTTTTTTTCTGTGTTTGTAATTCTTGTCATTAAAAAAAAAAATCACTATTTCTTTGCTTATCTCTATGCCTTTTCTAATTTACTTTTATGATTGTAGTGACAAATATGTCAACTAGTTGCAAAGGATTTTTTATTATTATTTAAATAAAGACATAAGCTTTTGAGAAAAAAAAACACCACAGCAATTCAGAAATCTGTTTCTCTGTTCCTGTGTAGGAGATGGAAAGGGAGGGAAAGAGAGAAAAAGAATACATCTGATGTTTTTAAACTATGTTTTGCAGATCTTTAAATCGCTTAAGATTAAGTGCCTCGTTATCCTCATTTTTTCCCCATAAAAAACAGTGTCATGGCATCCCTGGTGCAAACCAGCTCCAAATCAAAGACTGACTGCTGAGCTGTGAATGCTGGGTTTTCATGAACAAAGCAGGGTTCTGTTTTCTTTCCTTCTAAAGGGAAAAGGGATGGATAACATTCATTTTAGCTTCCTTTTGCTGTTGGCTACCTCTGAGTTTACACTGTGCACAGCACTCACAAGCTAAGGCTTCTGAGAGAAAACTAATAGACCTCAGCTGTGTAGTGGAAAACATTCTTATTTTATCTTGCAACATTTGAGGGGAAAGAACGTCGGTTAATGTAAACTGGCAGAGATCTGCTTTGAAAAAAAAGCTACATTTATTCTATAGGATATAATCCATGTCTAGAAGGCTCTGCTCTACAGGGAATTAACATTGCCTCCAAAAACTTGTATGATTTTCTTCAGCCAGACGAGAGTTAGACCAATGTTGAGACCGCTATTTTTATGTATTTCTTCATTTGGCCATTAAAATCTCATGTTACAGTTGATAAATTCTCAGAACAAAATCTGTGGGTGTTGTCCACTCTTCCTATCTATGCCAGGTTTTTGTGTTGCTCTTTGTCAGTGTGATGTGTGAGGTCTTTCCTGTAGAAAGAGCAAAGTCCCTAATAGGTGGCAGGGTCTCATGGAAGGAAGTGTGTCAAACGTTGCTTTAGCCGTGAGTCTGTTATAGCTATTCTGTGCATTACTATGGTTTGTGTCCATCAAGTAAAATGAGTTGGCGCATCTGCCACACAGAGGAATATTACTACTGAATTTGAGTAGAGGAATGGGTTGGTATTTCAAGATAATAATTTCAGAAAAGAGAATTAGTGGGAAAAGGGAATAATGGGAGAAGATGTGATCGCCGTTCTGAGCCACAAAACACCAAAAGCTGCAAAAACATTCCCTTCCTCCCTTTCCTGAGTTGGAGAACCAGAAAAGAAAACTGTGAGAGGAGAATTTAGCTGGTAGGTGAATCATCTACCACCATTTAAATCAAAATCTTGATCTAAATAAACACAATTTATTTTTATTTTAAAATGCTAAGACTTTACCCAGCAACAACAAAATGTAGGACTTACTAAGTGAGTTAGCTTACTGCTGTTCTCCAGGCCAGTCTCTTTCCCAGTGGTTTTACTGGAGTGAAGTAGTGCCTTTTTCCAAACTCTACTTGTATATCAGACATCACTGTCTGTTTCTCACAAAGAGAGGTTGAGGAATTCACATCTCAAAGCTTTGTACTACTACATTTAATACAGATCGAGTTTCAAGGGTTTTCTTCCTTGTGATAAAAACAATATCTGAGATTTTGGAGCAGAAGATTGTAATGTAGTCCCAGTTCAGATCCTGTTTTAGTTGTATTTACAGTAACTATGAAGGCTATAGTAACGAAAGAGTCTTTCAGCCTACCACTTGTTGTGTTTCTTTAATTTTTTTCAATAAATTTCCTGTCCATAAATACAGTGGGGGCAAATAAAAATAATCTAGTGCTCCCATCAGTTCTTTAAAGTAAATTCTAGCACTTTGACATATACACTTATGAGTGCTGTGCCCTTTTATCTCTCACAAAATGTAATGTTCTGTCAGACATTTTAGGTACACTTGCCTGGTGATAACAGAATGTAACCCAGGCGTAGGAATAATAATAACAACAACAACAACAACGACAGTAATAATAATAATTTCCAAAACTCTGAAGATACTTTTGTGCTGTATCCGTACCCTAGTCCAGCTACATTGGAACTTCATATCTATCCAAATAGAAGGAAGAATAAGATTCAGCCATACATACCGAGTATGGCACATATCAGAAATTTACCGGATCAGTGTGTGGGCTTAGAAACTATTTAGTGTCCCAGGTTATTAAAATCTTAACACCTTTAGAGGCCTTTCATCTCAGCTTTTAGATCCTTCTTGTGAATTTGTATGCATGACTGGCTTCAATCCTCTGGGTCCTATGTATTCATTTGAAAAGTCTTGACTTCAAAGGACTTTTTATGAATCCATTGCAAGAAGAGGATGTCTGGCACCATGCCATAGACAGTAGTGCATCTTGCCACTAGCTTTGGTGTTCTTGTGAGTATACGACTACTGTACGCACAAGCAGTTTTCGCTGTTAACTGTGGTTTGCTTGAAATTCCAGAATTTTAGGGTTTGGTCTGATTTGGATCAAACTTTCCTAGGGACAAAATACATATCTACATTGCTAAACGTATCTATGACACACAGTGGTCTTTGTTTCTTAGTGAACAGAGACAGTGGTTCAAACACGCACACCACTAGAGCCAGATGCCTTCAGGGCAGATGGGCCACAGCCACAAAACACATGGCCCTCGATGCAGCGCCCCACCCCCAATTTTATTCTTTTTTTTTTTTTTTTCCTGTGTGTGTCTCTGAAATAATGAGAAATCTGTCTTTAGTCACACTAGGGAGAGGTTTTGATAGCATGAGACTCAGGATGTATATTGCTTGCCCCAAGGCATGGTACATGAAGTTGTTTTAGTTGTTAAGAATCAGTGCTCACCAGATAATGTTGGGGGATGCTACAGAGCAGATAAAAACCTAACCGGCTTCAGCCTTCATCCACTCTGTCCATTGAAAACAATCTCTATAGAAAACTCTCTTTTTAATAACAGGTGGATTTTGCATCATGGGGAACTGATTGATAGTGCTTCAAAAGAAAGTTTAGAAACAAATTAATATTTTTGCAGTGTAGAAGGTCAAGGGGTCAGGGCTTTGGTCTTAACTAAGAAGCCAAACCATTTGACAGGATAGACAGATGTCAAGTTTTCTACAAGCTAGAACACTGATTTTCAGCCAGGTGTATTTGTCAGGCTAATACATGCTCTTGACTAGATTTTGTATGTTCACTCCAAATAATCTGAATTCATATAAAAAGGGATTGAAAGTATTCTGCTTTGGCCATTGCAAATATTCTATTTGCTCATAAAACCTGTTTATGTTTTCTTTTCATATTTGCTTTTCAGATTTTCAGGATATTTTTCTTTTACCACTTTCCTTTCTTTGTAAATATCTCTGACAGCTGTGGATAAGATGCACACTATAAATGTTAGAGATCTTAACTATTCCTATGAAAGAATTCGTCTCTTCAGAAAGCCAAGTTTCTGCTTTTTCTTTGGTAATGATATGACTCGACATAGGACAAAGTAGTGGAGGGATGTGAAGGCAAGCCAATGTGAAGACATTTGCCAGACAAATATCTTCCACCAAATCTTTCATTTACTTAATAATGTTATCAATTAACAAAGAACATTGATTAGGTAAATCAATACAATTCTTGTTTAACAATCCAGGTTTCTTCTCTGGTTATGACCAGATGACGCTGATATTACCATGCAGCTGATAGTTGTTTTTCTTATAGAATTTGCATATTCTGAAACAAAACAAGGGAAAATACATGTAACATTTCTAGTGATGTATATTAATATTTTCTTCATGACTCATTCAATTGTAGAAAAATGTCTAGTCTCAATCTTTCTCTTAACCACTCCTTACATGATGTCCTTAATCATACAGATCAATATTTTCCTAAGAGTCCAGAATAAGGCCTTGGCTCTTCTAGAGTGTATCTTTTATTTCTGTTCAGTTGCAGTTTAGGAAGACAAATACAGAATACAAACATGGAGTACAAACAATAACTTTTTCACCCCATAAACAATGGCGGTTTTTCCTCTGTATATGTGTGGAAATTATTTAGGTAACTGCTAACTAAATAATGTTATGGTCAGCTTTGTGTTATGCAAAATTTCAGATGTTTCACATATAAAATGCAAACATGTTTTTAAATATTAGTCTAAGATGTTTCTGCAAGCTTTACGACTTTTCAGGAGGGTCTTCTCTTTTTTTTTTTTTTTCCACAGCTTGAATAGGGGATTTTACAGTTTGGGATTTTTGTCTGTTCACACACTAATGAGACGATATATTTTCAAACCTAAACTAATTTTATTTCCTGCCTTCTTTTTATTGTCTGCAACAGGTTGTGTGTGTTTTTTTAATGTATTTTCTGTGCCCAGCATTATTTGAAGCTGAGTGTTATATCAGATGGGGCTTTCATTAATGTACTACTTTATTGCACATGCTAGCCTGTTGAAGTGAGTAAGAGTTTTGACATTCACTTCTTCAATGAGGCCAAGGTTCCACCTAAGTTTATTAACAAAAATGTTAAAATAAGACCTGATCAAACAAAGGACCATAATTCGTCAAAACTTGATGCATTATTATTCATCATTACTCTATTTTACAGCCATGTAGTTAGATCCTGTCAATATGAAAGAGTAATTTTCCAGGTTGATTTTAATTAATGTTGAGAGTAAGATTATTTGCTAGCTTTGTAATAACATCAAAAGCAATCAGACTTGCCTGGCAAGATTTAGTGCTTATAAACCTATAGCAAAACATCTTGGACATCCTCGGTCCTACAGGTGGCAAGGACAGGCACTTTTCCCTTACTCACAGTCAACAAAACAAGCCTGTTTCACCAGGTATATTATGCACCTCTTCTGAGGGAGGAAAAGTCTTGCCCTGCTGTGTGAGCTCAGGAAGGAAATGTCGAACAGAAATCTTCAAAGGGCTGCCAGCAGACTAGTATGGCCTTTCTTTGTGCCTCAAAAGAGGAGCAAATGAGATGCTAATGAGGCATGTTAAATCTAAACCACACACTGCATCTCTGCACAGAATCACTCTAAAAGTGACATATCCCTGCCACGTGATAGATTGGAAATCTCAGAGAACATAAAAAGTTATTAGCAAGGTTAAGAAAAGCAGTGACTAATACAGATTTTTTAAAAAGCAATGAAGCAGACATTTGTAACAGGTGTTTAAAAAAAAAAAAAAGTAGAAATAGCATAGAACAATTCTCTAAGAAACTTCACTGTGTTAGTTAAAGACAAAGTGATTGCAAGGGTTCACAGATTAATTTGGTTTCCTACATTGAAGCAGAATATCCTAACCAACAAGATATAGAGACAAGGGTTTTTTTCAGCTGTGCTTCCGAAGCTACAAATCCCATTATTTCAGTCAGAGCTAAGAATTCAAACACCTTTGAGGATCAGGGCTATAACACTTTAAAAGGATTTATCTCCTAAGCTGAAAACAGTCATGAACAAAACTCAGTGGGAAGACAAAAGACAAAAAAAAAAAAAAAAAAATTTAATGAAAGTTATGAGTGATTAGGAAATGTTTAAGAATGATTTATTATGTTTTTTCTAATTGCCTACAATTCCCAATTCTTCAGTTACCTAAAGGAATTTTATTAAAAATCTGGGTCAAGAGGGGAAGTGAAAGTAGCAGTTAAAGTCTCCCCCTCTCACATTTGCAATGGAAATGAATTACTTAATCTATATAAATATATAAAAAGAGAAGTTAGAGAACATAGGCAATATAAAAGTAAAGAATGTGCGTCCATGAAAAATCTCGGATTAATAAGGAACAGAAAAATGAAATACAGCAATTTAAAGTATGAAGGACAAATAAAAAAAAAAAAGTTGCAGGTCCGATAAAATGATAAACTTTTTATTCATGATACAGTATGTTTTTAATCAGAAGACTTAAATAACTCTGCTCCCAGAGATACTAACGTATATTTAAGGGACTAGAAAGGCACACATAGCTATGCACAAACATGCTTGCAGATGACACAGGTTGCCCAAGCAGGACTCTCACCTTGAAGACATTCAAAAGCCATCTGGACATGGTCCTGGGCAACTGGCGCTATGCAGTCTCGCTGTAGCAAGGGGATTGCACCAGATTAACTCCAGAGGTTCCTTCCAACCTTAACCATTCTGTGATTCTTTGAGTTATCAATGTCGTTTTCTTATACAGTTTGGGAAAGTTTTGCATTGCAGAGATTGCTAAGAATGAAAAATTGTCACCCTGAACTTCCTTCCTTTACAGTTAACAGAAAAAAAACA
Source organism: Rynchops niger (assembly GCA_013400035.1). NCBI lineage: Eukaryota > Metazoa > Chordata > Aves > Charadriiformes > Laridae > Rynchops > Rynchops niger. Next base: position 241,894 of record VXBH01008396.1, read on the forward strand.
AAAACAAAACCAAAAACAAACAAACCAAAAACAAAAACCAAGTTTGGTGTATTAATCCCCTGATTCATTTTAGAAGTTTACTTTAGGACAAGATGAATTTCTGCTCAGAAGTGCCTCAAGAGACTCCAGGATGTGAACAACTTACATTCTAAAAACACCTTATTATGAACAGTACCAAGTGGAAACAATGCCCTACTTTTCACTCCACAAACCTGAGATTCAGGTAGAACATGAGATATTGAGGTACTGACCCCCAGAAGTGTTTATGGAACACTTTCATGATCATGATGAACACGCAGAGTTAGCCAAATAACCTTAAATCTCTAACCAAAATGTAACCAGATTTTAGACAACAGAGCTATGTCAAGTTCTTTGAATTATTGGAGGAAAGTTATAAAGAGTATCTTGCTCTATGTAAGATACATATACATAATCTGGCACTTATTTATTACTGTATGTATTTACATAAAAAAATTCCATTGGTAATAACTAATCCCTCATTTTTGTAGAGAGAAATCATATCTAGCTTTTTGTCCCTTTGATGTCCCAGAGTACCCTTTCCCATTTGCCTGAGTAGTAAGAGTTGTGAAAGTAAGTCTAGTTCTCAGAGTTTTGGCTTCCAGTTGTTTTTTGATTTATAGGTGATTATTTCTTTCCTTCATTAGATTGTCTCAGTAAAAGTAATGGTGTCCCTCACTACTCTAGTGATCCTGACCTCCTCCGGTCTCCGGTTTGCATTAGACCACCCCTCCTGAATGTTTTCTGCTGCCAGCCCTGTAGGAGTAATAGAGCTGACTATGTAGACTGCGCCACAGATGGTTAAGCAATAACACAGAAGTGGTTGTGAATAGCTGCTAAACTGGCCAGCAATCAGCCTTTTTCTTTCCAGGCAAAAAGGTAAAATATCTCCTAGTGTTTTAAGATAAAGTGAGGGGGTGGAAAAGCAGTCAGGTAAAGTTGTTTGCTTGCCTGCTTGTTGCAACACTCACTTTAAAAGCTTTTCTGAAGTTATATTTCTGACCATAACTCCCATCTGGTTTATCTCTGCTTCTACTATATTTTGCATCTTCGACTTCTTCCGATGGTTGACTATTTGCAAAGGACAGAAAATATGACAGTCTGCAAGCCTGGAATTCAGAATCAGAGTTTAATTATCTAGTCTGCTATAAATTTACCATGGTACCTTTAGCAATTAATTTAAGAGATAGATTCACTGAAGGATTTGGTTATTGTAACGCCTAACTTAAAGGCTCCTGAGCTCCTGGGATGGAATTCTGAGTTAGGTGATCAGAAACCCTATGCTTTATGTAAGGCCAGGGGAATGTTAAGGGAGAGAATAAAATTTCATAATAGCCAGTGCGCTGAGTGGAAGGCATAGATCACCGAAGTAGCAAATAAAGAATGCTGAGGACAAAGGTGTGTATCGGATCCCAGCTTTCCCTGAGGCTTAAAATCAAACTTCAGGCTGTGGAAAGTCACCTGACATCTTTGCTTGGGATTTGCAGCTCTGAAACACACTATCTAATTAGGTATCTGAATCTTTCAGGAATGAAAGAAGGATCGTGGTTCTTTTTGAAAACACTGGCGTGGCTAGGAAAGGAAAGCAACCCTACATTTTTACTTTAACATTATCCCCCTCCCTGTGAATGTGAAAGACCTGGGTTCTCTCCTGCCTGCAGACATTAGCTCACCTCCCTCCCCATCTGCCAAGTAGCCAACTGCAATTCAAAGCTGTATTTATGTGTAATAACAGATGTAGAATTAAGGGGAGGACTCATTTCTCTCGCTTCAACTGTAATATTTTTTAGAAAGCATTAAAGATTCATAGGGTGAAAAGTAAGAAAGAGCAAGCCTGACTTGATATGCGTGAGTCGAGAGGAAGGAGGAAAGGAAGAGAGCAGCGGAAATACAGAACTGGATTCCAACATCTTCCTCCAAAACTGTTTACGTATTTCATCTAATGTGTCTAATGAAATATTTAATGAATTCCTACCGAACTGCAAGTTGACCGTGTGGCTGTAGCTATGGTTAAAGACAGTGAAAGATTAATTATTTTCATGAGTATTAGCAAAGATGATAAAAATCACTCCTGAAATCAAATATGGAGAAAAATAAAATAAAATAAAATAAAATAAAATAAAATAACCCCAAACCTCATGTTAAAAACCTTCAAATTCAAGCAATGGAATTCAAGAGAGTCTTTCTTCTTAAATATCATTAAAAATCTGCAAAATTTTGTGGAAGGTTGAGGTATTTAAAAGCTCTATATCTACATGTTCACATCCTCACAGTTTTGTTACCAAATTAATGAGTAATAATCCACTCCCAGAGTGATTAGTCTGAATCAATGCCAGGGCTGCACATCCTGGTTCTCCTGTGATTTCTCTTTCAGGATCCATGATCTCTTGTGAGAAAGCACCGTCAGCAAGAGAAGGAGGCCTCTCTCTCCTGAGCTTTTGGCACTACAGCAGCCTGGTACCCAAAATGTGAGAAAGAAGCAATGCTGAAGTAGGGGTGGGCAGGAAAGACAGCTCGAACTGTAGGTAAAAGTAGGATGGAAAGAAAGCAGGTTGTTCTGGGCAAAAACATTCACAAAAGCATTATCTGAAAGATTTCCTGAAGTGCTACTTATGTTGTCAACTGCTGGTCTTAATGAATAGCACAATAATAAACAGAAAAAGACTGATGACCGGGAGGAGGTTGTCTTCTGGAGACTCAGATCAATACGATGTAAGTCAAATATAAGATCTATATCCAGAAGACATACATCTGAGTCAAATAAAATATGGCCTGTGAACTCATAAGATTCTAACATAATTTTCAGATGAGGGACAGGCACCAAATCCCTGGAAACTTTACACAGATTTCTTGGAAGAATTTGACCTTATATGAATAGAATTTGTCTTTGTAAGAGAGCCTGCTCTAAGGAAAGACTTCATCCCATTTACTATTTGAATGTAATGTTTTATGCCTTGTGACAAGTGCAAAATCACATCCACTGTATACAGGCCACTTATTTAAATCAAAGGTGTTAAAGTTAACACTGCATCATTTAATGAAAAGTGTTAAACAAAAAGGTTAACTAATCCTGAGTAGGTCATGGAGTTAATAACCTAAGAATACTCACTGAATTAGCTTTCCAAATTTATCATGTCATCCCTTGAGTAAAATTTCGAAGTAAAGATAATGAGGCTGTGGGGAAGAATAAGAGATGTGGGGTATTAGAAGCTGGCAAATTGTAAGCACTTCGTGCACGCATAGAATGAAAGTATAAAGGGAATATAATATCACACATACTGGCTTCCAGATAGCTCCTTATTAACACGAACAACTTGAGGTAGACTAACTGTATTGGGTTTGTGTGGCAAGGTTTTGGTAGGAGCGGGGGCTACAGGGATGGCTTCTATGAGAAGCTGATAGAAGCTTCCCCTGTGTCCCTCTAGTTGAGGAGAGATAGTGATAGAGCAGCTTTGGTGAGCACCTGGAGTCTAGTCAGAGTCAACACACCACACTAACAATCTTAAAATATCTTTTAAAAACAACATGTTATTATGAACCTCAAAGAATACATGCTTATTTGAAGCAATTTAAATTATAAACAAGCTTACAAAGTGTTCAATGTCAAGTAGAGAAGGCCTAGTTTTCATTTTGCCTTTCTTAGGAAAGGAGTAGAGTTTTTCTCATAAAAAGGAGTTTAAAAATTCTGTGGACCTAATTACAAAGTTTTGCATTTCTGAGGTAATTTGCATTTCTGATGTATAATGATGCAAACTATGTATCAAAACCTTACTCCTCAATTCAGTCCTACTCTGCATTTCTTCTGCGTACATTTCTACAGATATTTGTGGTGGAAAAGCATCTGGTGCTTAAAGCTTACAATCAAGGGAGGTCTTCTACTGGTTTGACAACTGGCAAAAACTTTAATCACATTTAATGAAACTAGAAGATGTAAATTAGCGCAGAACGGGAATAGAAATGTTAAATTTATCATATCATTATAGATTATAACTGATTGTAAGGTTATAATCAAACTATAAAGATTACAAACTTTAAGGAAAGACTTGAAAGAATGAAACATTTGACTAGCATGAAAGGTCAAGGGCACAATCCCAAACACAAGCAATATTTTGGATGTTACTGTGGACTTTCATAGAAGTCCAAGCTTAGAATCAGGAATCTGGTGACCATTGCTGAGCTCATTTTCCTCTTTTGATTCTCCTGCCACCAAAATGGAGGAATATATTAATCCGTTTTGGTCCCAGTGACATTCTTTGGAATGGAACTCAAATGATCATTCCTGTTAAGTGCAAACAGAAAGTTAATAGCCATCAGTGAAAGCATGGTAACTCACTATACATCCATTCTTAACCCCCGGGGGACATAAAGTCCACTTCACCGTAGATTAACAGTTTTCCACTCTGCACAAAGCTGAGTGAATTACCTGATATTTGAAAAATGTAAGAACATAGAAAAGGAGAATGGTGGCAGCTCACCAGCCAAACGGTAACTTGTTACTTTACAGTAACTTGCTTATGTGCTTGAACTTTTAAATTACTGTGTGCTTTGAATACAGACAGATCTTCAGGTCCTGAACTGTGAGGTGGGAAGGTATGAAGACCAGGGTAAGAGAAACACACGTCAAGGAGCCAGGGGCACAAAGAAATGTCATACATGTAGCAAAGATATGCAAGTTCAAGAAGGTGCAGACAAATATTGAAGTTTGGACTTGATGTGTAAAACAGACAGGTGTCAGGGACAGAACAGGAGGAGCAGATTAAAACACACCCTCAGTGACAAAGGGAAAGATGGTTACAACTGTACTGATATTAAAAAAAATATGTTTTGTTTGTCTGTCATTAACTTTGTATCATGTAAGTGTTTCTGTATATTTATTTAAAATCAGCTTTTAGCCTTTTTGTTTCTATTTTCTTTTTTTTTTTTTTTTTTTCTGAAAAGGAAGTAATCTGAAACAAACTTGTCTCCAGCAGAATTGTATTCCCTGAACTGTCATGTGTAAAAATATTATTTCTCTGAGAAAACACTCCAGGAATAAAACCATAACATGAAGAGTAGACAGATAACTTATTTATCTCATTTTCAGATTTGCTTGCTATTAGTAAATAGCTTGCAGGCCTAGCAGTGCTTTCATTATGCTCATTTTTCTTATTTATCGATCTGTCATGGAAATTAATTTTTCTATTGATTTAAAAAAAAAATCTAACATTATTTGAATACTTCTTAAGTCTTATTTAATACGAAGAGAACATTTCTTCTGACCTTACATGCTTTAATTGAAGTTCTTAACTGCTACTATCTACATTCTGTCACTACACTGCCATTTCAACATGCATGTGATTTCTGCTTTTTTTTACTATGTACTAAAATCTGAGGTCTCTATTCAGACTGTTTCATTCAGCATGTTAAAAGGTGATTACCTAAGGCAGAATTATGCTAAGCAGTAAAAAAAGCAGCAGCTCAGGTAAATTTGTGAACTATGCTTTTTCGTCTTTTTGTCCTGTTCTGATTGAGAGATGGACATAAATCTATCTGTTTATGGCAAATGTTCAGCTGGTAGGCTGAATAATGTTGATGCTGGAGATATTAAGCAAAGTCTGTCATAACTGCTGATTTACCCTAATAATGGCTCAGCTGGTTTTTGTGCTAACTTTCCATTCATTTTATACTTAATTAAAAGAGGTGATAACCCATGAGCAACAAATGGCATAGAAACAGTCATAATCATAGGAATTTAAGTCAGATCAGTCCTCAGGAGAGTACCTCTGCCCCAGATATCTAGGCCATTCCCCTAAAATATTTTCCTAACCTGTTCTGAAGTTTCTGAAGTTTTAAATACTAAAGACTACAATCTCTGCTCCATTTCTCCCTTATTATAACCATTAGAAAGTTGTCCCTTAAGTCCAGTATTAATTTCTTTTAAAATATGACTTCACATGGTACTCATGCCAGAAAGAACAGAAACAAAAAATAACTTATTCCTTTCATGTTTGCAGATATTTTTAAGGATTTAAAGACTGCAACTATGTCTTCCCTGACTATTTTCTGTCTAGATTAAGTGGCCCTAAAATTTTCAACCTTACCACGTCTTCTAAATCTCTTAATATCCTTCAGCTCCATATTTTCTCTAACTGGTCCATATCTGTCTTGAGGCAACCTAAAAAATAACTCATTTCATGGGGGATTTTAATGATATTTGGCACATGTCTGGGAAATAGTACCCTGCTATTCTTTAATTGAAACCATTATAATAGAAGGCATCGTGCATTATAGGAGAAAGATCAAATGCTAGCTAGTTAAACAGGCATTACAGACTAGAACACATACTATCAATGAAGAAATAGTTATTGTAATGTTATAAAGCACACCAGAAAATTGACACAGACAACTGAAATCTTTGACACAAAATCCTGTGTCAGTGGCACAAAGTCCAGTTGGAGGCCAGTCACCAGGGGTGTACCCCAGAGGTCAATACTGTAGCCAATACTGTTTAAAATCTTCCTTAATGACCTGCATGACAGGATGAAGTGCACCCTTGGCAAGTTCACAGATGTTAAAAAACCAGGAGGCCTGATTTATAGACCAGATGGGTGGAGAGGCTGGAGAAATGGGCAGAGAGGAATCTCATGAAGTTCAGTGGCGGGAAATGCCAAGTCCTGCCCCTGGGGAGGAATAAATCATAGAATCATAGAGGAGTCTGGGTTGTTGGAAGGGATCTTTAAAGGTCGTATAGTCCAACCTCCAAGCATCAGGACAGGCTGGGATTTACCAGCTGGAAAACAGGTTGGCAGAGAAGGACCTGGGAGTCCTGGTGGATAACAAGCTGACCTGAAACTGGCAATGTCCTCTTGTTGCAAAAAAGGCCAGCAGCGTTGTGGGCTGCAGTAGGCAGAGCATTGTCAGCAAGTCTAGGGAGGAGATCTGTCCTCTCTGCTCAGCCCTGGTGAGACAATTCTGGAGTGCTGTGTCTAGGTCTGGGCTGCCCAGTAAAAGAGAGATGCTATTAAGGAACTGGAGCATCTCTCATGTTATGACAGGTAAGAGAGCTAAGAGAGTTGAGAATGTTCAGCCTTGAGAACAGAAGGTTCAGGGAGGATTTCATCCATGTGTATAAATATCTGATGGGGGGTGTAAAGAAGACAGACTCTTTCAGCAGCTGCCACTCAGAGGACAAGAGTCAATGGGTGCGGGTGCACATTAAAAACCAAGAAATTCCATCTGAACACAAGAAAACATTTTTTTTTTTTTCATGTGAGGGTTGCCCAGGGAGATTGTGAAGTCTCCATTCATGAAATATTTAAAACTTTACTGGTCCTGGTAAACCTGCTGTAAGTGACACTGCTGTAAACAATCTCAAGAGGTCCATTCCAATGTAATGATTCTGTGATTCTGTGAAATAGGACAAAAGAGTTGCTGAACCGAACATATTTTTCTCACAGGAATCTGATAAATGGAAAGGAGTAAGGGGAAGGAGACAAGAGAAGCATTAAAAGAAAAATGGCAGTGAAGAGTTAAAAGAGTAAATGAGCCCAAGGGCAGAACTGTTGTTCAAGAAAAGTTCCTTGGAGCTTTAGATTTGACTTTGAGACAATTTATTTTTAGATCATCTACTCCTAAAAGCCAAAATGCCCTATATTAACAACCATCAACAACAATATTGCAAATAAAAGTGACAAGGGAGATAAATATAAACTTGATAATTTTTTTGCTGCTTACAGCACTGTGTCCCTTTCACCTCAGTAAGGTGAGTGAGTAAGTATCAGTAAGATACAATTGTCTCTAAATATTTTTTCAGGTCTTATCACTTGATTAAACCAGAGGTATTTCTTTCTGTCCAGAATCCAAAGTGAGGGTGGTAAGACACACAGAGATGCATATTATTTTACAGGAAGTGAGAAATTATGTTTTTTTCATCAGGTTCATAGGAAAACATTATATTCAGCCATCATGACAGTTGCTGCCTGAGCTGCTGGCCTGAGAACAGATTGACCATAGGAAGCAAACTCTGAGTTTGTCCTTAGGAGTGCTTCTCTCAGAGCGAAGTCGGGATATACACTAGAAGCAACGTAGGAGCTAGAAGTGAGTCCCACTGATTACTCGGTTTTGGTAAAAATAACATTTGTTTAATATGAAAATGCATTACAATCAACTGAGGTGAGCAAAATCTTCACTGTAAACAGCAGAATAGTAGAAATAATGAGAATGCTTTATGTTTAGACCTGAAAATATGCCACTCTAATGCAGTGCTCATTGACATTTCCACATGATTATTTGCCTTTTATCTTGCAAATATGAAGAGTTTTAACGCAGGTCCTTGTTAACAGTAATGTTTTATGACATAACCATGTTTGTCTCCTGTCGTATTTAATCTCACAATATCTCTTTAAAACTGTTGTGATCTTGTGAGACACTGAACGCAGAGCCCTCACTCAGCTTGTTCTGCTGCTTATCATGTAAAACAATTTCAACAGGATCTTTTTTTTTTTTTTTTTTATTTTGTTTAGCAGTATTAAAAGGTATGGGTCTGGTTTTTTTCAGTCACAGTGCTCCTTAAATTAAGCAAGCTGACCTGACACCAACAACTCTGTCATTTGGGTCTACTTAAGACACCATATTTAAGTTCCAGATTTTGAGTAGGGAAGACAGGGATTTCCAAATGGTCATGAAAATTGCCTTCCACACATCTTCATGTACAGGTAGTAATTACATACTGGTAAAGAACAATGTCATGTATAACCCTCAAAGATCCAAATACATCCATATCATTTGCTGACACATGTGATGATTTAAAATTCTGTACTACACAGCTAAGGGTAAATGCTTAAACATTAAGAGGAAATACGCTGTGTTACCAATATCAGAACTGAACCTCCAACATCTTTCCCTTCTCAAACACTAATTCTGTTAGGAAGCATTAAACAGGACACTTCCTTTTTTGCAAGAAATGCACCTAAAATAAGTACATCAAAACTACAAATACTTAGGCACCGTCACTAATATTTTATTTCAAGAAGTACAATTATTTAGAGATAGTACTTTCTAGTCCATAAGTATTAATTTTGATCAATAGATTCATTTTTCCTATCCTGGCATAATTTCCCTCTTGTTTTTTAAGTTGAACCCTTAAATTGCCATTTTTATAACACACGTTGTTTGGCCTCTAGGAACCTAGACAGTCAAAACAATCAAATCCAATGTAAAGCTCCAAATAATCAATGTGAACTGATGCAAATGTCGTGGCACTGTGCACTGACACACATATTTGAGTGAGTCTTGTCATGGCAGTTTAAAATGTTACTTTCCTTAGTTGTCCTCCTTTTACCTCTACCAAATACAGCCACTGTCCCGAAGTAGAGCCACAAAAAGAGGAATGCGTCCACTCTAATTAGTGGTGATTAAACGTATTGCCTTCTGCTACCATTAATATAAGAGAGCTATCTTTGCCTGCAGAAAATTCACTAGAATAAATCTGTTAGAGCATTAGCCATTTAGTCAAACTCATCTATTGTTTCCACAGAGAAATCCAGTTTCAGCCTTGTACCAACCTCACTAGTCACAAGGTTACCAAAGACAAGCTCTGTCTTGCTCAGGCTCTGCCAGAGACCAGGAGAAAAGATCCTGTCTACTCAAGGATCATCTACTGAGAATGTGAGACACGTGAGGCTAGAACCAGCCATCTTACGTCTCTCTTAAATGTTGGGAGTAAGAGTCTAAGAGAAAGATCACCTTTCATAAAATCACAAAGAAAATAATTGCAAACAATTATTTAATTTGATATTTGGAAACAAAAAAAAGTCTATTGAAATTCTTTTAGTTATGGTGTATATCTGCCATAATAGCTAAAGCTGCACACCAGGTTAGTATACAAAGGACTCCCTGCAGTTTCCCTGCTGTCCCTCCGGCCATTCAGTCTGTAGACCTCTGAAACAAAAATAATGTGTAAGGGTACACGGAGAACAAATGCTTGTGGCCTGCACATAAGCACAGATGGAACAAAGGATTATCAAGCCTGGAAAAAAAAAAAAAAATTGTATTTAGCAAGGTTATTTGTATTATTTATTCAGGATACTTACCTGTTACTTTTCTTTAAGAACTAACCAAATCAAACAAAATTCTAAAAGAGGAGAGGTAGACTACGGTTCACATAGTGAGCCTCATAAGAAATTAGAAAGGACGTTTCCTAGAGCCTACAGGACATTACAGACAAAGATGAAAAGAAAGGCACAGGATACAGGCAGGAGCCAGAATTTCATGCAGGGGGACCTAGAGACTGCCTGAAGATGAGACAGTAGACAGCCAGACCGCAAAGGGTACAGACAGCACTTCCTGAGGACCAGAGGTAACTGAGATGTTTCTGATACAAGGTACTCTTGGTCGATTACGGGAAAAGGCCAGAAGCAAGAACTTGCATTCAACAACTTGGTGGCAAAGGGTGAATTTTCATTCACTTTTTTTCAAGTATTTGTGGTTTATGCTCAAATAAAATCTGGTTTGGTGGTTTTTTTTTTTTTTTTGAGGTGGGTGTATTTAAAAAATCTTTTTGCCTTTTTGGGGCGTAAAGAGAAGGTCTAGAAATTTCTGTCTCAAAGCTATGCTGCGGTCTCAGGGTCCCAACACAACATACGAGTTTATTCATCCTATATTCATAGTAATCTGGAAGATATTAATGATGGCATATGGCCCATTGTTCAGCACTGTAACAGAAATTTTCCCAGATTATGCCTTTGCATCAAAGCATGACTGTACATCCTTACATACTGGGTACAGTATTTGTTATTTATTCATTAATTTGTACATGCCTGAAAGTATCTAGCGCTTTGCACAGCTATTCAGAAAATCCAGCAGCATAATTGTCTTTCATACAGCTATTTATTTCCTTTTATTCTTATTTTCACAAGTGCAAGGTAACAATTTCAGTGTCTGCCTCAAAAAACAAAATCAATTTTGAGAAAAATATTAGGCTTGTATGCCTTTTTTTTTTTATTCCCTGAAAAAATTTTTCATGATTTTACATGAAAGATGACATATGACTGACTCCAGAATAGGTCTGTTAAACATCTGGATTCATCATTACTGCTGCAACACTCATCTGCACAGGACGAGAGACTAGAACCTGTGTCTCCAACACTCCTATATTTTCCCAATAACTCCTTATTCCAGAAATTTTGGAATTTTTGGAAAAAAGACCACAAACTTGACAGGTGAAAATTCTCAATGAAATACCATAAAACAATATATTGCCAAAGAATGAGTGAAATTTAAGGGAAATTATACATCTGTGTTTTTACAATTGTGAAAACAATCATGAAGAACAATAAATATTTTTACTTACAGGGGATACCAGCAAGTATTCTAAGATTGGTCAAACGTGATTCTTCCATTTTACAAATGAAGCAAAATGGTTTTTTATTCTTCTTCTGCCTGTTGTCTGAGAATCTATCTCCAGAAAGCCACCGAGTGTCACACACCTATTTATGTCAGGGCTTCTTCTAGAAGACAGATGTCCTAATTCCATCTGCTGTGTTGAAGAGTTGGAGACCAAATATAAAATCCACCAAACTTTGACATATGATTGTATATAATAATTTTTATAGTTAAAATTTTGACAAGAGTCTTTTTATTTTCATTTAGGCATTCCACCATGGACAGAAATTAATGATGTGAACATTAAAGTCTTTGAAACAAATGTGTCTGGAAACAGATGTATTACTGATGAATACAGATAAAACTATTTTTCATAGGACTTCCCATCTGGAGAAGACAATTACTGCATGCTCTATATTATATCGTCATCTACCATAGGCAGAATTTGCAACAAGGTAGAGACACTATTAGCTTTTAACATTTCTTTGAGTTTGAGTGCATTATGATTCTTTTAAGAATCAGTTATGTCCCAATCCTGAAAATTGCTGCACTTATATTACATCTACAGAGAGTTACATTGAAATCTATGAACACCATAAAAATCACTCTCCAAATTAAGAGTCTTTCATTTCCATCTCTGGAGTTGTGAAATTCAAATGACAATTCAGAATGTAAAGAAGCTACATTTTCTAAATACCTCAGTAGTTTATCTCGTTCATGTCACTAAACCGCAGCAGACTTTACTAAAGCATTTTACCAACAGAGCAGACCAAACTGACATACTGCAGAGAATTATACAGAGGTACCTTGTATTTGCTAAGTTTCATGACCACTGGAAAGCAATCCAGGTATACAGTTCTGCATTATCAGGATTGATAACTCCCTCTTGACTAATTAATTTTTATTGTTAAATACTTTATGGTTTGGTTTGGGGTTTTTGAGGGTTTGTGTTTTTTTAATTTCTTGCAAAAACTATGTCATGGATACGCAGATTAAAGATTTACCACCTGAGCTAACATCTTGTGGAGATATTCTCACACTGATGGCAAACTATTGAAGATGGAAGGCTACACATTGTTGAACTAGGTTTTCTACTCCAGTTCAAGATGGGAAACACCAACATGAAAAGGTTTAAAATCCTAAAAGAAAAAAATAATGGAGTCTAATGAGTAGTCAGACCATCAGGTTGAGTTCGTGCTTCAGTGTTGATAGAGGCTTCGAAAGATGGCTGAGAATTCACCATAGGAAGATATGGAGGTGAACTGGTCTTTCCAAGAGGAGCTTGCTGGCCAGCCAAAGCCTTCAGGGTGGTGAGAACATGGACCCTAACAGCTCATTAAATCGCAACTGTCTTCTGTGTGTGTCAGCCAATGAGTAATTACTATATACATTTAAACTCTGTATAGCCTACTAGCAGATTTTCCTTACACAGAGCTAAAGATTTCCAAGAGATTTCACTTAAAAGAATAACAGCAAAAGATTTTACCATTTTTGGAAAACTATTTCATTCTGGGTAATTCTGGAATCAAACTGGTTTCTTCTTTTTCCATCCTTCTTTGTTCTCTCCCTTCCTCTCTCCCTTCCTCCCTCCCATCCTCTCTTCCTCCTTCCCTTTCTTTCTCTGCTTCTCTTTCTCTCCCTGTCTCTTTCTCTCTCTCTCCTGAAACACCAGGGTATCAATATTCTGCTATTAGTGGTTATTTCAGTGCAATTACAGAGTAGACAAAATATTTACTTTGTGATTTTCCCACATTTTATGGATGCTTTGTCTCTTTTACTTTGTTGTACCAAGCAAAGACTCCTTAACATTTCCCATTTTTTCTCTTGTGTTTGGGTTAATAATGTGTGATGTCTCAGTCAATATAAAATTCCTTTCTAGTGCCTTAGCAATTAAGTGTTTTGTGTTGTAGTATATTTAGACTTCATGCCCTCAACTTTAGCATCCAGTCTGAAGCAAAAGTCACTCTCATGACTATAAAGCAGAATGCAGTTGCTGTTGCCCATAGTCTACAACTGATATGGAAGAAAAATTTATTTCTAGAGGAAATAAAGAACTAACCAGAAACTACGGAAGTCTGATATAGAAATAGCAGTGCTTTCTTGGGAAGTGTTGTCACCTAACCAATGGTACAATAATAAGCATATTGTAATGGTACATTAAAGGATACAGGATGTCCCTGAAAGAATGGTGGTCCTAATAATTCCTCTGAATATATCCCAATTAATAGTTTGATTTTGCATTTAATGGACCTGAAGAGTCACCATAAAGATTCTAATGAGAGATGTGGGACAAATACTATATAATAAGACATCCTATCCCAAATTTTATTCACATATTGGAAAGTGCATATTTTTTAAAAAATACACTTCTTTATAAAATACAAAGAAGTAGTGGGACATATTTTCTGTTCCACAGGTAACAAAAAGATACTCAATTAAAAGAGGTGTGAAGATTGTAAGAGGAGGAATATGATAGTTCACCACCAAATCAGACTAATGAACTATCTATTGAAATTGTCCATTTCTGCACAAACTGTTTTCCTTTATTTATTGTTATTTTAAGATACAGGTTTATCTCTGATGAAAGGGTTGGGAAATATGCAGCAGTTGAAGAGACGTTGTTTCATTTGGCTTTGGTTTCCTGTGTGGGTTGTAATCTACTAGGCTACAACGTCTGAGTTAAGACTTATATATGTGCATGTGTCAGAGGTATTGTGTCAGCCAATTTTACACATAGCCTCAGGACGGGTTCTATCCCATCTACTGCTCCTTGAGATCAGTTCTGTTTGCAAGGTATTTTTTTTGTGGACACTAGTTAAAGTGAGATTGTATAGTGATCTAACTGGTAAAGTGTAAACTTGAAAATGAAGAGCATCTAGAGCATCTAAATCTGTTCCAGGTTTTCTATGGTCTTAGGTGATCTGACATCTTTCTCAGACACATTTTCTTTCATTTTGTCTGAAGTTTGTCCATCTTCTTTGTTGTCCTCTTCTTGGCATCCAGTTTCCTTCTGACTAGCCATACCAACCTCAAGTTTTCTCTGTCAAATTGCAATCTTCATTATCATTTTCCAGGACTCACTCACTTTTCCAGTTCTTTCAACTACTCCCAAAGTTTCTATTTCATCTTTATTCTCTCCCATCTTGGAGACTTTCAGCAATTTCTGGCTATTCCTGCCCTCTAATTCTTTACTACCTTTTAGCCTACGCAAATAATGTCTTTCTCTCTTTCATGCTACACAGGTTTGTGCCCAAGCTTTTCCTTAAATCTTGATTTGAGCTTCTAACGGATAAATCATATTAACTCACACACTGTGATTAAGCTTACCTGGTACTTGTATTGGATGATCATGTTTATCCATAAAGGGTGAACTGTATATGGAAGAAAGTCAATTTGACAAATTGCTTTTATTTACTTCCACTCTGACTCCTGCTACATCCCTGTTCCATATTGATTCTTTGCTCGCAGGTCAATTTCTTCACACACTTGTTACTCTCTAGTAATTTTATGCCACTTCCCTCCACCCAGAGGTCTTACAGCCTCTCAGCCATGTTTTCAAAGATTAGGACCTCCTTTAAGAAAAAAGACAAGCAGAAATAATGGATAAACTAGGCACAACAAGATCTGTGAGAACAGGCTACCATAAGCAGGTTAGTGAACTTATAAATGCCATTTTGGTTGATGATTTAATTTTGGCTTCTTTCTTCTCTGTTTTGACTCATGTACTGGCTGGCTAATACTCACATCAAAATAGTATAGACAAGAACAGCAAGCACTTCTGACATGAAATTGATAGGATGTTTTTTTCTGGAGAGAAGTAGTATTAACAGATTTTGAAACAGATCATGAGCATGTAGATAGTCAAAACAACGTGCTTGGATTATTTGGTAGCTTTTAACAAGATATTCTTTCAGACCTTCACTGCTCCTAAAGAAACTGTGAATGACTATGAAGAAAGGTGTTTTGTAGGTCAGTGAGTAGCTAAAAAAGTCAGAAATAACGAATAGAAGCCTCTGTCCAATTTTTACAGAGGCAAAGGCTGCTGGTAGGATACCATAGACACTGAGACGTAGGTCATTTAACAGAGGGCATAGAATCCTCAGTAAATTATCTGCAAAAGGAGGTAAATATTGATGTGATAAATTTTACAGATAATACAAATTTAATGTGTTTTCTATTAACCTTCGGGGGAAATTTTAAGAATAGGATTTTCCTCTGTTGTAAGTTATTTTATTTTGAGAAAATTGCAAAAACCTTTACTGAAAATATGAACCTAACAAGAACAACCAGTTCTTTGGAAAAACACAAAATACTCTAACTTCTACACATGTGGATTTGAAAACAAAATTGTGCCTCATTTTGGTACAGTAAGGTTCAAGATTAAGGATAAACAAGTTCTTCTCAAACTTCTTGCCAAAAAGAGCACTTGAAAATGTATTGGTATTGAGGTTAGAAAAGTGTCAAAAATGCATTAAGTGTCAATCTCGCCTACTCACCACTGGTTTAAACTTTCTTTAAGACTTTCCCTGTACTTTTTCTTGATAAATATTAAGGTACTATGATTTCTTACTATACATAAATCTTAAAATGCATAACAAAGCTCATAGTCTGTTAGGTTTACATAGTTAAAAAATGCCAAGGCTGCATCCATGTCACTTTGGGTCTGTTTATGTAAGGTGTAAGTGGAGCTACCCTAGCAGGAACTGAACAAGAGAAACCAACTCTGGAACAAGCAACCTTCTACAGAGCTGCACCTTGCCTAAGTAATTCTGCTTAGAGGCTCAATAGTTAGCCTCTGAATGCCTGCATTAACATTGCTACTGTGATTATAGAAACAGGTTAGTGTTGGTATGTCCCACATAGCTATCTATCTCAGCTAGCTCAAAGGCAAATTGAGAATTTCTTACATGGCACAACACTGTGCCTCATAAAAAATGTTTATAGAGTCCCAGCACTCTGTTGAAAGAACTGTCTTTGTAGCTAGTTGTCTTCTTACTGCCTGGTAAAATGCAGCTCTGGTTCCTGAACAGGGTCCCTGGAAATTACTGCAGTTGTAATTTGCCTGAAGTATTGAATGGAAAATGACTGGGCACGACTGAAAACTAAGTAATTGAGATCCTCGTGATCAGGTGGCAGTTAAAGCTTATTTTCTTCTTCATCTTCTGTTCTTTTTTTTTAATGAAATGCTACTAGTAGAAGTGGGGAACTTCAATGGTATAAGGGCTTTGCACTATCCCTCTGCCTCAGAATGACATGCATGAAGAAAATGCCAACCAGGGTGCGCCCCACCCTCTCCACCGGAGAGGAAGCCTCGTTAGGCTGACATTGTACATGGGACCAGATGGCAGGCTAGGAGCAGAAGATTGCGGGTCCTTAGAATTGAATGACAGGTTTTATTCTCAGTGCCACAGTAGTTAAAGAGAGTTTTCAAAGTTCAATAAGCAGAAGTCACATAACTTGTGACCTCATCTTGCCAATTAGGAGAGAAAACGCTTAAGGATAATAAGCTTGGCCAGATAAATGTAGACTTTCAGGGCTAATGAGGATCATATTGTATAAATTGACAGCATTCCCTTCTTTTAATTAAAAAGGAATAAACATATGGTATGTTTTGTCTCCATTTTTTGTTATGAGACATTTCAGCAATATAACATACAAGCTTATGATAATAGATGAAGGAAAAAGCAATGTTCTTCATTGGGTATGTAGCCTTCTTGGTGTCTGCCAATGCTCTGTAGCTGCAAAGTCACACACAAAAACAATTTCTGTATCATGCAAACCATTCCTTTAATATAATCACTAAAAAAAGAAAATCACAAGTGGCTACATTATTTATAAGACTGACAAGAAAAATCAGGTGTATGCTGTTTTAATGACAGCTTAATGGCATGTTAAAGGGCTGGGAGGGAACCTTCATATACAGAAACATATATGATTAGTGATAAAAGAAATAATCAGAACAACAATTAATGGTTACAAATGTTTAGCAAATCGCTTTGCAGATCTATAATGCATAATTCAAATGGAAATTTGTTAAATATGAATGATTTTTAATACAAAACAGAATTTCATGTATGATTATACCAGAATTCCAGTGTATGCTGCCTCCAGAACTCGTACCGTTAACTTTAAAGGAAAGATCTGTAGACTAAAGCAAGATGTAATCAAAGTGACCTGAGCCCTTGATCTATTCCATGTAAATAAGTTGTCTCCTTCCTCCAAGCTCTATGTAACTTTCAGAATTTGCCCTGTAGCTTTTGTGGCAGGTCAGTGTTTATCTTAATTGAAAGTATACTTATCAATGCTGAATAATCTTAACAACACCTTCAGGCTTCTGTCTTCACTTTTAGTGATCATTAATACTTCAAAAATTACCGAGATTTAGAAATAAAGCTATAATCCAAATCTCAAAACAGGTGATTTGTGTATGCTTAGTTAAGTATACATAAATATTATGCTATTAAAATCATATTAGTAAATAATATTTTTAAAGTAAGCTAAAGGCTAAGCCAAACAAATGTGAACATTTTAAGACTCAAAGAAGCCTGAATTATACATATGACACTTAAAACCATTTGCAGTGAATGCACTGTATTCTCTGCCTCTTGGGGTCTTGAGACCAAAATAAGCTAGGGTCTTTTTTTTTTTTGAAGGTATGTTTTAGGAAGACAATAAATGTCAAGTTCATTACAATGTGAAACTTCACATTGAGTTTTCCATGGAAGGTCTGGAGATACAGCCAAAGACTAGATAGAAGACTGCATTGTCCCTAAAATGAATTTTAGTTAAGGGAATTCTACTAATGGGGTAGGGTTCGGTTCAAGACAAAGATGATGTATCATCTTGTAAAGTGGCAGTAAAAATCACCAATATGTTTAACTGATAATGAGTTTTATTTGATTAAATAATACTGGGATATTGGTCACAGGCAGAAGCATGCTATGGGCAAGAAGCCAAAGGCCAAAATGCAGTAGCCACATGTTATTGATCATGTCACAGATGGGCTGCCATCAACCTGATTCTGAAAGTAAAGACAGGAAGAGGAAAACAAGAGGCAGTGCCACTTCCACCCGCGTCAGTAAAAGCCTGATAGTCTTGTAAAATAAAGGAAAACATCTGGATCTACAGGAAAGCTATTCTGAATCCACTTTTTCCCTGGTACCATTTTACATAGTGACAAAGAGTTAAACTGCAGTAATGGGAAAAGTTTAAAATTCCCATTTCTCCTTCTTCTGCTAACTGTCCTGCAAACCTCTGGTTAGAGACTTCTAGCAGTTGATTTCCATTTCAGGTAAAGGAAGGAATTAACACTACTCTTTTTAACCTGTGGAAGGGATTTAAAAAAAAGCCTTACAACTCAAGAGTTTCCTTTCTGTTCTTTATGTGAGTATTTCACACTTAAATATTGCTTAGGCCAAAAACTATAACATTAATCCAGAAATGAAACATAACTTGCCAGTAGCATTTCTTGGCAGGGGGGATGATTTTCAAGTTCCTGAATTGAAAGAATTAAGAAGGTGAAGGCCCACATTTGAAAAGTCTGAAAGTATATTAAATAGACACTATGATATATGATTGCATCATTTCAATATGTAAATGGTATATGTGAAGGGACAAAAAAAAAAAAAGGAAAATCACAAGCAGATGAGACAAAATACCAAGCATGCTCTATGGGCATTGGGAAGAACACCTTGACAGCTGATAATACCATTTTCATAGATTATTATGCAATAATTATGGGAAGAAATGTATTATGCTGAAGA
This sequence comes from Rynchops niger, assembly GCA_013400035.1. Classification (NCBI taxonomy): domain Eukaryota; kingdom Metazoa; phylum Chordata; class Aves; order Charadriiformes; family Laridae; genus Rynchops; species Rynchops niger. The sequence goes on from VXBH01008396.1 coordinate 261,036, forward strand.
TAGCAAATCAGAAAAAAAAAGGGGAAGGGAAGAAAAGGGAGCGGAAGTCAAGGGAAGGCAGCAAACTCTGACTCAGAGGCTAAGGTTTTTCATACATCACTAAAACAATGGTTTGTATATCTCACAGTATTACCAGGTGTAAAGACTAAGCAGCAGCCCAGAAGCAAATACCTAAGCACCAAATTGACATTGAGGGGGAAGCAGTGAAGTGCTGACAGCCTTCCTTGGAATTTTACAGAGGAAAAAGACAAATGGTAACTTAGTATGATGGATTCATCTTAACACCACTAGAATGGTGTAATTTACAACCCAGATTCCAGGGAGCAGTGAATGGACCAGGCAAGCAGGAAGTATGTAAAACCCAAACCCCTCCACTTTGACTAAAATTAGTGAGTGCAAGAATGTGGGGTCTATTAGCTGGAACAAATAATTCAAACAGTTAGTCACACAAGCACAGCAACAAGTAGATAACAGGTGATACATCCCTGTGCAAGCCTGCAGAAAGTTCTTGAGATCCCTTGCATACCTGAGGATCTGGATTCTTTCCTTATATTACATGGGTGAATAAATAAAACAATTCACCCGGTACAGCACCTGCCGCATGAAGTACTGCAATTATTACTCCCTTGCTTCTTTAAACCCTTAGCTAGTCTCACTGTTTTATTTGACCCATCCTGTCAAGATTGTTGTCTCTCTTGTTAAGATTTCACATTGAGAATTTTTACAGTTTTATTATCCTTCTTTCTTTTTTCTTCTTTTTCCTTCAAAAGACAAATAATTAGTCCACCCTTTTCACTATTGTCGTATGTTCTACCTAGTGATATTGTTGAGATATCACTGTATTTATTTTATTTGGATGTCTGTAGACTTCTCACGATTCCTTATTAGATCTTATTTTCCTTTTCCTGGTCCTATAATCTGTCATAGCACTTTATTATCAGAAGTATTTAGTTGTCTGTCTTACTTTTCAGTAATAAGATCCCAGAGCTCGCATCTATATCAGAAATAAGAACGATAATGACCTGAAATGTAGACCTAAACCTCATCCTTCTCACTGAGGATCCCTACAGAAGAAAAGGCGTCATTTTTATGTACTGCTAGGCTGTTTTTCCATTAGGCTGAAGTAAATTATATAACTTTTTTACATTAATCTCTTGACTTCTTCTAAATAACAAGAAAGTCTCTCTTTTTTTTTCCGCCATCTCGATTTTCACCAGATGCTATTGTTCACTATTGTGAATTTGTTTCTGAACACACCAAGCTGCTGTCTAAGATAAATGGTCACTCTCCATACCCTTAATGTTACTTTGTTCTCTCTCCACCCTTCTCCAGTTTCTCCTTGAAGCTGGTGATAGATTGCTGCTAGGTGTTCAGACTGAGTATAGAAATACATTCAGATCTGTTTGCTGACCAAATATATTTGCCATATATCTGGGTTTATCATTATGAGTTTTAAGCGCAATCTTTCCTGTTACTTTTTCCATTTCTCTGACCATCTTTATAACTCTATGCTCAGTTCTTTCAGTAATAAGTCAAAACACCACTACATCAAGGTGTTTCATGTTCATATTTCTTCTTCTTACTCACGTCAGTAAGTCGTGTGGATAACTAATTTTCTGGCTTTAATCCTATACTGAAGTCACAATCAGCAGAAATTTTACTCTGTGTTCATGTTAGACTCTCTGAATGTAAATGCAGCATTGCACCAGCATAACAGTTTCAAGAGATACTTCACATCCTTGCATTACGGTATAGAGGGTATCCCATATCCTATAGCACATACAGGCTATGCATGTGCTTTCTTAAAATCTGTAAAAATTAAAGGTATAGATGAAGCTGAAGCTTATTCCACTATAACTATATTATATAACTAACTGACTTATTTTTCCCAAACAAAACTGATTTTCTCTCACTATACTCTCCTCATAAATCGGAATATGTATATATTGAATATTACATTTGATAGGCTGTAATAAGGAAGGAGATACCACACTGCCATGCCCATTATGTTTCCTTTTTTCCAAAATGGGGCATGTTATTTCCTCATTTTGTTGTGTTGTTTTAATGCTTTATATGCATGAAACAATTTTGTAGAACATCTAAGTTAATCATCCATTCTTTACTAATTTGCCATTACAATACCTCATGCTTTGTTGCTTTGGGTTTGTCTCCTAAATGTCTTCAAAATTTGCATCTTCAGATGGTTCATGTTGCTGAAAATTGTGTGCTTAAAGTGTTGTAACACCTGTCCATCTAATGTCATACAATTTGGGGAAAGAAGGGCAGTGGAACTGTGTAGGAAAGAGAAATTATGACAGCAGAGCAGAGAATACCAAATTAAAGGGTACCTCATGACTGAGAGAAAGAGAGGAAAGAATATGGTGGAAAAGGAGAAAAGGAAAAACTTGTAAAAAGCAATTCAGGAACTGAGGTAGCAAGCGTGGAGAGCAGAGTGGGGACAGTAGGACTGCTGCACTTGTTTCACAAACCAGTTGCGACTTTGACAGTTAGTTTAATCAAACCAGTCTTGTTTTCTTGTTTATCCAGCTCAGTATTACTATGGAGTTTTTAAATTAATATTTTGTGGTCAAAGCATTTTCATTCTTTATCTATTATTAGATTGCTAGGTATCCTGCAATAATCCTCTTTAAAAATGCTCCCAGAATAGTAATACTTCTGCCTGGATGCATGTTTTCTATCAAGTGAAACAAAAATTGTCTCTGGCAGTTGTGTTTTGCCAGATGCTGGGTTATACTTTTGGCTTTATTATATTTTTCACAACAGAATGATTAAAGATGTAGTCTTATTCTCAGTTTTTATTACATATTTCTGGTCCATTTTCCACAAATTTTACTATTTCATCATATTATTATTTGTATTTTTCCAGAATTTGAGAGTTTTTAAAATAATGCTTACTTTTGTGTTTATGTTACAGGGAGGATGCTACAGAATAGTCATTTGTAAGATGCCACGTGGGCACTGTTCTTCAAATTCTATGACCTATGAGATCCAGCAATCTCCTAGCTTAACTCCTAAAACTATGAGAGCACACAGTTCCTCTTGTGTGTTGCAATCATTACTCTTAGATAGCATTCCTACGGCATTTATAGAAAAAATAATAACAATATAGTAAATGAGAAGTGAAGTCATTGGTGGTTAATTTACTGAACTCATTGATTGAATAATCAGGTCAATTGCAGGTGAAATGCATGAAAGTCTCCTCAGGCGCATAGTGCCAATTTTCCTAATGCTGTGTAAGAAAAAAAAAATACTACTTACTAAGAAATTGTCATATGAAGAAAAATTAACTGATTTCATAAGAGAGAAATTGTATTTGATGCCAAAAATGTATATTGGGACATGCTATGGGAAAAGACAAAGAAAGTACCTCACCACATCTGTCATGCCAGCAGGTAGGTACAGTTTGAAAATGCTAGTGGGGAATAAACCTGCAGCAGAAAAATCAGTGGCAAAGCACACTAACAGAGTTTCCAGGTTTCAATGTCATTCTGATGTATGGATGCAGACACAGCATTGTCAGTGCTGTGGGAGATCATCAACACAACTCAACTCTCTGTTAAAATGGAGCCAGGATATAAAGATGAAATTCTATGAAAAGATGACTGGCATAGGACCAGACAGGTTGTGGTGGCAGGTCACCCAAAAGCTATAGTCTGACTCTCAGAATGTAAAGCTATATATACCATGCATAGATCTTCACGTTTTAGAAAATAAAAAGCCTTATGAAATCTCTGTTCACTTCTTTTGGTGCATTTCCAAGGTGTGAAAAGCCTTGGAGAAAGATAGAAATTACCTTAATTGCTTGAACATGTTATTTTCATCACCTTCAAATAGTTGGTTACGAATGAAGAAAGGTTCATACAAAATAATGGGAGTGAGAAGGCTTATGCATCTTCCTCAGAAAGGAAAACAAGAAATAACTTAAATCATGGTCATTGTTGCCATTAGCATTAATATGTCCATACAGAAAGCAAGTGTTTGCAATAGTGCTTGCATGTATAAAGTTTTATCAGTATGCTTAAAGTCACAGAACTGTTTTGGAGGACAGTCTTTTTAGAAATATGCTATATAGACTTCCAAAATGCCCTCATTGAATTTACACTGCTACAGTTTTGATGTGTATAGCAAGAAAGGGATAGAGATAAACATACTTGACTTGTTGTCAAAACATTATAGCATAAAAATGGCAACTGCACAAGAAAGAGATCCTCAACCTGATGATGGCATAGAATGAAAAACCCTCAATCGATTCAGTTTTGTTCAGTTTTCAAAGCAAGGACCACAAAGGACCTGAGAACAAACTACGTAAAAGAAATTTCAGCTGCTCATATTCATTGTCTTGTCAGTACTTCCAGACACCAGAGGAGAAGACATACATGCTTCTCAAGAATACAGCAGTAGAAACTGGAACTTTAAAAGAGGTAAAATAATGTCAGGAAAACAAAAAACTTTCTAAAAAAAAATTTTAAGTACTTTCATGCCATGGGGTGGGGGAGAGAATTGGAAGGGTGAAAGTGAGAGAGCTCATGGGTTGAGATAAAGACAGTTTAATAGGTAAAGTAAAAGCTGCACACACGAGCAAAGCAAAACAAGGGATTCATTCACTACTTCCCATCGGCAGGCAGGTGTTCAGCCATTTCCAGGAAAGCAGGGCTCCACCACGCATAACGGCTACTTGGGAAGACAAGAACCATCTCTACAAAGATCCTCCTTTTTTGTCCTTTTTCCCCTCAGTTTTATTGCTGAGTATGATGTCATATGGTATGGGACATCCCTTTGGTCAATTGGAGTCAGCTGTCCCAGCTGTGTCTCCTCACAACTTCTTGTGTACCCCCAACCTACTTACTGGTGGGGTGGTGTGAGAAGCAGAGAAGACCTTGACACTGTGTAAGCACTGCTCAGCAATATTTAAAACATCCCTGTGTTACCAGCAGTATTTTGGTCATAAATTGAAAATATAGCCTCATACCGGTTACTATGAAGACAATTAACGCTATCCCAGTTAAAACCAGTACTATGGGTGAGGACAAAAATGAAGATCTGGTGAGCCACTGTCGTGTGAATGAGAAAATGCAGACCACACAGCAAAAGACAATGAAAATGCTCAGCATCATTTACAGATGTTGAAACAAAAGACTTTTTTTTCCTAGAAAATACAGCTTATAGACTGCTATTCACACACTATCAATAGAATCATTACAGAAAGAGAATACTGTGTTTCATCAAATATTATGCTCTTTGCTGGGATAATTACATCACTGATCCTTTCTGACTTTTTAATCTTTAAAGGTCTCCATCTATTTCATCCTGAAGAGAGGAGAGTAATTTCATCATTCTCCTGTTCTTATTATATCCCGCATAGAAGGCTCTGGGTCGTAAAAACCTTATATAAACTAGAACTCTTAACATCATATTGGAAATTTCATTGTTTCTCTTTCTTAATTAAATATTTATATTCAGAGCACATGCAATGTGCCAACAGAAATTAGTACAAAAATGTAGTTGCTACGTTTTGCTAGAAAATATAACCAGAGCACGAAAATGCTGTGATAGTCTTTGATCAGATGATGAAACAACTTGATAAAAGCAATTACACATTTCAAATATTTCAAAGTGTTTGACACAGCATTATATAATACCTTATTCTGAGAAGGCATGAAATGTATATAATGAATTGGTCACATGCTGTAGCTAGGCAAATCCTGGTGTATTTAAAGGTAGCAAATAGAATGTAAAGGGGAAGCAATCAGTGGTGGGGCTTATGGTAGCCAGGAGCAGCGAGAATTCTTCAGGATCTGATACTACTCAATATTTTCATCAATAATATTTTGTATATTTAGATGATTGTGTAAGATCTTTGCTACTATATTGTATAGATCAATGGAAGTACTAAACAACAAGGAGAAGAGGGTGCTGTTACACAATGTTCCAAATCTCCCAGGTACAAGGTCATGATTCAGCAAAATGTGTTTCAGTGCAGCATTGACAGTGCAAGTTTTTACACATGGGAAGCGGTGCAGACTTGAGCAGCAGAATGAGAGATTTCTTCCTGGAAAGCAGCAACCAGAGAAAAAACTTTACTATCAGAGAGAGCAGTATCTACGTGGAACCTCAGTATAATGCCTGGTGAATGTTGTTACTGGATAAAGGAATATCAAGGAGGGAACCAGATAACCTCTGTACACAGTGTTTGTAAGAATTTGAAGAATTCTTCATCCTGTTTGAGGTTTGCACTTCATGGAAGATACAAATTTAATGCAGAGAATTCAGAGGACTCCAAAAATGACCTAGATGTGCTAGAAACCAACCCTTGAGTGGGATGCTTATGGAATTCAATCTACTAGTTTATTGAAGAGAAAATGAAGTTACTTGATCATGCTGCATAGATAGTTAACCATAGAAATGTTATTTGATAGAAGAGGGTTTCTTAATCTTGCAGATGAAGACCTAAGAAGAACGAGTGCCTGGGAATTGAAGTTAGACTTATTCAGCCTTAAAATAAGATGTGTTAAGACACATTGGTGAAACTAAATAACAGTTGGAACAAACTGCTAGAAGAATCAATGGACTTGCTATTATTTGGAGTCTTTACAACCAGATTACATAGTTCTCTGAGAAAAATATTTTAAGCTAGTTTCTGGAAAAAAATCTGCACCCTGTACAGGCAGAGCACAGGGCCAGATGGTCCCTTCAAACAGGAGTGCTGGTCCCTTCTGTTCTCAGCGTCCTCGAGAAAGAAGAATGAATCTTTTATTGCCTTCTTTTTCAGAGCAGCACTCAGAGTCAGCATTTCTAGGATTAGTGAGCTGGAGTATACTCCCTCAGCAGAGCTGTGTTTCCAGTCTCATGCAGTGTGTAAACAGCAGGCAATAAATTTGTCTGGTTGCTCCCAGAAGACCATGTTTTGCCTGCAGAACCTACATATTAGGTGATGATGCAAAAAAAAAAAAAAAATCTGATTCCTAAGTCCCTAAGTCAAGGCCTATGCTGGGAGAAAAAACTTCTACTTTAAAAAGAGAAAATAAAATTTTAGATTGGCACATATTTTATGCAGAAAACATAAAGTTGCCTCACTATGGAACTCTAACAAAATGCTTTTTCCAAGGAGAAACATACTTTGACTGGTTGTACCTACATGTGTTTCAGTTTCCAGATAGTTGTTGTTTACAATTTATTGCATACCAAAGAAGCCGCAACAAAATTAGTTAGAGGTTATAAACCTAAACTATGCAAGTACTCCAATATTTTTTTATTATTCTTTTAATTATTAATTATTATTAATTGAGATATTTGATTTTCTACTAAATCCTCCATTTAAATTCATTTTTTTATTATTTTCATACTGAATTGCCATGAGCTAAAAGGGACTCCTGCGGTGCTTCTTCCAGGATTGTGTGTGCTTTCTATCAGAATTCATTCATCAGCACTGGCAGCATGTTAATTAACTCAGCTGTGAATGACCCCTGGCTATTTTACTGGGATTTCTGGTAGTAAAATAAAATAAGGGCAAAAACAATAGATAAAACATTGCCTTTGCAGCCAATAGAAAATGGGAGAGTTCTTCTCCCATGTTACTCCTTTCAGTGACAGTCTCTCTATGGATAATCCCCATACTGTAAATTTCTGATGTCAGCCAATGACATCAGTTGGAAGGGGATGATATAAAGCAATACCATCCCATACAGACAAAAACTCTCCGAAACATTGCAAAGCAACCCATTGGTCTGTGATTACTTTATTTTCGTTACTCATCAAGTGAAATTTCCTCTCTGAAGAAGCCTGAAGAACAACTGTTAATGGAAGAGTAGCAGAAATTATGTTGCTACATACTCCTGCCTTTCAATTATTACTATTAGCACTACATTTTTATTTGTGCATGTTGCAATAATGGTCTATAGCGCAAAATGGAATCCAAGTCTCGTCATTGTTCCCTAAGGATACACACAAAAAGGAAACTAACCTCAAGGACAAAAAAAAAAAAAAATCCAAATAATATTTTTAGATTTTAGAAAGCATGTCCCCCTCTACAATGCATATGATCACATGTAGTGAATTCTAAACAATATAAACAATATCATCATTCTGCATTATGTTCCCTGATGCTATTGAGAACCTCTCTAGGCTTTTATTTTTAAAGTGATATTGTATTTATTTTGTTACATTTCTTCTGTACATGTTTAGAAATGTGTACCAGCTTCTGCCATGGAACTCCCAACTAGAAACCTTGAGATTTCACATTTTTTCATAAAATTACCATTTTCATAAAATGACAAGTTAAAATATCTGTGATTCAAAGACACAAACATAAGTTGTTGTAGACAAGAACTAGTAAACTTTATAGCAAGACAAACTACATTTCTATATCTTAATGTTACTATGAACTGATACACTGGAAAGGTCTTACAGTCTGCAGGAGAAATTCCAGCACTACTGAATTAATAACCACCCTCCCCTTCCCCTTTGAATCACTTAGAGTAGAATGTCACCTGTGAACCCAATTCACCTCTCATTTACCCTAAAAACTGATACAGAAATGTCTTTGACATTGCTAGTAATTCATCCTAAAGGGATATGAGGTAATTTGGGGTTTTTTTGTTTGTTTGTTTGTTATGTTTTCCACAGTCCTGAGGAGTACAAAAGCAGTTCAGCCCAATTGTATTTCCATTCACGAGTCTCTCTGGCAGCAAGAAATAGGAAAACCAAGATGAATGTGAAAAGTAGCAACTAATTCTCACATTGCTATTCTGAAAACCTGCTAATTGCTGCACAAAGCTCAGTTGTCTCACTATTTTGTGTGAAGTCCTGACAGCAGATAGTAGGTTTCGGTAAATTAATTGTACTATATTAATTGGGGTACTAGGAGTAATAAAACGCTTTGTATTTTTGCATTGTTTTCAGCAGTAGAAGACAAAGAAACTCAATATCATAATCCATGCATGGCAGAGACACGGGGCTATCCTTTTAACATAATTTATTGGGGTCCATTGTACAGTGGGAAGTTTAAGGAGAATTCAGTCCTCTTGGGACAATGTCATTCCTTGACTAAATATGATAGTGAATGTTCACATCATATGAAGCTTCAGACTCCTGTAGATAGAATTACAAGTTATCTAACATGAGGAACAGTGTGACTTGGAGCGATGTGTAAGCATTCCAAGATACTGCAATAGGACATACACTGCATTTAGTCCATAAACTAGAAATAAGACATATCTCTTAACTGATCAACCACAATTTGACTAATCACAATCATTACGGCAATTAGGTCATGTACTTTTCACATATTTGCAGATTTTCATATAAACAACTTACATCAAATTAGTCACAGATCTGTTTGCTGTGTCTGCCCACAGAGAATTCTCAAACTAGTGGGAAAATATTTAATTAATTATAGGCTGAAATTAATTTGTCCAGAATTGCTATATTTTGAGTAAATAGAAAAAATAGAAAAAGCCTAATTCCTTGAAATTAGACTTTTTTTTTCTTTTTTTTTTTTTTTAACCTAAACCTTTGATTTAGCTAAGATTTTGATTTAGTGCTAAGAGTGGGATACACTTGAAGTACTTATTTTCCTTTCTGTCACTTACTGTGCCTAATGCAGTCAGTGTGCATTCAGACTACTCCAGCCTATTCAGAACAAGAAGGTTTTATGATCAGTTCATTCGCAAAGTATGAGGAGAGAAAAGGCTCAATCATTGTCTGTCTGAGACTGTACTTCTTTCTAACAATTAAACTTAAATTGCCACTCTGTATGGCATTGTGGCGGGGACTGGTGAGATATCTCCTGAAGCAGTCAATCCATTTCACATAAAAAGTTAGAGAATACTTACTTCTGAGAGACAAGGAGAAGCCATTACTTAAGGCCTTCCATTTGGAGCATCCAAAAAGTAAATCTTCCTTCCATCACCAACTCAGAAGAAAATTACACGATCATCAAATGCAAAATGACATTTCATCCATGTTGAAGAGAGACTGAAGACTATCATGAGCTCTGACTACCATGACAGTTAGGTTTCTCTGTTTGGAGAAATAAGTTCTGCTATGTACAAGTAAAGGAGAAATTTAAAACCAAGTTTTATCGGCTATTGAGTAAAAATAATTTGGTTTGGAAGTACCACTTTTCTCTTTTTTTTAGATTCAAAGATGATTTTTTTTTTTTTTTTTTTAATCCCTAAGGAGAAATGTTGTCCTTTCTTAACTTCAGAATGCTGGAATTGCTTATCTTTTCTCATTAACCTTGTAAGAGAGCCTTGGCTCCTAGCTTGTAACTGCGAGAGATCCCTTTCCTCTTTCTAGTTAAGCTTTTGGTTTGTTATAAACTAGAGTACTGAACAGAGATAATCAAACAATTTCATTACTTTTGGAGTAAGTGGGCTAGTGAGTATATATAATGTAATAATACCTTGTCTGATGGTTTCTTAAAAATGTGAAAGAATTAAGAGGTTTAAGACAGCTGACATTACTTTTGCTTTAAGCAAAAAATGTAGCTATTACTGGTGAAGTCTAAACATGGCTTACTGAAAAGAAGTGTGTGGGAGTTGATAGCCACAGGACAAATTTCACTTATTGCAAAAAGTATTCCTGAGCTGAATCACATCCATATTTTAACAAACGCTCACATTTTCAGAAGGATATGCTTGGAGAAAAATCCTGGTATTCAGAAATCACTGGGATTATAGGGAGTGTGTACGTATGGGGACAGGTAGGAGTTGCAGATAAAGATGTGGTTTTATTTCCATTTTATTCCTCTTTGACCTGGAATAAGTAATAAAAAACCAATGTTTTTCAGTTTGTTTCCACAGGAAAAAGGAAGGTCAAAGGACAGGCAATCACACTGGAGAACTGTACTATGTGATGTCTTTTCTCTTTCAGATCAATGTCAGCAGCTGGAAACAGAGTGAATAGTTCCATGAGAAAGTTTGCTGGATGGTGAAGAGAAGAGTCAATTGCAAAGGGTTAGAGAACTTCGTGAGAACATTGTGAGATATTGTGATTCCTAAGCAATCTATGGACAATAAAAGAAAAAAATTATATACATTTTAAATAGTGCATATAGGATTAAGAATCCTTTTTTTCACATACATTTTTCACATAAAGTGACAGAACTTTGTCTATTGTGCTATGCCTGCTTATGTCCCTAATCTTTGAGAAAGGATTTCATCAAATGTAAAGAAAACAGGTATTTAATCTCTTGCTTTATTAGCTACTTAAGTTACTAAGCAACATATGTACAATTCTCCTTTACAGAAACATTGTAAGCCTGACTGAGAAATAAAGCTTGCCTAAATAGTACTGTTCCAGGGTACTTTAGCCTCACAATCAATTTCTGTATTTCTATATATATATTTTATATAGTGGTGGTTTGCATATACAGGGAGAAAACACAAAAGGCCACAGCTCGGAGTTGAAACTTGTCAGCATTGCATTAGATAACAAGACGGGCTTTTTAAAGTACAATATTTCCTGTTGGTATTTTTTTCTGAAATGAAAACTGTAACTGGGAATGAATGATAAGTAATCTGTAGGAAAGACCTGAAGAGAATACCTTCTTGGTTCCTTAAGGGTTTTATCAATGGCTCTAAAGGCAACATTAAATAGGCACCAATGAAGTTTTCAGATGGCATCAAGATTGGAGGAAAAGTGAGTAACAGAAAAGTCAGCTCATAAGGTGGTAGTTGGCTTGTAAACAAAAAGACGTGTGTGGTTTTTTTACAGATAAATATAGATATGCACAACAAAGTATGTAGGCCAAAGCTGTAAGATTTTGAGGAACAGACACCTAGGGAATGGAGGAGGTATGGGGACGGGTCTAAAGTGTGACAGTTTGTAAATAATTGGACATTATATTCCAAGTGGATCTTCTGAACAACAGGACTAATATGGCATGTGGATATGCAAAGAGGTAAATATTGAGTATCTTTAGACATTATATTTTTTCTTTATTTGGTCCTACTGTGACAATCCTGAAATATGTAGTCACTTCTGGCACCCATTTTGAAAGGTTACTGAAAAATTGAAGAAGGCTCAGAGCAGAACCAAAATACATGAGGGATTATAAAATATGCATTCCAATGAAATACTCAGGTAGTTCAGTCTCTTATACTATCAAAGAAATGGTTATGAATGTTATGGTAAATGAGTGCCTTTACTTGCTTATAGAGAATGAAACAGACACTTGTTAATAAAAAGCTCTTAAATTTAGAACCTAACAACACATTACAGTCAAATTGCAAGAAATTGCAGCTAACATCACAGTGAAATAAGATGACCATTTCTTTTAAAAGTTAAGATAATTGACTGTTTAAATACTTTATCATGAGTTGTGGTGATTCTCCATTTTTTTAAATCAGGAAAGGAATTTTTTTAAGGTAAATTAACCATTGGGTTTGAACTTCTGACAGGATTTAACTCAGAGAAGTCTGATCTCATGCATTATAATGGAGAACTGATTAGCCTTAAAACCTGTCCTTCATTACATTTTCCCAACTGTAAAAATAAACTTTGACAATCTATGTGTCGTCATTTATTTCTTTCATTCTAGAAACAATTTCAATTTCTCATGATCTTCAGACGTCATCCTGTACATTATCATCATACTTGATTCCCAGAAATGGTAATCCCTTAGAGACTAGAACATTATAAATTTGCTTAAGTTTTATACTCCACCCTGTTTTTCAAGTGTTGGATTTGTAAGTAAACTACACTGTTAAACAAAGATTAGTCATTTGCATTTATTATGCATTATATCATTGTATAAATATGAATAAGTTTTTTTAAAAAGAAGTTAACATGATTACTTCGCAGAAGATTTCTGCCTTAATCAGGATAATTTGGCAGATAATGTCAGAGTTAAATAAAACCTCTGAACCTCTGGGGGTAAAATCCATTATTCTGCCTACTGGGGAGTATTTTGTCTCCAAAGATGATGTCGTAAAGGCCTGCTCTATTGAATGTGTGTTCTTTTAACATGCACTGATTCTGCAAAAGCATGCTTTTACATATGAATATTGTCTATGCATTAAAGAATGAGTTTCCTTCCAGTTTAGCACGGTTTTTTATAGTCTACTCAATTTCATCATATTTGAGGATTTTTCTTTTGGTACTCATTCTCATGGTATTGGAGCATTTTTCTTTTGGCAGTTTGAGTTTCTGAAATACAAGCAATAGAGTGTAGTTACAGTTATCGTTAAAGTTAAAAGTGAAGGCATTTTTGTAGGGTGATATATTTTACTAAAGTATGTATGTAAACTCTGAAAGAACTGAAAGTGTTTTCACCTACCACATTTCAAAATGATCCATTAAACAATAAATCGTATTCTAATTTACCTTACTGTCTATGACTTGGTTTCATTTTGTATCTTTACAAAGTCACGGTGGCTTTATACAAACTCATTCACTCATCTCAAAATTTCCTTTAGATATCTGTAAATGAGAAAGAGAAAATTACTATTTCAAGACAGATAAAAAACCCATATTTTATATCCTTTTCTATCTTTCATTTCACAAATTCTTTTCCTTTTCTTCATTTCCAAGGTCCCTCTCTTGTTCTCTTTCAATGCCTCACACAATAAATAATAAAAATATTTTTTAGAAAAAAAACAAAAATCCTGGACAATTCAATTCCAGAACATCTGTTGTAGGTGTTATTTTTATTGTAGGACTACCCTTCCTCCACTTTCTAAATTTCTTTACTTTCTCTTTCCTGAAATACAAACACATTCACTCTTACTAAGTATCTGCATTCTTTCACCAGCCATCTGTTAACCCACCACCAAACACTAAAAAACCGATCTCATTTGTTTTTAAAATTTTACATCCTTTCATACTGCCTGGACTTTTTCGGAGAGGTGCCAATCTTGAAAATAGCCTTGTAGACTGGTGAGATTTATCAGGGCAAGTTGTGTTGCTGAAAATATTTCTAGTTTGCCAAAACTTTATGAGAAAGCAAAAAGCAGCAGTTTGTGACAATTTCATAGAATGATAGAACCATACAATGGTAGATTCATAGAATCATACACCTTTACAGATCATCTAGTCCAACCCCCCTGCTATGGGCAGGGACATCTTTCACTGGAACAGGTTGCTCAAAATCCTGTCCAAACTCACCTTGAACACTTCCACGGATGGGATATCCACAAGTTCTCTGAGTAACCTGTTCCAGTATCTCATCACCCTCATTGTAAAAAATTTCTTCCTTATATCCAACTTAAATCTACTCTCTTCCAGTTAAAAAACATTGCCCTTGTCCTGTCGCTAGAGGCCCTGGTAAAAAGGCTCTTTCCATCTTTCTTATAAGTCCCCTTTAAGTATTGAAAGGCCACAATAAGGTCTCCTCAGAGCCTTTTCTTCTACAGACTGAACAACAGCCGTGTTGGCTGTCTCTAACCACCTCTCTGTCTTCCATATGTTTTGACATGTCTTCCAGGAGGATTTGTTCCATGATCTTGCCAGGCACAGCGGTAAAGCTCACTGGTCGATAGTTCCCAGGGTCTTCCTTTTTACCCTGTTTAAAAATGGGTGCAGTATTACCTTTTCACCAGTCGCTGGGGACTTCATCTGACTGCTGTAGCTTTTGAAATATGATGGGAAGTGCCTTGGCAACTGCACCAACATATTCCCTCAGGACCCTGGGATGTGTCTCATTTGGTCCCATGGAATTTGGTATGTTCAGGTTCTTCAGGTGATTTCAAACCTGATCTTGTGTTATGATGAGGAAGGACCATTTCTAACGGTTGTGAGCATAAGGCACATTTGACTACATTAGGCTGAGCATATTAAAAATATTTTGCTTGTATTATTGACAGTTTTATTGTTCTCAGCAGAAAACCATTCTAGCAGTGATGTCAAATAATTTAAACTTTTATTTTGATTTTCACCAAAAAAACCCTCAATCTTTCAAGATGGTTCCATAAAGAGAAAGAAGAAAAAGCAGCCATTTCTGATAAACTCAGAAATTTAATACTAAGGTCATCATCTTGAGCCTTTAAACATATAAACCTATAAACAAGGTCTGGATACTCTGCCACAACTGCAACTTAAGGCTGGGGAACATGAACAAGTTATCCTAAGTATGAGCACACATTAACTGATCTGCGATAAATATCCATGTTTGTGCTCCTAGCTCATGGCAAATACAAAATAATTGAATTTAGAGTATTCCTTTGCTATTAGTGGCTATGTTAACTTGGGTTACCTTGTATTTGCTGTGGGCCGAGTTGCATCTATAGAACAAGTTACCACAGATCAGCAGATGTATGTCAGCTTTCTGCTCGGCAGCAACTGGTTTATGTTTAAGGCCCTTAACTGTGTTTTTAGCTCTAGCAATTGAACAGCTTTTAATTGAAATTGCAATTTTCATTGAAAAACAGTATCTTCAACATGTTCATACCTTTAGTATCTATCACTGTGATTCAAAGTCATTATGATTCAAAGTCAACATTTAAGTAACAAAATGTTTTACCTTTCTACTATATACTGATTTTGTTGCAAAATTTCATCATGGTGACTTGCTAATTATTTTCTGTGTGGCCCTCTACTGCATCAATTGCCTGTTATGCTAATCAGACTTTGGGGAATATCTTTCTTTCCAGTCATTGCCAATGTCAAAGTATTCTAGAAGGGAGACGATTTGTGATGGAGCTTTATTGGGCTTGAAATGTACTGAGGCCTGATCTCCCATTCAGGCACTAAACCTTTGAAATTTTGTTTCATGTCAGAACAGTGCATCTGCTCCTGCTTAGGGGCACGGCTTGAATGAAGGATTTACAAACCCCCAGAGAAGTTCATCTACTTTATCAAGCAATCCTGTCAGTTTTTCTGCAGAGTCCAGCTTCCAGTTATACAATTCCTATGTTTCATCTCTCTGGTTCACCAGTGGGTAAACTAATTTCCTACCTAATGGAAGGATTTGTGACAGCTTAAATGTGACATGAGGCTAATGAATTGAACTAGGCTCATTTCAAAACTCATTCCAGCACGAAAGACTTTGTGACCTACAAATTGTTTTCGCAGCAACACGTCATCTTTAAAAGTGTATTTAGCTCAGCTCAGAAAAAGACTTTGCCGTGCCATATCCGTGCCTGAAGTGACAATTTTTTTTTTCTCCTCCCCCATCCTCCCATCCCCACTCCCACCGATATCTGGACTGCCTTTCACTGGTTTCCTTTCACACTTTGCAAATATTGTCTTCTGCTGTGCTCCAGCTGGCAAGAATTCAGCAGCACTCAATGTCACATTTGGAATCCATCCTGAGAAGATGAGGGACTGAAGGCAATGAAAGGAGAATTGGACTATTTTCCTTACATGCTTCTGCAGCTGATCCCACACTTCTCAAACTAATTCAGTTACTGATTTCTGAGAGTGTCATCCTTCGTGTTATGACTACAGAGGTGCAAAGAGACCATGTGAGAGCAAGTTTCACAATTCCAAGAGATGTCACGGGGGAAATGTTTGCATGGAGAGAAATAGTTACTAGGAAGAACTGTATGTTTGCTCTTACAAAGGTGACAGTTACTTTGCTGAGTTTAAGACTGGCAAAATAAAAGCTGGCTGTGAAATTATAATTAAGCTGAGGAAAATACAGAACAGTATTAAATATTTCTTGCCAGCTGCTCAGCTAAGGTCAAGTTAGTGTATGCTCTTTCTGTAAAATAGCTTGCTTTCTGTTAAGAACAGACTAAAATAAACTAAAATTGCTGTTCATGATAGAAGTCAAACTAAGGATAGGATTTTCGCAAGGAGTCTCAGACTGTAATGTGTTGACCTCAGCCAGCAGCCAAGCACCCACACAGATGTTTACTTGCTTCCCTCACCTGAGGGATAGGGAGAAAATGGAATGAAAGCTAGAAAACTCATGGAATGAGATAAACACAGTTTAATAGGTGAAGCAAAAACTGCATGCACAAGCAATGCAAAATAAGGAATTAATTTACTACTTCCCATCAGCAGGCAGGTGTCCAACCAGCTCCTGGCAAGCAAGGCCTCACCACATGTGACAGTTGCTTGGTAAGGCAAATGGCATAACCACAAATCATAGAATCATTTAGGTTGGAAAAGACCTTTAGGGTCATCGAGTACAACCACCAACCCCACTCTACAAAGTTCTCCCCTACACCATATCCCTTAACACCACATCTAAATGACTCTTAAACACATTCAGGGATGGTGACTCCACCACCTCCCTGGGCAGCCTATTCCGGTGTCTGACCACTCTTTCCATGAAGAATTTTTTCCTAATGTCCAGCCTAAACCTAACCCGCTGCAGCTTGAACCCATCCCCTCTTGTTCTATCACCTGGGAGAAGAGACCAGCACCAACCTCTCTACAATGTCCTTTCAAGTAGTTGTAGAGAGTGATAAGGTCTCCCCTCAGCCTCCTCTTCCTCAAACTAAACAGTCCCAGCTCCTTCAATCGCTCCTCATTAGATTTATTCTGCAGGCCCTTCACCAGCTTCGTTGCCCTCCTCTGCACTCGCTCCAGCACCTCNCATGAGCTGACAGTTTTTCCATGAGAATTCTATGGGGAATTCTAATGTCAAATGCTTTTCGAAAGTCTAGGTAGACAATGTCCACATTCTTTCCCTCATCCAACAATCGGGTCATCTTGTCGTAGAAGGAGATCAGGTTCATCAGGCAGGACCTGCCTTTCATAAACCCATGCTGACTAGGCCTGATCCCCTGCTTGTCCATTATATGACTTGCAATGGCACTCAAGATGATCTGCTCCATGACCTTCCCTCGTACCAAGGTCAGACTGACAATGTCCCCCATGCATCTTCCTTTCCCAGAGCTTTTCTTGCTGACTCAATGTCACATGATATTGGATATGCCTTCGGTCAGTTCAGGTCAGCTGTCCTGGCTGTGTCTCCTTGCAGTTTTTTACCCACCCCCAACCTGCTCTTCAGGGGGAAGGGATAGGCAGGGCAGAGTAAGAAAAAAAAAAGCCTTGATAATGTGCAATAGCTGAAACACTGGTGAGTTCTCTACACTGTTTCAGTCACAAATCCAAAGCACAGCATCATTCAGGCTGCTATGAAATAAGTTAACTTCATCCCAGCCAGACCCAGTACTCAGATGTATAAACATTTATTTAGTACTACATGGAAAAAAAAAAAGCATTCTTCTGCTTTACTTAAATTCCCCTTGTGATATTAGCAAACTAATCCCTCTATTACATACAGTTCTGACAGATGTAACCATGTAAAACTCTGTCACACATTACAGGCTCAGTTCTATACTTTTGGTTGCAATCCGAAAAAAGCATATACTTTTCAGAAGATTAGTACATTCCCTCTGAGGTGAAATTCTGGCACAATTTCCACTCAATTTAGTATATTTGTCTGCCTTATCTCTGCATTAGGACTTGAGCACTACTTAGTAAGCTGATGAGTGTGTCTTGGACAACATCTACACTGTTCAAACCAAATGCTACCTCAAACAGATTGTGTGCATTCATACTATGTCCACTTTGACATGAAAAATATCCAGTTCCTTACAGCATGGATGTGAACACCATATCCATCTCACACACCCCAAGGGGATGGGATTCAGGCCTAAGTTCAGAAATGTAGATTAAAATACATTTATGTGCTGAATACCTTAATTCCCAATAAAGGCAGTGGAGATCTAGGGATCTATTAATTTGCCTAATATCATCTGAGATGACTGCATATATCTGAAATGCCCTACTACGACTGGCAGTTATGACCCAGAACATGTGGGACCTGTGTCCTTTATGGCTGGCAGATGGAGGTCAGCATGGAACATCCCAAATGTCACTAGATGTCATATTTAAGCAACTAAATCTAGTCCCTACCATCAATGGAGACAAGAGAGCTATTCAGTGGCCTGGGGACTGATTAATTTCTTAAACATTCAAGACTGGAGTGCCATTTTTGGCATTCTGGTGTTTCTGAAATATCTGGAGCAGGATGGCAGATTTGACATACAGAGCTGTCATACTGGTGAGGGGGAAAGGGCTTAAGATAGAGTAGATGGATCCTAAAGGTCAACACTTGTGGTGCATCTGGTGTCAAAAACAAGAGTTTGGTTCTTACAACCAGTTCTTACAACCATAGGACTTTCTTTGAGGACTGAGGACTGTTAGGTTGCAACAAGATCCACTGTTAGGTGACGCAAAGGTCTCTTTGCAAACAGGGAGGCCAAACTGGTGAAGAGACCATTAAACTAGGAGAAGCAGAAGAGGGAGATTGTGATCCACAATCAAGAGAGGAAGCTGAGCTGGACAGCAATTTGTCAGGCAATGTGTATAAGACAGAACTTATGATCAGTGAAACAAGGCAGAAGGAAACCAATCTCAAATGTATGCACAAATATGGAAATGCCAAAAGGTGGTGAGCATGATGGTGCTGGCTCTCATGGTCCTTTTCTGGGAAATGTACATGACTGAGTACCTCTCTGAAGTGTCTGTGTGCTAATGCACAGAGTGTGGGGACAATCAGGAGGAATTAAATGTTGGCATGCATGGAATGATGCATGAAGCTCCTCCTAGAAATGGATGTGGAGCCAAAACAGATTTTATGGGTCAAGACTAGTGTAACATGGCAACATCACAGTGAGCTTCTGCTACAGCCCACATGATCAGAAAGAAGAGCCGAATGACATCTTCAGACAGCTGAAAGAAATCTCATGTTCACAGGGGCTGCACTAGACAATTTACAGAGGTCATCTCTAACTTCTGCATTTCTGTGGTTCCATGATTCTATGAAGGAGAGAATTTATTGCTAATCTAGCAAAAGTTTTACAGTCTAATCAAAATGCAACAACTAGTTACCATTAGTCCAATCACGGTGATACTAACAATCCTATTCAAAATTATTTAATTATTACAGAAAAGTTTCATTAATAATACAGTTAACAGTGTTACAGATAAAATGTCTTAGTGTCTATCCTTTTTCTCTGTGTTATATTCCTCCTTCTAATATTTTCTAGCTCCTAAGGTCAATAGAGAGTTTTTGTCAAGAGGAATAGGGACTGGGATTATGAAGAGCCACCAGCATCCTCAGTCCTTTCCTGAGAGACCTGTGATATTCATGGTAGGGTCTTTTTCCTTCTCAGTTTAGTTGGGCCTATTGTTGCCCTTCCATGAACAACAAAGAATTGTGTGGGAATCTCAGCCAATCCTAGGATTCCTGCACTGCTATACAGACATGGATTCTAAAAGTAATACCTATCCTACAGAGAAAAAATAATAATAAAACACATTAAATTTTATATGGGCAGAAATGCATCTATCTTGATGAGTGCTTAAGGTTGTCAAGCACTGGAACAGGCTGCCCAGGGAAGTGGTGGAGTCATGATCCCTGGAGGTATTTAAAAGACATGTAGATGTGGTGCTGAGGGACATGGTTTAGTGGTGGACTTGGCAGTGTTAGGTTAGTAGCTGCGCTTTATGATCTTAAACGTCCTTTCCAACCTAAATGATTTTATAAGTATTACACATACTGCCAAAATAATGGATATGTTCTGTCCACACAAGACAGAACAACTACAAAAAAGTCTTTCCCTTTCATACCTTGAAATCCTGATATAGAACTTTAACCTTAATCTCTCATATTGTAGAAAACCAGTTTATCTTACTTTGAATGGTTATCTCATTGGGCAGACAGCTGTGTCTCCCCTGTGCCTATCTCTGCTCCAAACGCCGAGTTCCTGAGGCATCCTGCACTTTGTAGGGAGCGGCACCTCATCTATATTTTCACCTTAAACCAGATCAGTTCCATTCAGTTTGCACAGACCTGAAACAAATTCATCTTTCTGTTCTGTAATTGGGAGGTCACACGGTTAACTTATTTGTAGTCCAGAATCAAACTAATTTATCTAGAACATGGACAAAATAGACTCTGAAGCTCCAATGCAAAGCAAGGAGGCATGAGTACCTCATGGTACACAAGAAGATAGGAGGATTAACATTTTTTTAGAATTGCAACTTTACTTAAATACAGTATTCATTTTTATTTTTAGTGATTTGCTGTACTGAGATTTCTGTAAGGGCATCCATATTCATTGGTGAGTGCTTTACATCTGACAGCCTAAAACCACACAAATTAACACAGACTGTGACCCACCTCCTTGTTCATTTACTTTTTATTCTTATTAGTCTCTTTTCTCAAGCATCCTATAAAGTATTCAAACACACCTATCACTAACAGTCTGGACGTATATGAATCATATTCTTCAGCTTCATATAATAAGAAAACTCACACTTGCATTGGCCTGAATGAATGTTTCATTCAACTTTTCTCAAAGGTCTCTTTACTCAACAAGAAATAATTTAGCTAAAATGAAATAGATTTTGAAAGAGAAAACTATAACGCCTTATTTTGAACCTTGATCCTTCAAATTCCCCCCACCCCTATTCACCTAAGTGAAAGACTTTTTGAGTAAACAGCAGATAAAGAAACCACTGCACTGGAACTGGGAAATATCCTTATCAGACTGAAGATTTTGTGCAAATGAGAATTATAATTACTGGATAAATTCTTTCCAGTCTTTTTGTCATAAGCTGTCTACACATGGGTAAAGGAACAATCTGCTAGGATTTTGACATACTTAAAAGTGCAGATACTGAGATTTGTGCCTAAAACATCACTTTGATGAATGTGATTTGATTCAAGAGGAAAAATAAACTGTTTGTTCCCAACTCAGCCCTTCTTCAAAATTTGAAGGAGGAATTTCTTTTTTGTGAAGGTTGAGCTTATTGGGTTTTAGCGTTGATAGCCATTTTCACTGTTTCTGCATGGGAATTGTCTTAATGAATTAATAATAATTGTTGCCTCAGACAGGAATTCTCTTCAGAAATTAAATGTCCTACTAAGGAGAAGATGATTTTTTGGCCATCAGGATACTTACTAGAAAGTTTAAAAAAATATTAGAAATAAGGCTAGATGGCATTGTATGCAGTGTACAGTCTGTGATCCCCACAGAGCTTAGGAAGTGGAACAGTACAATATCAGGATTATTCTTGATCAATATATTATTTATATAGAAATTTTGAATCAGCTAATTTATGATCCAATAGAGTTATGCCAGTACAAATTTTCTAGTTTTTTGGAGGGTGGGGTTTTGTTGTTTTGGGTGTTTTGGTTTGTTTGTTTGTTTGTTTGTTTTTATAAGCAGTGCTGGAAGTAAAACCATCTTATTTCTGCCGCGATGGCAGAGTGACTGATAGAGAAGATTGTAAAGTCTGGGTAATACCATTTGAGTAATGCATGGTACTATCTTGAAAAACGTGTCAAGAACTATGGTACAGTTTCAGGGAGGTCTATGAGGGCAGGTGGTTCTTTCTTCCTCAGACTGAGCCTGCCCTGGGTAGCTGTCACCCCACGGTGAAAGTTTTCATGTAAAGATGGACAGAGTGTAGAATAAACTAATCATTAAACAATCCCTTCCTGGGATCCCAGACCCATACTGATCCCACATGTTTTGATATTTATGAAAGAAATTCCTTTTCTGCGGAAAGAGGAAGGAAATATCATGTACCTCTAAGCCCCTTTTCACTCACCAAGGAAAGTGGCAGGAACAATAAAGGCCCTGTGCCATGCTTTTAGATTTGGCAAGAGCAACAGGAATTCAGAAGCTAACCAGAACACACAAGGCGCAGGTCTAATATTGAAGCCACTCCCTTGCTTCAGAGCTACTGGCATTTAGCGATTTTGTTATTATGTACGTTTCACGATCATAATTTTCCCAAGATATAAGAACATTTCCAGTCATTTTCATTTTAGAATATTTAACCTCCCACATACAGCTACTCTTATCCTATTAGTTAGAAGTTTGCAATATGTTATCCTCCCTGTGCAGTGAAATGCTTCTGCACCAAAATGCGTAAGTTACTTCAGCTTCCTTCAACATTGGCTTTAAATTTTCCTTTAAGATACCTTACAAAGAGGCAATCATGAAGCAATGTTTAATTCTAGTTTTAATTCAAGCTTTCAAAAATCCTAAGATTTTCTTAAAAACTTCATAAAAGCTTAGGATACGATTTCAGACATCAATTTGATCGAAAGCTATTATCAACCCTTTATTTCCTCCGAAAATGTTGTAACTACGCTTCAGGTTAGTCAAATGCCTCATAGCTCTTGTTTTGCTTTTTAGATTGAGATTTTTTTCTTTTTTTGTGGTTTTTGGTTTGGTTTCATTTTTTACCAATTAGATTGTGCTCTGCTCCTACTGTGGCACAAAGTAAAAGTACAAGGGCTGTGGTAACTGACCTTTACACAAAGATTTCTTGTCCTAACAATATTTCAGTGTCTTTTGTTTTTCTCTTTTGGCAGAGATGACTTATTCTCCTTCAGAGGGAAAATTAGGCCTTTGGCCTCATGTGATGAAACTCGTGGGAATTGTTAAGACATGTCACAGTGCAGATTAAGCCTTCTGTTTGATAAAAGTCAATCTAAAGGTCTTGCCTGCTCAGTTCACTTTGCACATGATGTTTTCCCTCATTTTATACTGCCAGGAGGGATGAGTTATGCTACCTCAATTAAGATCTTAATCAAGGGGTCCATTTATAGGGCTCATGTAATATTGTGAATTACATCCTATAGATGTTTTGTGATATTTTTTATTTCACTGAATTCCTTTAAGAATTGAAGATTTCAAATAAAAGTATGACGGATGAAGGAAAATTCTGAGTATATTTTCTAAGTTTTATTTGTACATTAATTCTCAGAAAAGCCAGCTGGGATAGCGAAGATACAAATATAGGTGCAGATACATGGGTTTTCTTTAAAAAAAAGCAATCCAACTCTAATCTATTTGTCTTTGCATTCTCCATTCTGGTTTATGAAATCTCTTCTCATTTTATAAAATGAAAGATACACTAAATTGTTTCTTTTAAAACTTTGGTTACTGTTGGTTGAACACAGCATAGCAGTTGCACAGACTCCGAAGAACCGTAATAGGAACATGTGGAACAAACAAGCATTGGATGAACAAGCTCTAGATTATATGGGAGTTTAATTATCTTCAGGAACTACAAGAATGTGCCATTTTAGCCATGCGTATCATGGAAGTCAAACACTTTATAAATAATAACTGCAGCTAATGAATAGCAGCCATAACTATACAGAACAATCAGAGAAATATTTTCTCTGCTGTAGCTAAACTAATGGCAACATGGAAAGTATTTTCAGTTCTCTTTAGGAAAAAGAAATAGACGGAAGCAAAGGAGAACATCAAGCATCATTGAAATTGAAAGATAAAACACTGTGGAGGGCAATTCTTTTAGAAATCTTATTAAGCTTCTCTGTTAAAAACTGATGAGCTTGCCAGTGATCCTACACATCCTTTATCCCTGTGGTCTTTTCCCTTAGAAATAAATGCATTATCATCCAAACCATGGGAGAGTTTTACTTAAAGAAATTCATTTCTGTTACCATTAAAAAACCCTAAACACTAAGACACTGCATTTTACATGACAGATCCTCCTACAATTACTGGATTAAAAATGAAAATTATATGCAAATGAAAGCTTCATCTACTTGGTCAGACTGGCAACCATTACCTCAGTTTTCAAGGAACTCCATGAGTAGTGCTGCATTACATAGGACTGACAACATACTGACTTTAGTACCTCTGAGTGCTACGTGTTACCCTCTTATACAAGTCTAATTAAAGGACTTGTGATTTGCACTACCTAGAGGCAAGACACTTTAAACAGAGCATGATAACACATATTTCCCTGTTTGCCTATTCCTCTAATCAGCTATAAAGATTAACACATCTGCATTCTAGTTCCCTTTCTACTTGAGTATAGCGTGGGACAGAGTGAGGCCATAGAGACACCTGAAGAATCTCTCTTGTCATCTCTCTATGTCCTCTCCCAGAAGAATCACTAAAAATCTGACCAATGCAGTCACATCTCTTGAGATTGCATGGGTAAAACAGACCTTATTGCTTTGAAGACGGCATTTGCAATGCTGTTGTCCTTTCACTGTTAAATAACCATAAAATTGTACTAAATCACAGAAGTTTAAATCTTCTTTTCAAGAGACTTTTCCAGTATCTAATTTTCAGCTCATTTCTTATTCAGCCTAGTGCTGCTCATTACCATGAATTCCTTTGGTATTCATTGTAATAGCACTAATTATAATGGAATTGTTTGTTATTCATTACAATAGTACTGATCTCAAAGAATTCATTTGACGTTTATAAGGACGTCACATGTATTTTCTCAGCATACAATTGTAATTTAGCATCTGTAAACTATTATTTAATAGAAACATAAAGTTAAACTTCAGCTACATTTTAGAAGAATAAAATATGGGCCTACTACTACTGAAGAGATGGAAGACTCAGTCCAGTTTTTTGAAGGGAATTTGATGGGCAATAGGACTTATCAGGAAATCAAAAACAATTTTGATGTGTGTTTTCATTTCTGTTATGAGTTTTTACTACAAAATGCAAACAGTTCTTTATTATTCCATAGTAATCAATATTCTTTGTGCTGCCTCTAGAGATATATCTTCAGATATATACATTTAATGTATGCACTTTAAAGAAGAGCCAGCTTTATGCTGTTCTCTGAGAATCCAAATTCAGGCATTGAAATAAGCCCTTCTGGATGTTTCCAGTTGTATCGGGTTTGCATGGCAAGGATTTGGTAGCGAAGGCTACAGGGGTGGCTTCTGTGAGAAGCTGCTAGAAGCTTCCCCCATGTCCAATACAGCCAACACCAGCTGACTCCAAGCTGGACCCACAGCTGGCCAAGGCTGAGACCATCAGCGACAGTGGTAGTGCAGCTGGGATAACATGGTTAAGAAGAGGAAAAAAATCCTGCTGTGCAGCAGCAGCTGGAGGATAGGAGTGAGAATATGTGAGAGCAACAACTGTGGACACCAAGGTCTGCGAAGAACGAGGGGGAAAAGGTGCTCCAGGCGTAGGAGAAGATATTCCTCTGCAGCCCGTGGTAAGACCATGGTGAGGCAGGCTGTCCCCTGCAGCCCATGGAGGACCCCACACCAGGGAGGGTGGATGCCTGAAGGAGGCTGTGACCCAACGGAGACCCCAGCTGGAGTAGCCTCCTGGAAGGACTTGTGACCCTGTGGAGAGAGAGGAGCCCACACTGGAGCAGTTTTGGTGCCAGAATTTGTGACCCCATGGAAAGGATCCATGCTGGAGCAGTAGTTCCTGAAGGCCTGCACCCCATGGAAGGGTTAATTGTGTATACAGAGTGAGAGTATTCACAGCTTTTATCTTGTTTAACTAATATGCAATAGTATCAGTGTATATCTTATGCTTTCATCAGGCTTAAAATCTCTTCACTGAAACTGCTGGAATAACAACTCATCACTTCTGTTTTCCATAGTGGTTAAGTGGTACACATCAGCATAGTTAGAATAATATATATAGCAAAAGTAATATGTATAGCAAAATAGCAATACAAGAAATATATATAGTAATATGTATAGTAATAAAGTAATAAATATATTAACATTGGAAACTGCACTTAAACATAAGCAAAAACTTTTTGATTGTGAGAGTAGTCAAAGACTGGAAGAGGTTACCCAGAGGTTTGGTGAAGTCTCCATCCCTAGTGATATTCAAAACCTCACTGGACATGTCCCTGAGCAAACAGCCAGTTTTCGGCAGGCAGGTTGTACTAGGGATTATCAGGGTCCCTTCAAACCACAATGATTTTTTTTTTTTTTTTTTACTATGTAGGGTAATGGTACCTTTTCCTTTATTTGAACAGGAAATTCAGAATAAATAAGCCAGCTTCCAAGCCAATTATTTTAATTAATTATTTGTGACATGCGACAAAATAAGTAGTTTTGTATATGGTCCTTATCTTATTTTCCCTCACATGCAAGTTCCTGTTGCAAGGCTAGAATCAAGATGCACGTTCCTCTCAGTTTATTTACAGAAGGCAATATTTTGAAAAGTATATTTACAAACAGGTTTGAAGGCCTGTTCTGGAGCACTTCATTGATCCTGGAGTACTTCAGAGGTACTCTTACAGGACTGAAGAGGGAATAACATAGTAGCAAGGCGCTCACAGGAACGCCCTCTAATCATTTCTCTATTGCAACTCACTGTCAAATGTGATATCAGTAATCAGTAGCTTTTAAGAGATCTCAACACAACACTTCAATACTTTGTACATGTGTAAACAAGGAAATGACACAATACTGATGATGTTTATGATGCTGGTAATACAGAAAGCTCACATTACAATAAAGTTTTATGGAAAAACTGATTAGAATAGATTGACCTAGTGGATAAACTGGATGCTAATCTAAATCTATTTAGAAATTGAAGGGGCACTAATAAGTCTAATTACATATCTTAAAAACAAACAAACAAACAAACAAANAGACAATTAAAAAAAAAAAAAAAAAAAAAAAAAAAAAAAAAAACACACACAAAAAAAAAAAAAAAAAAAAAAAAAGAAAATGGCACCTCTTTGTCCATATTCATGTGAAGGTCTTCAGAGCCTAACAACAGAGGATGGAATCTTGTATCCCTATTAGAATCCCAAGAGTCCTGATATACTAAATATCAAATGAGACTCCAAAATGAGCTTTTTATATATGCCTCTTCACCTTCTCCAAGTAGTATAGAAACATCTGGATTTTCAAAAACACCTGCATCAAAGGTGACTCATTAAAAGCAATATATTAAGAATTGCCTTCAAAGAAACAATAATGGAAGTGATAAGACAGTTGTCATTAAATAGCAGTTCTGTCTTAGTAGTTACCATGTGATTGCACACAGTGTGACATCCATG
This sequence comes from Rynchops niger, assembly GCA_013400035.1. NCBI lineage: Eukaryota > Metazoa > Chordata > Aves > Charadriiformes > Laridae > Rynchops > Rynchops niger. The sequence goes on from VXBH01008396.1 coordinate 288,804, forward strand.
TATTTTCAGCTAACTATACGGAAAGGTTTTCAATTCTGCTACCCCATCACCCCCTCAGTGAATTAACAGGCTGAGTACAACTTCTGTTTATGAATTCTGAATGTCATAAAACCAAGTATAATCCATGACTCCAAGAAAAAATGTGATGGTCACACATACACTTGTATATTATTTACAATTACTCTCTTTGCATGCACAAAGATCCCCATGTTTCTAGAACATATGAAATCTACTATATACATAAAGATCAGCTTTGAATACATAGAGGTTTTGAGAAAGCATTAGGTCGTTATTACATTTCCTGAAATATTTTTAGGTGTGTTTCAATATTAACTTTAATAATACTGATACCTATACTATGGTTTTAGTTCAATTAATATGATGGTCACAAGATCATGAGGGAGTCACTGTATCTACAAATTTCAGTTCTTTTTTAATGCCTCTGCTTTCTGTTCCTAATACATGCTCTGTTCTTTTCATGCTCTCTGTTACTTATTTTCCCCATTGCTAGTGAGAAAGTGAAATAATCAGCTTATATGAATGAAATGTAGTAAGCTATATAATGCTAAAAACAGCGCAGGGAAAACAAGGTGTAATTAAAACACAGAATTCCCCTTGCACTGGCAAATGATTAAGAGCTTTGTTGCGGAAAGGACAAAGATAAAGGTATTCCTAAGAATGAGAGCAAATATGGTTCTGCATATTACATTGTAGAAATTTCTCATCCGTAAGTAAAGATTAACCTTCCAGTGATGCCATGTTGACAGGGTTGCCTGTTTTTTTGAGCAGTCCCTAGGAATCAATGTTCAATGTGTGAAAATACAAAAATATTGACCATGTGTCAAATGTTTTGTACTAAAATCTCAAGATGTTATTATTTCCTATTGGAAGGCTTCTGGTCAGCTAGTCAGAAGTCCGCACCCTTCACTGAAATGGTGGTGTGTTTTTCACTTGGGATGTGATTCTTATGATTTCCTCTTAGTACCTGAAACCCAAATTTGACATTTAAACTAAAAAAATATGAAGTTACACATCCAAATACACTCAGATATTCTGATCTAATAAATGATGAGCTGACATGGAGTTCCCTCTTGGATGATGTGGAGGGAAAGCTCCAGCTTCAACCAAGTTTTACTCTATATGTTAGCATGCCATGGAGTAAAGACTGACTGATAGTACTGCCCAGGTGAGGGAGACGCCATCCACTTCTGCCCAACTCTACCTCTAGCAGTACTAGAAAAACAAACTAAGCACAGGTAATTGCTGTAGAATCATAAAACAGTTAGAGTTGGAAAGGACCTTAAAGATCATCTAGCTCCAACCGCCCTGCCATGGGCAGGGACACCTTTCACTAGACCAGGTTGCTCAGAGCCTGGCCTTGAACACCTCCAGGGATGGGGCATCCACAGCTTCTGTGGGCAACCTGTTCCAGTGTCTCACCACTCTCAGAGTAAAGATTGTATGAGTGAAGTTTTTCCAAATGCTTAGTCTGCATCTGCCATGCTACTTGTTTAGGTGTATGTTGGGAAAGACAGAAGCACAAGTGAACTCTAAATAACTTTAACTTACAACACATTTGGGGCAGGAAACCAAAGCGGGTTAGTAAACTAGGTGAAAACAGCTTTAGTTATGGAAAAAGGCAAAACAATTGGATTGGGTGATGTGGCTGGTGAGACCATTGTCAGGTTTTACCAACCTTCTAAGTCAGAAAATGATAAATAGTGAAAATATTAGCCCCTCCATGTAACAAATACAGAGCATCCAACACCATGTGAAAGGCTGAATCCAAGGTGGAACTACTACATATATAAATCTTCCAGTACTCAGGCATATTGACCAGTTCAAATAAAGCATCTTGTACTTGTGAGTCTATGCTGCTAATCACAGCTGGACCAAGGTACAGGGACCTCCATTGGTGTGAGTGTATTCTGTACAGAGTGATTGAGTGTGTCAGAAGTACAGAAACCTTGAAACAGAAAGTCATCCACTTGCTATGCACGTACTGTTCAGTAAACAAAAATCTAAAATTTATGTCAATCAGCGAAGTGGTTCTATTTTTACCACTGCCTCAACCTAAATTCTTCTGCGATGTAGACCATAAAGAAATAAACAAATCTCCTTATGAAAATTTAGGGATTGACAGTCTTAGCATCTCAGCTAAGTCCTTTGTTAAAGTACAAATATAAAACCAGACAAATACTTATATTAGAACAAGAAGGATTTAACAGTAAAATCAGCACTTGGATTTGCAACAGAACACAAAACTGAAGCCTGCCAAGTAACAAGATCACGGGTGAAATCTACACTTCATCCTTAAATTCCACTAATGCAGCACATGTGTATTGTATTTCAGTAACACACTCTAAAGTTTCCAAAGAACGGGATTCCTTTCATAAAGTCTACTCTTAAAAGAAGGGTCACTTGGATTAGGTCACTTTGCTGAAGCAAAGTGGGTTTTATTTGATGGGTTATATTTGTTTTGAGGACCTCAGTCTCGTATTTCATAGCTTCTTTCATCCCTGTCATGGGGCCTGGCATACTTTCTAAACCATCAAGCTTCCTAAACATGGGATTGCAATTACAAAAAAAAAAAAANAATAAAAAAAAAAAAAAAAAAAAAAAAAAGAAGAAGGAGAAAAGATACAAAGTATAAAATTAGGAAATTAAGAGAGAAAGCGATGCTTACACCATAAAAATCATTAGCTGTTTATCTCTGTAAGAATATTTACCATTTTTGCTCAGTGACTTTTCCTCAGTCCAAAACTTTTTTCTCCCGTTGCAGTTTGATTCCAGTCATTTTTGCTCCAGGGAAATAAAAACACCGCATCACAAATCAGGTGTGTGTGCATGATGCAATTTTAGGGTTTCCAATGATCTACAGTGACTAAAAGCAGTTGCTATCATCCTTATGATATCTTTCTCTACACTGGCTTCACACATTCAAACATTTGGAGAGAGGAAACAAAATCCTAAGACTTTCATCTCTACTGTTCTCAGTAGGCAATCAGAAAACCATACAGTATCATTGCCAGGCCACTTCTCAGCACAAGAATAAGGCCAGTTGCATATGGTTTAAAGTATTTAAACCACCAAAACAAAAAGTTCAGAAAATTCTGTAATTTCAGTTTGGATTAGTCCAGTAAAACTTGTCTGTTCAAAAATTTTCTATTGGAAGAAAAATGCTGCCAGTGTGGGCTGATTTCAGCTTTCTGGGACAACTAACACCAAAACTGGATGAGAAAGCAGCTGTTATGTTTGTATCCGTCACATTGCTAAAGTTCTTAAAAACTAAGAGATCTGATTATTAGCCTTTCCTTCAACTAATTCTTAGAAACCTTAGCTGATTTAAGGTGTCAATAGTTTAAATTAGCAACATCTGGTTTTCAACAATTTGTTTTGTGACTTTGCCAGGCTTGTAATTTTTAACCAACATCACAAGATAGCCCAAACTGACATACACACTTCTTGAATTTGCCTTATTACAAAAATTCCTATAGAATCCTGTTTTGGCACTAGGTGATCATTTTCAAGTTTTGTGGAAAAAAACCAATCTTTCTCAGGTTGTTCATTGTTTCCAGATATATTGTGGCAGCATCTCAGTATCTAACATCCAAGGCTGCCTGGTTGCCCTTGTTTTTCAGGGTCACATCTTAGAGAAATTCTAGTGCTGCATAATTTTGGAATATATTTTTTCCCTTCTTTGTACTACATAAGAGTTAGAGTTGTTGCAAAGAACATCTAGGAAATACCGGCCTCATTAGTAACTTAAGGCACTATGTGCTTGATTCAGTTTTCTAACCACAAAAACTTTAAGCTTGAGCAAAAAGAATAGGTTCCCAATTGATTCAGTTGCCTAAACCTGATAAGCTTAGTGCATTTTCAGTTACATTTGGTCATCTTCTTTACTTTCTGCAGCCAGTTCAAAAGGTTGCAAGTCTCCAGCAGGTCTTCTGTCGTATCTTCTAGGCCCTTGCAGACATCTCTGCCATAGTCAGATAATTTCAATGTCAGTAAGTGTTTATATTTAAGCAGCTGAACATTATCTTGGGAGTCAGTTCAAACTGAGAGTTTACAGATCTAATGCAAATTTTCTAACCTATTTATGTTCTGTTTTGACAACCTCCTAAATAAATGTGAATTATAGAAAAAAAAAAATTCTCTATCTTAGAGGATATATCAAAATTTAAAACTACATTAGTGATTGTAAGGTATTTCAAAACTTCAGTGGTTAAAGCTGTGTAAGGATTCTTTTGATGTCACAAACCAGATCGATAAAAAAGTACAGCCGGATCTTCACAAAAACTTACATCAGGCAAAGTTTTTCCCTCCGATAGGAGTGTCTTCAAAGTTGGCATTGCAAATGCAAATGTTGTGTTTATAGCTGAATATGACAAAGACAAAGCAGAGAGAATCGTGCTTAGATTTCATTTAATACTGCATGGAAATAATACTATTCACTAGTCTTTGGAATTTCAGTGACTTCATGCAATAGTTAATATATAAAATATCATGGTCAGGTATGATATTTATGAGTTTTCCTGTCCATGCTTAACCTCAATGTAATATGCAGAGGGACATCAGGAGAGAGATTAAGCTGATTCATTCCTGACAAAGGGAATATGTTATTAAGAATAGCACTTTCTAACATTAAAATGACTAGGAAGGGCACTGAGGGAACTTGGGAAGGCAGACAATAATCATATTTCCTATTGAAGGAAAAGGTGCAATCTGGGTGGCAAGAAAATAGAAGACTCATTCTCAAAGAAAATGACATAGTTCCAGGACTAGTGATATCTTCAGCTTCTGTCTGTGTTTTGTGAGTATCCTTCCAAGTAACATCTTTGTTACGTCTTTGAATGGTATCAAATGTTCCATCCCACTTGCAGAAAGTGGCTTATATTTACAGCATCTCTCTAAAAATGAAGTTTCTTCAGACATGTAAGTTGTGTTTGGAATTCCTGGAAACTGTGATAATTTNTTTTTTTTTTTTTTTTTTTTTTTTTTTCTAAACTGTACTTATTTTAGTACTAGAATATCACAACTGGAAAGAAATACTGAAATAAAACAATGTCTGCAAAATTGGTATGATTCATGCAAGCATATGTATTTGAGCAATACATCTTAGATTCCCTTAACATTAATAAATAAAGTAGTCACTTTCTGGATACGATCTATTTTATTTCAGTGTCTATAGTTAAATGAGATGAATCTCACACATTCTTTCTTGAAACTTAGCACGGCCATGAGGTCCCCAACAAGAGCTCCAGCCTCCTGGGAAAACAGCAGCACTCCATTTCTTTGCAGTTAATAGTTTACATTATCTTTGTCAGTCTTCTGTTTCACTTGATTTTATCAGCTATTCTGCCTTTTCACAAGAACAAAAAAACCACTAAAATTAGGTAACTCTCAGATTCAAAGCAGCAGTTTTGTATATGCCAAATAGAGAGGAACTATTAAGATAAATGTGACTTTCTGGATGTTAAACATTTCTGACAACTAGGTTATTTATTTAGGAGGCTACTTAGAAATAATCTTTACCTTTTGTACTGATTCCATTTTCAAACAGTTCATCAAGCATTCATGTTCTCTATCATTGCCATAGGATTTATAAATGACTCTGCTTTCTTCGTCTCCTATGTGGCTGAAGTACTTCTCTTAGGCAACAATAGCACTCTCAAAAGCTGCGTTCTCCTCTATGTGCTCATCTAATGGTACAACAGTGTGAAAAATCAAATCTATTTGTTTTCTGTTCATATTGTTGTTAAGGCTTCCTTAGGGAGGTTAGAATTCAGTAACCAAGTATATTTTTCATCTAGAATTGCATAAAGTACTTTGTTTGGGAATATTTTAAAGATCTTACCATTAAAATGAAAAAAATGTCAGATTTTATTTATATTTTAAAAGTTAGATTTGGAGAGTTACAGAGCAACTCCATAAGGCAGCACACTCAGTTTTTGGACTTCCTGTTGTATATTTAATGCTCTTTCTGAAAGAAAGAGTCAGAGCAATCCAATCAGAGATTCATTGTCCCCAAAACTTCAAACTTTCAGGTTTGCATTGTCATAAATACTCCTAAATAGAGCCTGGGACTTCACTGAAACCAGAAAGATTTTAGGCATTTTTGACAGCCCCTTCCTCATAGATGTTGTTGTCCTGCTGCACTTTCTTATACATTGAAATTGGTACACACAGAAAAAAAAATGGAAGAGATTAAGTATATGTCTATATAGAGAAAGGTGCTGTTGCTAACAATATACTGAACTTAGAAAAAGCATAGAATTCAAATAACTTTTTGGACCCCAGTGTAGAAGATATTTTTTTCTTACACCATGAAGAAAAACTAAGAGTTGTTGCTCCTAGTATTCACATATGTATAGCACTAAATAGATTTTTAATTTTGTTTCAATAGTTAAAAAGCCAGAAAAAGGCCACTGAATTTGACAAGATGATGTCAGAATTTAGGCAAATAGTGAATTTTATGTATGGAAACATCTTCCATTATTCTCTCTCATGTAGAAACTTAGAATCATTTCATCAAACTTTTATTTTGAATTTCCTTCACCTATAGAACAAATCCATTATTCGCTGTGGAAGCTAATTAAGTAGAACTAGATGGTGGTAAACTAAAATGCAAGAATTTTCTACAAATATCATTCAAGTTGAAATAATTCACTGGAGCAGATGATTCAGTATTAGGATATTTTGAAGAATGATGAACTTGAATTCAGTAAAAAATTTTATGTGCCCTTTCAACACAGGTTTTTTTAGCTTTAGATACTGTGTGCAGAACCTCAACTTTTCCATAAATCAATTTTGATAACCAGTTTAAAAAGGGGAATGAAATGATGCAAAAGTTCAAAGTTCACAAGACAAACAGAAAATGTTTTACTTTTTCATTGTAATCCATGAACAAAGTAAATTGCTCGACCAATGGTATTTCCAAACCTGGTCTCTTTTTCTTCTCTTCCTTTTATTTTTTTTTTTTCACTTTGAGATTGCTGTTATTGAACAGAAGCCCTGAGAAGTCATGGTAAAACTGATGACTGGTTCTAAATTTCATCAATGGAGAGGGCTGGAACATTTACACAAAACATTTTCTGAGGACTTCTGCAAAAAATGAGCAACATTAAACTAAAAATAGCTGGAGTGTGAAATCTGTCTTCTATTATTAATGGCACTTTACTATGCCATTGGTATATACAAAACATATCTCCTAAGTACACTTAGTCCTATTTTTTTCTGTTTCTTACAAACCAAGGAGTGAAATTCATCACAGGACTGTTTGTTCAAAGTTCTGAGTGGGAGATTTTAGCTATGTATGAGTGGATATGTTTGAAGTTTCAGAGGGCATTGCAATTTCTCTTTTATGGATGGAACTGTCATTCAAGGGAATGAAACTGCTGTCCAAAATAGGCAGACAAAAGTTTGGGTTCTTTAAGGTCAGGAATTTCTGGAAAATATACAGATAGACATACTTTCTTAAAAATAAGTAACTTAATTTTAAACTCACTGAAAATTATCTATGATTTTTTAAAATATATATCACAAATACAGGATTTTACTTCACAGTAAACTATGGAATTGAACTAAGACACACAATTATTACTGTAAGAAGCAGAACATTTGAAAAATAAATTTAAGCTGTCTACCTTGAAGAAGAGATGACAACAATTTTAATGAAGAATATTACAGCTTTTTCCCTTTTTGTACAGGATAAATAACTTGCTACCCTAAGCAAGTCTAGGCTATAAGACTAGTAAACTTGACTAATACAATATGCTGTAAATTTTAAATACAACACGTTGTAGTTATGGCAAACATGATTAAATGTTCCCATTGATCATTAAAAAGTAACCATAAAACTTTTCAATGTCTTGGCAACATCAAAGGAGTATTCTGAAACATTATGTTCTTAATACAACAGCACAAGCAACAAAAAATATTAGATAAAAGATTCTAATATGACAGGTACATAGTGAATAAAGTTTGCCTTCTTAAAAATAATTTTACATCTGAGTGTGATTCATAGATTCGTTTTTTATATTTTTTTTTTCCTCCTATAATTCAACCACAGTAATATCTTCCCACTCAGGTTTTGGTTGTATGCAAGTAGCATGCCTCACTCTTGGATTTAAAATTTCAGATAGAGAACCTCCAGCAACAGTCAGAAGGTTTATTCTTTAAATCCTGCTCGAGGCAAGCTCAGTTAGGTCTTAGATATCTGGGAATGTGCAGACTATGGATGAATCAAAGGTCTAAAGTTTAGATTTAGATCAAGCTCTTCTAAAATCAAAACTGCTTATATCTGTGGGTTTTTTTCCCAGATCATTTGATGGAGAAAGTAATATGGTTTCAACGGAAATGGAGAGTTCTACACAAGATAGAAAGGTGTCTTTCACCACTTTCCATCAGAAGAAAATACAAGGAGGTAGTATTAACATAAGAAATTAGCATGTCTTTTTCTTATCTGAAACAAGTAGTAGTACAGGAAAATTTCAGAATGCCACAGAACACAGACTGTAAATTTAACTCTAGCAAATATACTTTTTAACTGGAAATGTAAAAGAAAAAGTCACCTTGGACATGAAGATGATGCACATGGAGATTAGTGTCAAGGTGCTTAACAGCTCTGATGATTTGGACATGAGGTGGTTAAAAGCCCATCATTTAGCAACCCTACTATTAATGATACAAAGAGCATCTCTTTGGCATGTATCCTACTTTTGATCCAGCACTGGCTGTGAATTTCCTAAGTACCAAGCATTCACCAGATACAGCCTTCTTTTATAGGGCTCTGCTTTTTGTCAACAATTATCATGCAGCATATGCCCTTGGAGGCAGATTCTACCACTGATTAGTCCAGCCTTGTTCTTTAACACCTTCTCCTGTCCTGTTCACTGGGGTTTGGAGATACTTCTCAAAAGATGCTGTAAAGAAGCACCAGAAAAACAAGCTTTTAAAAAAAAAAAAACCAACAAAAACAACTTTCTTCAAGACCTTTCATAAACTGTGACTATTTCTCTCAGTTTATGAACAAATGGTGTTAATATTTATTTTGTTACCATTTTCCCTCCTCCACATACACATCACGATTCACTTCATAGCATTTCTTTGTTTCATCTCTTTATTTTTGTATTCATAGCCTGCTAGTTTTCAGGAATAAGAACTTGTCTCTTGCAAGGTTGCAACATAAGCAACCATGGATCATTCAAAACTGGAATTTGTTTGTGCCTGTGAGAGGCTGATAGATATGAATTATCTCACTGGTGATGGGTACCATGTAAATTAAAGTTTTCTAAGCGTATCCACAATTGTCCTATACATCATGAAGATATTTTCTTTTCCCTTTTGAAGGCAGATGGTATACAAAACCTTTTTAGTTGGTATCTAATGAGGCTGTTACTGTAGATGTTTAAAAGTGTTAAAGGTCATCTTATTTTAGAAGAGATGGCAGTGTTTAAACTTCCTCTCATTGTCTATGGATCCTGAAAATCATGGTGTTTGTATATCTACACTAAAAAGTTATTTTTACAACAAAAATATGGACCCCCATCCCAACTATTAATTTTTGACAAGTCACTTTCTTCTGAACCTCCTTTTTAAGTTTCTGCTTTAGCCCAATTTATATACATATTAAAAAATAAAATAAAATAAAATAAAATAAAATAAAATAAAATAAAATAAAATAAAATAAAATAAAATAAAAACAACAGAACAAGTGCATTAAGAAAGTACTTCTGGTATTTTCTGTTCTTTGTCTATCTGGTATGATATATATAAAGAAGAATATTGCTTTCCTAAAGTTACGTGCTTTCTAACATCCATTTCCTATAAAGGCCATTAAAGAAAGATAAATAATTTGTCTAAATAAAGATTCCCAATTCTATACTCTACTGGAATAGGAAGTCATAAGCCATTTCAGGAATTACAAGAAAACATTAGAGTATTTTCTTGGAAACTCTATCATAAAGAAGCAGTCTTGCTAAGAGTCACACATAAATTACTGCAGAATTATGCCAATGCTAAAATGTATTTGTGAAAGTGCATGCAATAAGTATTGCATATCTAATGAAATAAATGCTATTGCATGCAAGCTCTCTGCTGATGACAATATATTTATTACTCTGCTTAGGAAAGCTAAGTGTTCTGGGCATTGATCACTGCAGAACTTCATTGTCTTGAATAGCTTTTCTCTAAAAACAATTCTGTTTCTTTAAAAGAAAGCATCAGTGACAAATGCTAAATGCATGACTAGTCAATAACTGAGTAAGACGGCATTGCAGGCAGGAGAGGAAAATGCTGGTGCAGCTTCAGACTTACCATCGCAAAGGAGAAAGAACTGCGCTTTTCAAGACTTGCTGAAGTCTTGGGAATAAATTTCTATGGCAAAGTTAAGCTTACCTGGGGAAAAAATGGTATTGAACATATTATTGTGTTTAACACAATACTGGCAGAGTGTGCATCTTTATATCACAGGAATTGCTAATGGTCTTTATTATTAGTGTAAAATGATTAGAACTTGGCAGAACCTCAATTGGGAATTGCATTTATACTACTTGTTAGCAGTAAGAAGGCCCATTTAATGACCAGATGTGTGCTTGTATTGTTACATCACAAATTTGATAAAGATTAGTCTCTGTTTAACTTTTTCCTTAGAATCTCTCTTGTTTTTCACCAATGATGTCAGTGAATTTGAATGATTTTCAGAAGACGAGGCATGGCACATTTTCAGATTAAAAGAATAAAGCCAAAAAATATCTAGTCAATATAGTGACTAGTGCCTTCTTGGCTATTCATCTGACCATATATAATTTAGTTACCTGTGAATCGGTTGAGTGGTGCCATGGGAGATCCCTGATGGTATTTGAAACACCTCCTAAGGACTAGTAGATATGGGGCAGAAATTTTACCTTGTATGTTAGACACCTTTGGTTAGGTAAGTGAATCCTCTCCTGGAAAAAGTCTGCATTCAGTTGACATCTAGAGCCATTTTAATTTCTGTGGGATATTCTGTCTGGCCTTCAGCTTGTGGCCTGGAATAAATTAAAAAATGGATTGATTCCTAACCACGTGCTTTAGCAAAAGTGAGAACACTCCATAGCTCTATTCCATTCCAGCTCAGGTTTAACTACATCTCCACTGCCTACATAATGGGAACTTACACTCCTAGCCATATATGTTGACACTGATATATAAGTTTCTTAGTCTGGAAGCGAGTCCCACTTGAACAATAAAATGAAATTTAAAACTGATCTGCTATTTTCCCCCTTAACAGTATCTATTTTGTGATAATTTACAATATTCTAGGTATAAGTTCTTTATGATGCATACTCAAAAACTCAATGAACTCCTATAACAGTCCATAAATAAGACAGGCATAAATTTTCAACTTTTTATATTATGATTTTTTTTTTTTTCTGCTGACAGGTACAAGTATTTTTGGTCCACATAAAACACACAGAACATGAAGGAGTTCATCCTATCCAAATTAATAACAATATTTGGAGCCTCAGCATGGCAATACATGATCACAAATGGTAAAATGGTTCTCCACAATCACTCTCACTCCTTTTGTTATCAGTTTATTTTTCAATCAGGGTTACTAGGACAGAACTCCTTCAGTTCAAATAAAGCCCTTCCATTAAAGAAAGTTTGAAGTCTTTAGCTGAAAGCTATTCAAAACAGAATACTCTTCAAAACTGTTAATATATTTTTTATTTAGCCACCACCAGTAATATCAGTTTATTAACATATAATATTCTTTATATGTTTACATATTTTATCACTGATATCTACAATCTGCCACCAGCTTCGCTGAGTGATAGAAACTTTTTTGTCAGGTCTTCAGTGCAGTTTAGGAATGTTGGTAACTCGTGCAGGTATTAATAGTCCTAAATTCAAACTGAGTAAAACTTTATTTCAATATTTCTTCAGTATGTTACGGTAGGTTGAAAATATAAGAAAAATAAAACCACAGTTTCTTGGAAGAAGTGTGACTAATCTGAGAAATTTAATGTCACTTGAAATGAAGAAGGATCTTAAACATTATTGTTTCTTGTTTTCACAGTATAATGAGAATATAAAATTTTGTAGAAGTGCCGTTCTTGCATACAATCAACTCTGTTCTTCCACAACTGTGTTAGTAATTTCTTTAATCAGAATCAATCACAAAGTTCCATGCTTAGAAGTAGTCATTTACATCCTATTTTTCACAGGTGTTGAAATTCCTCAGAGTTCGGTAGATGTTATGGGTGTGTAGTACCTCTATAAGTCAGTCCATGAAACGCATACTTAAGCACCTAACGAAAGGTGACCTTACTCTCGTAGGATGCTGAGCATCCATATTGAAGTTAATGAAGCTGCAGCACTTACTACATCTGAAAATCAGATTAAATTTAGCTGCATAACTTTAAACTTAAAAGCAAGCCAAATTCTGATTACAATGGAGAAAATTTCCATCTTCCTGTTTTGTCATTGCCCTCCTAACTGTCATCCACCTGTCTGCTTTTTTCTGTCCTGGAGGTGGATCACTGATGGGGGGGGTGTTGGATTTTGGTGGGGTTTTTTTATCTTTTAAACTGCATCTTTTCCAGCCTTTCATAATTGTATGGTAGCTTCTCTCTTGGCAATATTTTTGGTTGAATTTTTCAGAAAGGGAAGTATATTTCTGGTTTCCTCTGATGAGTTGACAGTAGACTTAAACTGAGAGTTGGAAAAAGATGTTACATACCACACAAACAAGCACTATCTACAATATTTCATTACCTCATTCTTATTACTGTGAACTAAGGGTTGGTTTTTTCCCTATGGATTCATTAAGATTTTAGATACAAATTTAAATAACTGTTTTGTTCCGAGTGATTTAGAATTTAAAAACAAATGCACGCCTTACTCACTGGGGAAAGGGGCAAATTATGTGGAAACATGCCTGTACTTCTTTTAACATTAAAGTTTCATCCTTTGGGACTTTACCAGAAGTCATATAAAGGTTGTGCAATTTCACAGAATCACTTAACCAAACAGTCACAGAATAGTTGAGGTTTAAAGGCACCTCTGTACAGTGTCTAGTCCAACTCCCTGCTCAAAGAAGAGTCACCTAGAGCAGGTTACTCAAAACTTAGTTTTTGAGCATCTCCAAGGATGCAGGCTCCACAACCACACTGGGCAACCTGTTGTAATGTTAAATCACCCTCACAGTAACTTTTTTTTCCCTATGTTTAAATGGAATTTCTTGGATTTCAGTTTGTACCCATTGCTTCTTATCCTGTCACTGAATATTTAACGTAAATTTCCTTAAAGATCTGTAAATCAAGAGTTCCATACAGTATGTCACACAATGGATCAAACAATCCAAGTAGGTAAAGAAATACCTGAAAAGACTTCTTAAACAAATGCTTCCAGACAGCCAGTACAAAAGAAATATACTTTTATTTTGGGCTGCTGCTGTGCCTGAATACATGAAGTCTCATCCTGCGTGGCAGTGTATAAGTTTAAAAAAATTCTTTCATCATTGCCTATTACTGTATACTCCTTTTCCCTTTGATCCTTTTCTATGTGATGATCTAAAGAAATTGTATTAAAAACTCCACAGGGTCAGAAAAACAGTGTTTCACCTGTTGGTTTCTTAAACATAAATTTTGTTTTCTTTTACCTTTTCTTCACAGTTATATTTTTTTTCTCCCTGACGCGCTATAGATTGATCCATGATCTCTGGATGGAGCTGTTCATCAACATCTACCAGATTTCCTCAGAATTTTACTATCTTTTTATACCCCCAGTTATTATTTTAGTGTATTGGGACCATGGTCAAGCACCTAGCATGTTGGAATCTAAACAGTTTTCACAACAAACAGAAGCTAGTTCAGAGGTCATGCTGATATTCAATTTTAAGAAAATCCATTTTGGAGGACAAACATGTTTCTTTCCCTGTTCTGTTTAACAAATACTTAAATAAATAAAACAAGTACCTCACTATGCCAAATTGTACTTGAGTCTTTGCTATCCCAAATTCCAAACCTGAGGAATTAGCTGTGAACTTCCCTTTTGAAGATGAAAAAACAGTGCCAAATTCTCATATTTTTTTTGTTTCTGTCTATTTATAAGGAACCTGGTAAGGAAACTTAATGTCACACTTGATGTCTTGATTTAATTGAAGATGGAACATAAAATGATAGCAGACAGCAAAGGATTATTGTATAATGAATACAGAGAGAACTATATAGTGGTGGGGAGACCTTGTTTTTAAGAGATTGGGATTAGAAAAGTTTTCTGATTGAAAAATGTTGTTGGGTTTTGGTGTATTTTTTTATTTTTCTTTTTAAGGGAAAAATTTAGCATGAAAATGAATTAATTTTCTCAGGGTTCTTTGCTTGTTTGTTTAATTATTTTTCATTTGTCCTCCCCCCCGCTCCGCCCCAATGAAAACAGACTGTACATTAAGATTAGGTTGTCCAGCTGTTAAGTGACAAAACCCAGGAAGTTAGAGATGACATTTTTCAAGAGACTTTCCTTTTTTCAATACTTCCTGTGGGTCTAAATTCAAATTTGAACACACTCAAAGAAAGATAAATTTCTTGTGCTTAGTCTTGATGTTTAGTCCATGTTTCTTCGGCACAGAAAATAGTCACATGGGAGTAAAGTCTCAGTAGCCTACACTCTGCCATGGATTCTGTTATTGATCAAAAATCATGGCTTTGAGCCTTGGGAAGACCTTTACACTCATGAAGGGTGAGTGTGATCATTCACATAAGAAAAGAAAAACCATGCTATTACCATTTGGCACTATCATAAGTGAGAGTGCTCATGATGGCACAGAGATTTGTGATGTGGTGAGGTAATTTTCTGCAAATTGAACTATACCTACTCACAAATTATGGAATCTCTAGTGGAATTAAATTCCATTTTGAAATTTCTTTCTGTACCTTTTGTTTATCTTAACTAAATTATCTACATACTGGCCCAGGGCCATTTTGAGTTTGGATGGCACCTACCACAGGAGACTGGTCTAATAGCTGCTCTAGACAATCCCTATGAATGATTTCAGGCTGCCCAGAGAGGTGGTGGAATCTCCAACTCTGGAGACATTCAAAACCCGCCTGTACGCGTTCCTGTGCAACCTGCTCTGGGTGACCCTGCTCTGGTGGGGGGGTTGGACTAGACGATCTCCAGAGGTCCCTTCCAACCCTGTGATTCTGTGATTTGTGTGAGATTACATACAGCTGATTAAGTATGCAAATACATACATTGAGATTTTGTCCTTTCCAATATTGCAGCAGAAATACTTCTATGTTTGTTCTGTTCTTAAAGCCATTGAGACAGAGCTCCTAAAGCACAGATAAAGAGTCAGGAAAAAAAGACACTCACAGAAACAATCCCTCCCCCAGCAAATAATTTGTCTTTGAGTTCTTAAATATACTCCATTTTCATCTGTAATGGGAGTAGGAAAGTGGTTGATCTTAACACAGGATTTAAGGACACTGAAGTAATATTTTAAGGACCGTTCTCAGGGACCAATGATGGAAAAGAAACACGTTGTAGAACTTCTCATCAAAGAACGTATTCAAAATTAAGTTAATACCTCCTAGGGGAAAAAAAAAGGTCTATAATTGATAAGTAAACAAATAATGGGATGTTGACCGTAAAAGTAAAAAAAGAGCCATAGCATTCTTTTTCTATGGAATACTGGAATTATTGTTTCAATTTAAAGGTGGATGCAACTTGTACAATCTAAGTGCTTTGATTCCCCAGGCTGAAGGCACTCTACAAGTTAAAAAGCACAAGGGCATCCGAACCAAGTGTGTTTCTTTGGTCTTCTATCTTATATCTGAAGAAAATACACATCTCTTGACCCTGCATATGTAGAACTGAGAAAGTTCCCTGAGAACATAGTTCTTTGAAGGCACAATTATCTATTTTCAACTGCAGAGAATAATGATTCCCATTTTAAATTATGCACGTCTAAATTACAAGGGCCATAAAGGGGTCATATCCTGTCCCTCAAGGTAAGATAATTAACAGTGTTCTGTACTTGTGGTACAGCCTAAGAAGCATGTTATGCCTCTGTATTGTGATTCTACACTTGAACATTTGCAAGGCAGTTTCCATATTGGCTCAGATGGCTTTTTCCAACGTGGAACACATCAGAAGCTAGTGTGATTTGTATGATATCAGAACAGTTCAAGTTCTCTGAGTATTTCTGGTTCAAGACATGCTTTTTTTTCTGGTGCAAAATTTTGGCATGACTTACAAGCATCAGAATTTTCACCCTTTTCGGGTTTGGTTGGGGTTTTTTTGTTTTGGTTTTTTTTTTTGTTTGTTTGTTTGTTTTTTTTTGTTTTTGTTTTTTGGTTTTGTTTTGGTTTTTGGTTTTTTGTTTGTTTTTTGTTTGTTTGTTTGTTTGTTTGTTTGTTTTTTTACTGTGAGCATGGCTGAGCACTGGAACAGGTTGCTCAGAGAGGTTGTGAAGTCTCCGTACTTGAAGGTATTCTGTGTGGACACAGTCCTGATCCACCTCCTGTAAGTTACTCTACTTGAGCACAGGGGTTGGACTAAAGGACTTCCACAGGTACTTTCCAACCTTAAACATTCAGTGATACTGTGATCTTCTGATTCTCCACTATTATTGCATTCTGCTTCTATTTGCTCATTTAGTTAAGGCTACTGAGAACATGGAGGGTATGTCCACCTACTCTGTTGTGGGGTCCTCCATGGGCTGCAGGTGGATACCTGCTCTGACATGGTCCTCTATGGGCTGCAGGAGGACATCCTCATCACTATGATCTTCTCCACAGGCTGCAGGGCAATCTCTGCTCCAGCACCCGAGGCACCTCCTCCCCTCCTTCACTGACCTTGGGATCTGCAATGTTGTTTCTCACATTTTTTCTTACTCCTTTCTCAGCTGCTGCACAGCATTTTTACCCTTTCTTAACTATGTTATCACAGAAGAGCCACCAGCTTTGCTGATGGGCTCAGCTTTGGCCAGCAGTGGGTCTGTTTTGGAGCCAATTGAAAGTGGCTGTGTGCAGGTAGAGCAGTCCCTGGTCTCTTCGCACAGAAGCCAGCCCTGCAGCCCCCTGACTACAAAAAACCTTGCTAGGTAAACCCAATACAAGGGGATTATTTTAAATTTATAGATATTCTGCACTGTAAAAGCTTGTTTACCTAGACAGCACAGTTTCCTGGTTTCTGGCCTGTTTCTGGATACATTTAAGCATTTCTAATGATGTTTTTCACATCTGATTTCAGATGTTGCTATCAGAAATGTATGATCAGTATCTATGCCTTAGGTCAGACAGATTTTTACTCTTTAACCTCCAGTTTATATGCGAAGTTAAAAATATTTACCTGCAACTGGCTCCCTTCTGCCTTATCGCCTGGGGTAATATGAAATTCATGATTTTGTGAAAAGCCTACCTGTTTCTTCAGTTTTGCTTTCATTGGAATTCTGCTTAAATATTATTTACCTTCAAGTTCTGTGTGGTTTTGTTTTGATTTGTTCCTAAACAATTTTTATGAATGCAGGTTCTTTTTTTTGGTTGATCCAGGTATTGTTTTAACTTTAGGTTGCTGTAAGAGATGGACCATAAATTCCCTGATGAGGGGCAGAAGGCCCTCCAAGCCTTCAATGGAATGCCTCAAACACTTGCAAGGAAATAAATAATGCAGTCCTGGCCTTCAAAGAACTGATAAGGCTCACACTTCTGGTGCCTGAAAGTGTGGGAGAACTGTCTTGTGAAGACAGGATAGTTCTGCCACTCATGTGGTGAGCTTGCTAGTTCTCAGTTCTCAAGGCCATTGTGTCTGATGAGTGACCTTTGCTTCATTATCCACGAAATGTATATGAAAGTGCATGCCCCGCATATGCTAATGAAGATTATAGAGATTGTGCTAAACATGTATGACTATGGCACTCGTCTCTCCACCCAAATCATGCTACACATCACCTGGGAGAAGGGAGAAACCTGAGATGAGACTGTCCTCTGCAAGATGGGTTGACCATGCTAATTCAGCAAACATAAAAGGGGAAAATAAGTGCCCCTAGGGGGAACAAAGAAGAAACAATAGAAGAAGATAGTGCCTGGGAAGATTTTTCCAAGAAAAAAGAAGATTATGCCTGGGAAGATTCCCTGAAAAAGACACTGGAACTAGGACCGGTGATCTCTTTATCTCTGTCTTTTTCTCTGTCTTTTCCTTTCTCTATCCCTCAGTTTCTCTTTTCTCTTAGAATTGTTAAGTAACAGTTAGAGTTGTTAAGTAACGACCTTAAGTACGACCTTAAGTACCACATAAGTTGTCCTATACCTGTTGTTAAGTAACATAATGCATACCTCACCACTTGCCATAATTTGTTATATACCTAACCAATTATAGTGGACATGTTAAGACCTACCTAACCATTTTGGGAAGCTAATAAATTGTTGTATATGGGCCTTGAGATTTATCTCACCTTACTCCGCGCCATTGAGAATTTACAAATCTGATGTCACTTACCGCCCTTCTTTCCTAAGAGTGGGACGTGACAGTTTCTATCTTGAAAAAATTTCCGCATAACCCAAAGATTTGTTATGGGTATGATATAAAAATTGAGATTTTTTCATATAGGAAGATTAACCATCTGTCCAATACAATCGTTTTTTAAAAAAAGATCTATATAATATTACACTGGGAAGGTTATAGAGCAAATAATTTTGGAAATAATTTCCAAACATGGAAGGACAAGAAGATGATTAGGAATAGTTGACATGGATTTAGAAAGCAGAAATGATATTCAACCAACCTGACAGCCTTCTATGATGAAATGACCAGCTCAGTGGAGAGCAATGCCTTTAGTTAGTCTTCCATAACATTTTCATAGATAAAATTATGAAATACAGACCATGTAAATGGACAGTAATTGATTTGACAGTAAAGGATTGAGAGTAGGTTGGGAAGCTAAGGGTTGAAAACTGGCTGAACTGTTTCTCAGAGGATTGTGATCAGAGACACAAAGTCCAGCTGGAGGCCATACAGTAGTGGTTTGTCACAGGGGTCAATTTTGTGGCCAGCACTGTTTAACATCTTCATTGATGACCTCGATGATGGGGCAGAGTGCACCCTCAGCACGTTTGGAGATGATACAAAACTGTGAGGAGTGGCTGATGTAACAGAGCAGTGTGCTGACATTCACAGGAACCTCCACAGGCTAGAGAAATGGGCAGACAGGAATCTCATGAAACTCAACAAAGGCAAATGCAGCTGAGGAAGAACAGCTCCAAACACCAGGACAGGCTGGGGTCAACCAGTTGGAAAGCAGCTTGGCAGGGAAGGAGCTGGGGGTCAAGGCTGCCAGGAAACTGACCATGAACCAGCAATGTGCTCTTGCAGCAAAAAAAAAGCCAATAGCCTTGTGGGTTGCATTAGGCAGAGTGTTGCCATCAAGTCGAAGGGGATGAACTTCCCCTGTCCCAGTGCTTTACTTAGCCCTAGTGAGAAACATCTGGAGTGCTGTGTCCAGTGCCAGGCTGGTACAAGGGAGAAATGGACTTACTGAAGCAAGTCTAGCACAGGGCTACAAAGATGACTAAGCACTTGGAACATCTGTCATACAAGGAGAGGCTGAGAGAGCTGTGACTGTTCAGCTTGGAGAAGAGAAGGCTCGGGGGGATCTTAGCATTGTGTATAAATACTTGATGGCAGTAGGGAGTACAGCAGACGGAATCAGACAACGTCTCCATGGTGCACAGTGACAGGATCAGAGGCAATGGGCACAAATTGAAACAAGGTTATTGCATTTAAAATAAGGAAAAGCTTTTTTCTGTGAGGGTGTTTGAGTTCTGCACCAGGTGTTCCAGAGAGGCTGTGGTGTCTCCATCCTCAGAGACAACGAAAACCCGATTGGATGCAGCCCCAAGCAACTTGCTGTAGATGACACTGCTTGAGCAGCGTGGTTGGACTAGATGATCTCCAGAGATGCCTGCCAACCTCAGCCATTCTATGATTCTACATGCCAATATTTGCAGTCGTCTGATATTCAGGGTATTGAAAACATTATGATCGGTGGATGTTTCCTGTTCACTTACAAAAGTCATACTTTCCAAAGTCTTTGATACAGTAGGACTGTTTTCTTTACACTATTGCAAACCAGCTTGCCTTACAAACCAGCGCTTTGCTCAGAAGACTCATTTATGTGCCAGTATTTTGCTAAAACTTGCTTGATTATTTTGTCAGCAAAAATGCACAAAGACTGTTATCTTTTCACTTAATTCTGGTGTAAGACTTTATACTCTGGAGGCTGTTGCTGTAATAGAAGAACCACTCATACACAAAGAAGATGGAAGACACAAATACAAATGGCAATTATCAGTGCCAAGGATAAGCTTAGCTAAGAAAAAAATCTGCTTTGGAGCTCTTATTTTGGTTCTTTCTCTTGCTAAGCTCCAAACTTCGCAAACTAACTGATTGAGCAACGGGACACAGCTGAGGTCACTCTTTCTTCTACAAGGATCCAACAATTTTATTCATATTCTTCCTAGCTCCTTGTTATTACTAATTTCTCCCAACTACTTCAGACCTAATATCTTCATCCTAATGCTGCAGATGTTGTTGATTCTTATTCATCTTTCAAGTACAGCTACTTGTTCAACTCATTTGCACAGAAGCAGCAAATTAGTAATGCTCCACTACAGTAGTTTATTGGAGTTTAATGTACTAGTTCCTCTACATTGGCTTAGTGAAACTATTTCAGATAATGTTTAGCAATAGCTTTACTTTTGCAAGTATCAGTCACTTTGCATCTGTTATACTGTTCTGTGTGTAATTTCAATAGAAGTGATTTACTGAAGTTCCATAATGCTCTATTTAAAATCTACTGAAGTGACATTAATTTTCTTCTTTTTCATAGTTAAAATGAAAATCAAAGTGCTAAAGTTGAGAGCAGTAGCACTTGTGTTTATTCATACAAACTGACAGAGTTTGTGCTGATTAGTCCTGCCCTATAGCTCCCATGGGATGTTAGGATGCCTAGTGGCTAGAGAAGGACTGTGAATCAGTATCAAACATATGGATTTGAACTGCTGAATACTCAGATAGCATTTTGGCTTGTTCTACTTTTTATTTCCAACTAATTCAATTGATGAGTTATAACTTTATCCTTGACTTATGCTGAAACTGGTCCATGACAAACACTGGTACTTTACATCTTGATTACAATCATTAACTGATCAGTAATTTTCCTTCAAATTCAGTTCTCTATGCCCCTTCCTTCGAAAATGTGACAAGTTTTTGCGGTCATACTTGCTGTCAGTGCTGCTTGTTAGGAGATACATCATGGGTTGGATTCATCTCCTGTAACATTAGATATCTACCACAGAAGCATTCTTATCTATGATTTTCCCTCTAGGCTCCCTTTATAATCAATGGAAAAATAGCAGCATTTCTCACAGTATGATTCATCTGACCTATTTCAGCTGTCTACTTCAGGATGGGATGAATCATGACCTACAAGGGCTTATTCCTCAGCGCTGACCAAACTAGAAAGGGAGATATGGATGGGACGAAACGAATCCTTCCAATGTGCTTGATTTCATTTAATTTCTCTTTTACTTGAGATTATTTAATTGCCGCTGCATGAAGGCAGGACAATACAGATCAAAATATGTTTTAGCTAAATAGGGAAGATGGTTCACACTGGTCATACAATCCCATGCACAAAGTCTGTATACAAACCTGAAATTACATCTGAGTGCCTAGGATGTATCAAAATCCCACATTTCTTAGTTTTGATGTGTTAAACAGATGTTTAACATCTTGAATTTTAGGATAGTGGATTGTTCCAGTTTTAAGAAAAGCTGTGAGATTACAGTTTGATTTTTCTAACCATGGAGTTCAGGATAAGAAGGGGGAATATCTTCTCTCTCTTAATTCTAGAAGATGCTGTAAGCAGTGGATATTATCACATTGCTTGCTTCAGAGCAAGTTATCAGTAAAGAGAACACGGAGTTTTATTCAAAGATGAGAAAAAGACTGAGAATAATCTATCAGAGAAATGCTGTGGAGAAATGTATCTTTAAAAAATATCTTCATTAATTAAAATACTTTCAGGCCTAATAAAATGTTTCACCTTTTTTTCTGCTTCTATGTTTTAGAAAAATGTACAGCTCCTTTTTAGTTACACACAGTCTTTTCCTCATAATGTGCTTTTTCTTGTTAATGATGTGTTTGGGTGCAAGAGAACACACAAGATACAAAGAATTTCAAAATCTAACTCCTGTCTTTTTATGCTTAATGCAACTAGAATTTATTTTGCTTTCTTTTTCTGTACTGCTCTTTGATAGCCTAGCTGGCTGCCTGAGATATTCTAGTTACCTCCAACCTTGTAATCCAATGCCTTACAATTCAAATATGTTAAAGTTCCTGTTATTTAGGAAAAAAATAGGTTTGTTTGTTTATCTGTTTTCATATTTATGTACATGCCCACATGCATACACACACACACAGCAGAAATGCCCTAAATAGGACTCTGGGAATGAGTTTTTTGTTGTTTATTTGTTTGGAACTCAATAGTTCCACTATTAAAATAAATATTTGACTTTAAATATTTTTATTAATTAAATTTAATAAAAATTAATTTTAGTCAAACAAATATTCTTTGAAATCAAATAGAAAAGTGAGACATGTGCTAGGAAATAGAATAAATTATTGTTATTCGGGCACTTTATCAGTATTAAGAGACACATATTCAGCCCCTTTCCAGAAGGAATGTTGAACATAATTTTTACAAGTCTTGACTGTTGCAGTAGTGATAGGCTGATAAAGGTGATCCTTTTCCATTGCTGTAGACAGTGATATACCATACCTCCCAAAATATGCTTAAATATTTATGAAAATGTTGAAATATTGTTGAAAGTAATGTAACTGCATACAATCTTAAAGGGGGGAATGCAATTTAGAAAAAAAAAAAAAAATTCTAAATGTCTGTTGGGTAGGAAGGAGACTGTTCTGGTAATGCAGAAAAAGAGGAAAAGACTATTCCAAGTAATCCAACTGAAGATTACCCAATTCTAGTGATTAGAACAGTCATCTGGGAAACTAAATGTTTGTGATCCATTCTCCTAATTATGAATATTTTGCCAGTGTATTTGTGTGGAATCTGTGAAAAATTTGGGATAATCAGAAACATGTTTTTCAGTAAATAAGGCATTTGTTTCTGACAGGTTCAACGACTGGGGAGCTGGTTTACTGCTGTGCTGTCACCACAGTATTGTTCTTAACAATATGATTATATCAAAAAAATGTGTGAAATTTGTATTATGTTGTTTTAGTACTCCTTTTCTCATCACTCTTGAATTATTTTGAATTATATTTTCTATGTAGAAATAAAATAAAAAAAAAAAAAAAAAACCAAAACAGATAGTATAAGTTGTAATTTCCTTACCAAGGTACAAATAAGTTTCAGCCTAAGAAGGGTGGTTCACAGAAAGGAGGATGGAGGAGACCAGACAGAACATCATATAGTACTTGTGAAGAGAAGTTCAAGTAGTGTTTTCTCAGAAGTGCAGAGAGTGTAGTATGAAGTCTTCACAGACTCTGGAGCTACGCGTGGAAGATGAGACCAGGACTTGCAAAGTGAGAAATGCTAAACTTATTTAATAGCTTCTGTAACCCTTTGATATACAGAATCTACTGTCACAGCACAGCTGCTGCATGACTGCTGAAGAAAAAAAGAAAAGCCATCTCACAAGACATGTCAAGCAATGAAATAATATTATCTTTTACTAAGTTTCTGTACTTCTAAATGAAGAATTAGGTTTGTATCAGAAGGAGGAGAAAAAACCTCCTCAATCTCTTCTGATTTAAACAGGAAGTATAAAAATTAAAGGATAAAGAGTAAAAGTATTTTTCCTAATAAAATATATCTAAAGAAAAACTTTAGTTAAAAATGTATATGTTTTTTTCTGTAATACTCAAAAAACTAATTTTGTCGTGGGCCTGTGATGTTCCATGTAATGTACGTGTGGTTTATGTCACCTCATTGATGTCTTTGTAATATTCTCAACAGGAA
This sequence comes from Rynchops niger, assembly GCA_013400035.1. Taxonomy (NCBI): domain Eukaryota; kingdom Metazoa; phylum Chordata; class Aves; order Charadriiformes; family Laridae; genus Rynchops; species Rynchops niger. Next base: position 312,841 of record VXBH01008396.1, read on the forward strand.
CAAAAAAGCTATGAAGAAATAATTTTCGTAAAAGGCTGCAGCTAGTGTCTCATGGGATAAGACTGAAAAGAAGTGTAGAAATAGAAGTGAGAGATGTTTATTGGCTTCTTTTGTCATCAGCCTTGGGTCTGGAAGGAGAAAGGATGGCAACATGTCTTCATGATTCAGATTTTGGACAACTGTGATTTCTTTTTTATCCTGACATTCTCAGTTAAATTAGGAAAATGGATTATAGAACAGCCTTTTTTGTCTTCTCGCTTTCTGGAGCTAGAGGAACTGTCTCCATCTTCAGCTGAACGCTCCACACAGTATCCTTCATGTAGATTTAAACATCCTTAAAAATCAACTGAAGTTTTTTGCTTTTCCATTTTTATTCCTGGTGTTTCATTCTTAAAACTCTCCAAAAACACACAAAGGATCACAAAGAAGAAGTCACAGAAAAATAGATATTTCGAAAATGCCATTTTCGGGGCCTGAAATAATGATGAATTTGGAACCAAGACTATATAATTGATAAATAATCTTTATTTTAATATTTTGTCAGATTCTAACTGGAAATTATTTTCATGTGCTTGTTCAAACGTATCTGCTTAATGTTGATCGAAGGGAGTTTGAGTAAGGTAAGGCTATTTCTTTTCAGAACTCTGTAACCATGTACCAAACAACACAGGAATGTAAATACAAGGTAAACTAAAGACTAATTTCCTCGTTTTTTTTAACTAAGAAGAAAACTGCTTCAGCAAGAAACTTGAGCTGCATTCACAAAATAGACAGCAATGAGGAAACATTCAAACTTTTTTCTTCTGATACAGGCTTGGAAAATAAGTAAGTTTGGCGATCTTACTGAGTCACACAGTCATTCTGGCTATACACAGCTCCAGAAGAAAATACAGCAAAATTTAGAGGACAACTCAAATTTTAAATGGGTTGAGTATACCTCACATATATATATCAAGCTTCATTGTCTTTGTTTCAGTGCTCCATTGACAAAGCTCACAGGGACTGGTGACTTGGCTCCTAATACATTTAGATGTCTACTACTGTATGAGAAAAGTCGGTCTAGACAGGTACATAGTATCCTCATAAAACTGAAAACATGAAACGCAGTGAGAGAGGGCGAAGGGATTTTTGCTAACTCCAACCAACCCATTCCTAATTTAATTAGTTGTGGTATTATATCATATTGTGTTTCTGAAGTATTTAGCCTATACACAATGTTCCAAGAGAAAAAAAATTGATAGGTGTCTAATACGAAGGCTATGCATTTACTGATTTCAGAATAAGATGCAGAAGGTTTTATCAGCTTCCTGGAAGCAACATTAATCAAAGGCAATTCAGAATAAAGATGTCATTGCTGGTTCAGATAGCCTATAAGCAGAATATTACCTGGTGTTTGTGGGAAAAGGGAAGAAGAAGGGAGCACCACTGTTTCCTTATCCTTTTCATATTTTTCTCTAGAACTTGCATTATGTGTTACTGGCCAGTTATGAAAAGCAGCTATGGGGCTAAGTGGACCTTTAATCTGACCTGTTACAACTGTTCTTATGTTCTTATGTCTTCAGAAGTCTATAATAAAGAGAAGAAACCAAGAGCCAGGAAGGTGATAATTAATATTTACAGTAGAGCTAAATTAATCAAAGAACTTGAAGAAAAGGGATAGGAAGAAGTAATACAAGCCACAGAAGTACCATGGTACACCCCTGGAGGACTATGCAATGTCCCATTGCAAAAAACCCCAACGCTTAGTAAAAGACAAGGGAGGGATGTTCTAGTATAGCAAAGATCATAGGTTTTACTCACTCTCTTATGCAGCACCAGAAGGAGAAAGAAGGAGAAGCACCCGCTGAATTAAAAAAAAAAAAAA
>VXBH01008396.1:314837-328484 GCA_013400035.1 Rynchops niger
TACAATACTGAAAAATTATTTTTTGGTAAACACTGGATTTGCTTATAAGTATGCACTTAAATATTGTGGTGTAACAGTAAAACTCTCTCTTGGACAACTCAGCATTTGTCTTCTACTGGTGTGGCCATTAAATCAAACATACTGAGGTGCTCTAACAGGGCCACTTACAGACTAATCGGGTGCATTTCTACTTACGCTCCTGTATCAGCCTAAAATTTGTAATGAGAGGTCCTGAAAGGGAAAAAATAAAAAGAGATGTTTTACTTGTACAAGTGATAGTTACAGAACTTTTACAGAATTAAACAAACAAGCTTTGGAGGACAACCAGAGAACAGCATTCAGGACAGAAAATGCTTAAGAGAGGGTGAAAAGGGAAAAGAAAACACAAGAAGCACTGATGGCCGTGAATATCACAACTAATTAAGTTGTCTTTTTTATTCCTTTTTTCACTTACTTCACTTCTGCATGCTAAACTTTAAAATTTAGTTTAAGGGCTTATTTACATCTTTTTAGCATTGAACAGTCTGACTTCATTGTTCCTAATTTTTTCCTTGCATTATAAATGTAAGTTTAATAAAGTTCTGTGTTTCTTAAGCACTTGTTGTTGACCATATTGCCATCCACTTAACTGTAAGGAAATGTGAAGAGACAGCTATACCAGAAGGTTTTATTAAAAAGTCGAAAAAACACAAGCTATCTATACAAGCCAATTAAATGGCACTGCATGTCCCCAAAGTAGAAAGCATACAGAGTTTCATGTAGGTTGATATTTTATTTAGCAAATAAATCAACCCTTACACAACAGACTCCATAAAACTAATTGGGTACAATATACTCCATATGGATTAGTAATGCATGTGGTAGAAAAGGCATCCAACATCTTCGGTCTTTCTCCAGACAGATATCACTTTGCAAACATACAAAAGTGAACCACAACATGGGCCAGCCAAGGCTCCTGCACTGACAGCAGCTGAATATTGAATCAGAGACCCTTTTCTAAGAGGTCCTTGTTCTGTGCAACATTAAGGAGGCCCATTTGCCTCCCTGTATCCTAGCACTAGGGCTTGAATACCAATAAGGTCAGTGCAGGCACAGGTAAGCAAGGCTTGGAAGGTCTGACAGGCAATTTTCCTGCTGTGATTTGATGGGCTGAACTCCAGAGCACAAGGCTCCCTAATGGTACAGAAAATTACTCCCCTCTCCACATTTCTCCAGTCAGATGGCTGTCTCTTACAGAACATCCTGTTCCAATGCCTAGGACTTACTAAACGCCCCAGCAGCAGAAAGAGAACAGCTTCAGGATACCACTCCTGGTTCTGCCTCTGTATTTTTCAAAAACTTAGCTTTTCCACTTCTTTGCACAGAAAAGTATGTAAAAAGACTAGGATATCTTCCCAGAGCTAGAAGCAGGCAAAGTCCATGTAACAGTCAATAAAGACTTATGCACGTGCATTTTTTTCATTAGCTTCATCTAAATTTTCTTTTCACATATTTTTCTTTGGAATACACTTGGTAACCTCACTTGTCTGAAGCAGGTGATCCATTAGTGGTTGTATTCATTTATTTAAATACAATGCCAAGGGGATGCAGGGCACATAACACAACATCACTAGGCTGGCAGCATTTGCAAATCATTCTGTCTAGAGTAATAAACTGACTTTGTTTCTTCCAGCCTTTAAAGACTGCAGCTTTCTACTTCAGACAGAAAAAAAGGCAGCCCTTCAGTTTGTGAATAGCTGCCATCCTTCCATGGAGGGCAGCCGGCACCTACTGGAACATGGAGTTTTACAGCAGGATTTACATGTGCACTTTGGCAATCACAGAAGCCCTAGAAAGGAACTGCTGGGATTAAGGACATGAATACAGAGAAGGCAGATGTGAAGCAGAAGAGAAGAAAATAGCATGTAAATGTATGACGGGTCAAGGTGTAAGAAAATGCTGCCAGGAATGAAAAGGTGCTACAGGAGAAGAGAAACAGTTTACCCTGTGTCTAAATGACATGCACTGTGGTGAATTAATCATTCTGTGAGAGCAATGATCCTTCACGGAACTTACTTGGCTCTGAATTTTGGATTCCATTTCGGCATAGAAGTTTGAGATGAATATTTACAAGGTGACAAGATTGAGCCCCTTTCAATTTAAAAAAACAAACAAACAGGCAGCACCTCCTATATATAGGTTTTACTGTCTGAAAACATGGACAGGAATCAAAAGAATTCAAAACTGCATGTTTTTCAGGTTGGACACAGTTTGGGTCCCTCATATGTAACTCGATAAACAAGCAATCGTCATGCTACTTTAGTTGCTGAGAGATAATTAACTTTGCTGAAATGTGTATGCTTCTGGGTTGATGATGTATTCAACATGATAGCAAAAGAAGACAGTTTTGCCCAGCTGCCTAATGATCAAAATAATCAAGTGCCTGTACATAGCCACTGTAATCTATTTCTAGTAGTTTGCAGTCTGAGCTGAGCACTACAAATTCTGAACTCTCTTAAAATACTCAACCTCCCAGATGAAAAATTATCCTTTTTCCTCTCTGCCATTCTTTCCCCATCTTTAAAAAAGGAACAGCTCTTCTGTACCTATGAATAGAAGGCTCTGTTCTACTTCATTACTAACCGAGATTAGTAGTACCTCTCAAGAAAAGGAGTTAAATTCTTGTTGAGGTTAAAGGGTCTATATTTTAATTTTCTATGGCTTTTTAGCATGCTCTTATTTATATTGTTACATCAATGCTTCTTTAAAAGGTACAAATTTCAGTATTGCTTTAGCTTACCCAATCCAACGCCCTCTTTAGGGTGTCATGAAAGTGTCATTAATGTACAGTTTGCCAGTCAGTGCTAATGTTTCATATGACACCTTTTTAGCTTGTATTTGGTGTCTGAAGACTGTAGGAAAATTGGGGTTGGTTTTACCAGTAAAAAAATAGGAAAAAAAAATCATATATATTCTTCTTAGTTATATAGTTCTGTATTTTATCTTCTCAAGTTAAAAATTTTAGAGATCTGACAATATCTTCTTTTCCTGGAGGAAAAATAAAAGCAGTAGAGGAATTGGAGGAAAACAGCATATAATTAATTTGTGCATGAATTAGTAAAAAGATGAGTTTTATTGTATGCAACAATGAGCCAAATGACAACACAGAGCAAAGTAAGATTCCAAAAACTATGTCTTAGTGAAAACGAAACCAAGAGCTGAGAGGGGGAAACCAAGATTGTGATTTTAACTGCAAAAGTGGATGAATAATAGCCACTTAGCCCACTGATCTATCATTTGTCTTTCCCCCTGACCTGGAGGTGCCACTTACCAAATACACTGAGAAAACTATCCCATCTGAACTAAATGCTAATTTTTGCCTGACATTTGCAGTATTGCAGAGTATTTGGAAGTCACTTATCAATGTAACTTCTACTGTTTGGTCTTGATTAAAGTATGTTAGCCTATGAACAGCATCATGTGCAAAGTGATACCTGGTTGGAGAAACACCGAAGATGTTGGATGCTTTTTCTACTACATAGATCTCAATTTCAAATACTGTACTGTTTTTTAACTCCATCAACAGTTCTTCTGCAATAACACCATCAATTTAATTAGAGATTTCCAAAATTGCAACAGTGTGAGTGTGCAATAGTGTGGAATGTAATCAGAAGTGAGCTGGAAGTTCATCACTAAATTAATGATATTTACTGAAAATTCATGAATTACCCTTGAGCTGAACTGATGTACTCCAAAGACCTTTTTTTTTCCTCACCCCCAAATCTGCCAGATGTTATTAAATTGCTGCCTGCCCAGTTATGAGAGACACCTATAGTACAAATGCATTGAATGGATTGCAGCATGATTTTCTCATGTCCATCAGCCATGACAAGAATACAAGAAAAGGGTTTGAAGAATCCAGTAATCCAGGGGAAACTGCTAAGGAAGCAAACAAAATATGAATGTATGATAGGTCATAAAAAGAGAACTGGCAAAAGAAGGTGCTGTAGTGGGGAAAAAGGCAAAAAACCCTCCATTGTTTATTATTTATTTAAATTACATAGACACATGGAAAGATTAATTATAGGGAAGAGAGCAAGATCAAAGGTTTGTTTAAAATATACTGGAGATAGAATCACAGAATCATTTAGGTTGGAAAAGACCCTTGGGATCATCGAGTCCAACCATCAACCCCACTCTACAAAGTTCTCACTTACACCATATCCCTTAACACCACATCTAAACGAGTCTTAAACACATTCAGGGATGGTGACTCCACCACCTCCCTGGGCAGCCTATTCCAGTGTCTGACCACTCTGTCTGTGAAGAAATTTTTCCTAACGCCCAGCCTAAACCTACCCCGTTGCAGATTGAACCATTCCCATTTGTTCTATTGCTAATTACCTGTGAGAAGAGACCAGCACCAACCTCTCTACAATGTCCTTTCAAGTAGTTGTAGAGAGTGATGAGGTCTCCCCTCAGCCTCCTCTTCCTCAAACTAAACAGTCCCAGCGCCTTCAATCGCTCCTCATTAGATTTATTCTCCAGGCCCTTCACCAGCTTCGTTGCCCTCCTCTGCACTCGCTCCAGCACCTCGATATCTCTCTCGTATTGAGGTGCCCAGAACTGGACACAATACTCAAGGTGTGGCCTCACCAGTGCTGAGTACAGGGCGACAATCACCTCCATCCTTCTGCTGGCTCGTGTTCAGCCGCTTGTCAATTAGAACCCCCAGGTCCTGTTCTGCCAGGCAGCTCTCCAGCCGCACTTTCCCAAGCCTGTAGTGATGCATGGGGTTGTTGTGGCCCAAGTGCAGGACCTGGCACTTGGCCCTGTTGAAGCTCATTCAATTAGCGTTGGCCCATCGGTGCAATCTATCCAAGTCTCTCTGTAGAGCCTCCCTGTCCTCATGCAGATCAACACTCCCGCTTAGCTTGGTGCCATCTGCAAACTTACTGATGATACAGTCTATGTCCTTATCAAGGTCATCAATAAAGACGTTAAACAGAAATGGTCTGAGCCCTGAGGGACACCACTTGTGACCGGCCACCAGATGGATTTAACTCCATTGACCACCACAATTTCGGACCACCCATCCAGCCAGTGCTTGATCCAGTAGATCATATGCTCATCCAGGCCATGAGCCGCCAGTTTTTCCATGAGAATTCTATGGGGAACAGTGTCAAATGCTTTTTGAAAGTCTAGGTAGACAATATCCACAGCCTATCCCTTGTCCAATAATTGGGTCATCTTGTCATAGAAGGAGATCAGGTTCATCAGGCAGGACCTGCCTTTCATAAACCCATGCTGACTAGGCCTGATCCCCTGCTTGTCCATTATATGACTTGTAATGGCAAGATGAGTTGTCCTATAGCAAAAGGAGATAAGGCTTGAAATTTGAAAGCAAAAGATAACTAAGAAAGGGAAAAGCAATTAACATAATGATTTTTTAAAAAAATCTTTTAGTAGCTGCATTGTGTTAATCATCAGAAGTTTATGATTTTGGGGTAGCTCTTAAAGAGGAGTTAAGCAGAAAGCTGTAATAAGCTCTCTACCCAAAACTTTCACATCTGACTTTCTTACTGAAGAACGACATAGTTCCTGACCAGCCTTTGGAGTTACATTGAAAATACTGTAGCTTACAGAAATCTCTGTCTTAGAAGTTTATGACTATAATGGCCCAGAATGCCAGCTGCCTCCTGGGCTACATCAAAAGAAGCATGGCCACTAGGTCAAGGGAGGTGATTCTGCCCCTCTGCTCTGGTGAGACCCCACCTGGGGTACTGCTACCAGCACAGGGAAGGCTTGGACCTGTTGGAGCAGGTCTGGAAGAGGGCCACAAAAATGATCAGAGGGATGGAGCGTCTCTCCTACGAATACAAGCTCTGAGCAACCTCTTGGAGGGATAAGACTGGGGGATGTTTTAGTTTGCATTCAGATTAAAAGTTTTTCCTAACATGATCATTTTGGCAATAATAAACCAACTTTATATTGCATTTATATGAATTGCTTGTCTATTGTATTTATACTATAAACTACATTTATGGTATGAAGAATGAGTGTGCCAGTCAGGGATAATTGTTCTTTTAACTCTCTTACAGCATACAAATTCATACTACTACCTGTTAACACAAGTTGGTAGTGTTCGTACTCACCTTCTGAAAAAACTTAATGTTTATTATATTGTGCTTATTTATGAGAGGCTTTTTTTCCACCCCGTTGTCAAACTTAGCTCTGGTTGAAATACAAGACCTAAAAGAAAGGAAGAACAATTAATATATCTTTCTACAACCCTTGCTCTTTTCAAGCAGTGTTAAATAAATGATGATATACTACAAGATTTAAAGCCCAGCAAGAATCCAAAGCTTTCTATGATACTGGCTTTCTATGGTAATGTTGCTGTTTAAAGGCAAACTGCTCTGACTCTGTAAGCCACCCTTTTGAAGCTTCTCATCTCAAAGAGAAATTAGAGAAATTAGTCTTTTAATTGAAAAGACTTTAATTTTTATTAAAACATTTTTTATTAAACTGAAGTAAAAGCGGGGGTTTGCAAACTGGCCTCTTGTGAGTGGAGCCATGTCTATGCGTATGCTTACCCTTGGGTAACTGAAAATGGAAAACAAAAGCAACAGTTTTATAAAAGGCTATCATTGCATTTGAAGCATATAAACAAAAATCCTATGACCCATATAGTGAAGCTGTCCTGTAGTTTTTTTTCTAATTGGGTAAAGGTTATTTTCGTGGAGGGGGAAGAGGAGGAGAACGTTTTAGTTTGGGGTTTGGTTTTTTTTGATTGTTTTAGGACTGTAAATGGAAGCTCATACTAATGATACCTACCAAGGATGCTCCTGCAGGATACAAATCCATGTATTCTTATAAAATAGTAGTTTTTATAAAGAGATCTGGTTTTAGATATCACTTTCAAACAAAGCCTTTAACACATAGTTATTAAACCTGACAATATCCTTATGAATAAAGCAAGAATTCATTCATTTTTAAAATGAAAAAAAAAAAAAAAACAAAAAAAAAAAAAAGAGAGAGAGAAGGAAGGTTTCCTAAAATTATAACTAGAAGTTTTAGTTTTGACTAAATCTCTGACCACTGGATACACCATGGTCAGAGAAGGGAAGTTTTTTCTGTGGTAGTTTATTTAATATATAGTTACAGTTACGAATTAGCCACATTCTGGAGGAAAGCTAAACATGCAGCTTCTACATCAAGGAATAGTTCCTTAAACACAGCCTTTGCTGGACTGGGATCAAAATTAGAGATGATTATGTTTTTCAGAGGAAAATTTCAACACTTGGCAAAACCAAGTAAACAGTAACTGATTTGATGGAAATTTCTCAGACTTAATCAGTTTGCAACACAATCACAGAATGGCTGAGGTTGGCGGGCATCTCTGGAGATCATCTAGCCCTGCTCAAGCAGGGCCGGTGCTTCGGTCATATCCGATCAGGTTTTAAATTGCTCCATGAATTAAGACTCCACAGCCACTCTGGCAAACCTATTCCAGTGTATGACCAACCTTACAAGAAGAAAAGCTTGAAAGACACCTTTGCATTTAACCAGCAATTACTTAATATTACTCAGTGGAATGCAAACCAGGAGAAACATAAAACAAATCAGAAGATGGTATAGAATCAAGAGTTCAATGCAACAGTAGTGTGATTCCTTTAATGAGGTAAACAGTACAGTAAATGCAATTGTACTTTAAACATAGGAGAACTGCTTGTCCAATTTCTAAACCCATGGCATAGAACACATATTAATCTATGTAAGTTAGGCAGGTCTTACTTTCCTGTTCTGTTTTAATTGACAAAACATCTTGGAAATACTCATGGGAAGAAATAAATCTTTACTATATGCCTATTGAACTTCAGATTTTAATCTCAATTTTGTATGTAAAACAGAACATAGGGAATTATTGCAAAAAATCACCCATTTTAAGAGCAGCTGCAGCTTGCATTATTTATTAATCCCCAAAAATGTGTTTTGTTTTTAATTCCAGTGATTCTTTTACCCACATGATTCAGAAGCCAGTAAAATAAATGTAATTTTTTCTTCTCCATGAGAGCGACATCACTAGCTGGAAAAGATTTCCTGAGACCAGAAAAATTGTAAGAAAGATCTGTCTCCACAATCTCTTTTTAACTCATAGGTAGAACATATTTGAAACTCTTCCAAGAAGTCCATAAGCATTCATATTATCATACAAAATGGAGAACTGGAACATTGTCAGTGGGAAAATGAGAACACTATTATGCACATGAGTAAGTGTTTAAAGAGAGACAATTACTTGCGAAGTCACTAATTAGATCTTTAAGTCTTATTTCAGTCCTACTTTAGTCAATCCTTGGAGTCTTATATATATATTGGATGAAAATTCCCTTTCTACAATCAAATGACTATGAGAACAATTATTTCATGAATACCCTTCTTCGTCATTTCTAATATGCCTTTTCCTTCATGTCACTTGTACCAGGATTTATAGAGAAGGATGTAATGGGATAAATATTTCTCCCTTCTCTGGATATTTTCCCCCAATGGAGAGTCTGTAACTGAGGAGTTCAAGATTAATTCTACTTTCTTAAAGCAGAACATAGAGCCAGAGAGTCAGATCTTCTGAGCTGGTGACCGCTGTAAAATATTACATGGGTTATATGTGGCAACAAGGGACTGGATTTTAAAATTTCCAAATATTCACTCCAGTCTTATGTCCTTATATGACCACTGTGCAATTAGTGTAATCACGGTTCCTAATTTAGTACTCCCCAAGTGAATATTATTTTAATGACAGAACTGACTTCCTGAATTTCTCTGTGTGTAGAGCCTCAAGGTCCAATCAATCTTATTTTGATACATAGGGTAATAAACCTATGAAGATTTAGCACAGCTTTTTCTGTGCATGTGTCAGGTTTATGATATGTGCAATTCACTGTTTAACTACTAAACTGATGGATATTAATTTACTGATACTGTTACTTAATAGATATTATCTTAATTTATAATCTAACTGTAGTATAGGATTTTTTAACACATATCTGTAGAGCTCCTAGTACAGTGAATAAAGACTGTGACCAAAATCACAATTTTAATACTACTAATAATGATACTGATACATTTAATGGACTGTCAAATGGGGAAGAGCCTCTTATTTCTGTGAGATGTTATTATCACATTATGCCTACACCTGAAAAAGTCTTAATGGTATGTTAATCCTGAAGATCTGTTTTGCTATTAAATACAGTTCTAAAAATCCTAACTAGAGTTCTAAATAATGGCCTTCATAAAACGTAACTTCATTTTTGTAAACAGAGATCATCCTTGGTTCATTAAAGACAGACAACTGACAGACAGTATACAGAGTGTTAGAGTACTCCACTCCAGCAGCTCACAAAATAAATCCTTGGCAATTTAATATCAAGAAAGAGACAAGGGTTTTGATAAGTTCAAAGGGGATAGTTTTGATCTTATGGGGCATAGACCTATAATTTATGAAATAGATGGAAACTTTACTGCAAAGTGCAGTGTGAATGAGTGGCTAGATCTAAACCATTTGCACTTGTGTACCTCTTGTACCTCTCTGGAATACAAGTCTGGCACCACAAATGGTCAGGAAAGTAGAGTAGCCACACTCTTAGACAATGCTTTATCACTGCACCTGCAAGAATGACGAGCGAAAAGAAAAAGGGTTACAGTTACAAGTCAGTAAGCACTTAAACGAAACGCTATTAAAACAGTTGAATTTTGCTGGTCAATATGAAAAATATCTGGATTATTAAGAGTCCTATGTTAAATTGAGCAGGCCTTTAAGTGTTCGATTTCAAATTTATTTTTTACTTTTTACACTTTTTTTCCTTTACCAACAGGCTGTTGCTTTTTTTTATTTTCATAAAAAAGTAGTTCCTTAGCATTTTAGACATGTCAGCAAGCATATTGTACAAGCTGCTGAGCTGTGGTTATGCAGTTTGCTGAGAGCTCTTTTTTTCTAAAACCCTAGCTTTGACTTTCCACATTTTCAAACACTGTGATCAATAAATAAAGATTATTAATCAGTCTCGCAATTACTTTTTTTTTTAATACTAAAGCTTGAAATAATACCAAAAAAAAAAATCCAAACTTTTCTGAAAAACAGCAATTACTCCAATCCTTATACATGCACTGAGGGCTTTAGCTTTTGTGAAAAGATTTCTGTATCAAAAGAAAGTATAGAAATGCCAAAAACATCTGAAAGGGGAAATAGAAAATGTAAAAAAGTATGCCTTTTGATTGTGACAGATAAAATACTCAATACACCTAACCTGCTTCCAGAACCAACTGCCAATTAAAATAATTCTGTAGCTAAAATGACTCATTGTTATCTAATTCTCATATACTTCTTGGAATTCTTGGAAAAGCTCAGCTCTGTGGACTCCATCTTCTGCAGCCATGTGACATGACTCAGTCCTCATCAGGGATGCATTTGTTGCCCGAGACAGAAATATATGAAGCACGAAAGGGTGGTGTGCTGCAGTATGTAGTATCTTTCAGGTACAGTGCCATTGTACTGTAATTTGTGGTATAAATTGACAGAAGTAGGAGATAAGCCCTCCTAATTCAACCGTGTATGACCATGGTGATAATCAACCATATTATTCTTTCATGACAACCTAAAAGGAAAATCTTTAAAGAGTATTTTTTGGGGGGTGGGGGTGGGTTGATTTTTCTGACTCTGTCCACAAATCTGTCAGTACTCCAAAACATTAAATATATGCCATATCAAGGGTAGTTGTCCCCTAGACTTATAGGTTCATCACTTATCTTTGTTCTTCTGTATAAGGAAGTACAAAAGTTCCTCTCCTTTCCTTTCATCAGCTACCATCCAGCAATACAGGACCAGAGAGATCAAGCTGGAGGTCAATAAATTTCAGGTTTTCCTACCTTTACAGGTATATTTACTCAGATGAATAATGCCATATTCCAGTCCTGTTCCTTCTTTCACAAAGTAGCCTAGCAGAACTCACAGAAGAGCATGCTTTAAAAGCTGCAGCATTTTAGGTTGTTTTATTTTTATTTTTTACTTTTGCTTTTAAAACACGTGCCTTCACATGGCATAGAGGTATAATGCCAAACACAGACAATAATCCACCTTTGTCAACGTACCCTTATTTCAATACACAGGGCTGGAACTGTAAGTCTACCCTATCATTTGATTCTCAACAAACCATCAGGAGGCAGAATGAACATAAACTTGTTCAACTATAGCAAAGGAAGAGTTAAAAAATATTAGCAGAGATTTGCTTCTTTACCAAGTGAAAAGCATAGTGTAATGACTCAGCCTTTAAATGTCATTTTTATGTCTGAAAGAATAAAAAGAAATTAAAACCGTTGGGCTTTCTTATTCTTTATCTGAATTAATTTCTTTGACCACTGGGTTATTGCAGTGATTTGTTGCTCTTGGACTTGCATTGTGTTCTGGTGCTAGCGCTGCTGAGAAAATATCTCCTGTAGACTTATAATGAACAGGCTCAAATTGCCCTGTAATGTGACACTTATCATTATTTCCCCCTTTACCAACTGAAATTGGGAACGTTAATACATTTAAGGCAGGCTGAGGAGAACTGCTGGTAACTCAAATGCCTGTAGATCAAACCCTTCCCCCACATTTCCCCACATCAAATATTATTACTGCAGCTGAATAAAATGAAGAACTATTCTAGCTCGTATTACACGGATATCTAATGGTATTGAGTTCAAGGCCCACTGTGCTACTCCTGTGAGATTTACAGACTAGGAAAGAAACACATCTCAAGAAACAGTGGCTGAGGCTAGATCGATTCAAGCTGAAAACAAGACATATATTTTTAATCAAAAGCTATCAGTGAAGATAGACTCCACATCTTATAGTCCTCAAAAAAGCTCAGACCCTTTACAAAAGAGGCTACTGTTTATTCAAATGCCAATTATTAGGCTAAATACAGGAATAAGGAATGACATTTTGTGCATCTAAGCATAGCAGATATGATGAACTATTTGAGCCTCTGGCCTTTAAATTTCTGAATGGGAATCTCCCTGCGTAGATAGTGGGCAGCAGGGTGAGATTATTATTCCTATTTTACAGATGAGGAAAAAAAGACTAAGGAGACAACGCGTTACAGATATTTTGTTTGAGTCCAACAAATTCAATTTTATTTTCTATGTAACAGAACTTCACTTCATGCTTTAAAAATAAATATGTACAGCATTTGGGTATATAGAGGTCACGTGCATGCCTCCTTGTACAGCTTTTCAGCTCTCTGGTACTTGAGCATGACACCTGGTATGTAACGTATAAGAGAATAAGCTGAACTGCCACATCTGTGATTTAACCCTTGTTCTTTGTCTTCCCAGATATCTTGTGATTGGTGCTTACTGTCACATCATTACTGTCTGCCTTCTCTTTCCCGTAGCAATAGGATCTCATTTGTTTACCCATTTCAGCTACACTGTAGTCAACAGACTCCCTGTGCTCATTCCTTTTTTATAAGAATTAGTGTCAACATTCCTCCTGGAAAAGAAACATAATGCTCATGTAGAATTGTTCCCGCTGTGTTGAAGATATGTTTACAATATTTGCTGGAGGGTTCAGTTTAGGAATTTAACAACCACATGTGTAAATTCTGGCCTCCATCCCCATAGTCCCTGCCAATATACTAAGTACAGTCACCATTTGCAGACATACAGCTGTCCAGTAGATAAGATGACACCCTCTGGGTATCTATTGCCACTAGGGATATTACAAGTTGGAACCAGCATTTCTACACAGGCCAAGAAGCTAAAGTCTTACCAATTCATTCATGCATTTTCCTCTACTGTATTTTTTAAATTAATACAAAGACCCAAGGCAGTCCTATTGTTCCTGCTACCATACTCTCTGCTGCTTCTCTGAATCATTCAGTGTATGGCTATGACTACTCCCTGCAGGCGTAAAACTGATCTACGTTGACCCTAATTGGCTTAGAAAGTCTGCCAGGTTCACAGCATAATATCAACTATCTATTTGCTTACTCTGTGATATTATATTAGATTGTAGCATGGAGCAAAAAATAATGAAGTTTAAGATTTTATTGTTCAGGTACTGTAAAAAAAAAGCATAAAGAAAGAGAGCAGGAAAGCTTTTTCTAATTTAAGACCATGCCCCAGATGGATCCCGATTGACCCAATTAACTGAAGGACCTAATTTGGAAGCATGATAGCTGTAGGCACTGGCTGTTGTCAGAGGACACAGACAAGCACCTCTACTGGGGGTTGAGACCACCTTAATTCTGAATTGTCCCGTGGAGCTGCCTTTCTCTCTCCTTAACTGTTAAGTATGCTTACGCTTCCAACTTAAGTACCTCTGTTAGGTACATAAACATAGGTGAGATGAATCTGTGCTTAAGCAGAGGTAGCAAATCGAATGGAAATAATTGTGTAAAGCAAGAATAACAGCAGTACAACTGTTTTTTTCTGTTTTATGGATAGCTGATACTGAATTTATTGATGACGCCTGAGATACGAATTTTCCAGTGGTCTCCTCACTATGTCCTCACTGAGCTTGATTTAACCATCCATGAGACTGGCTTTCTAGGTATTTCAGCAAAACTGAATCTTCAGCTAGACAGAGATTTTTGAACAAAGTTTGGTTGGGTTTTTTTTTTTTTTTTT
>VXBH01008396.1:334477-353582 GCA_013400035.1 Rynchops niger
GATATAGTTTCTCAGACTAAAGGCGCACTAATGAGCAGATCTAAAGTATGTAACTGTAGCCATCACAGTCAACTAAGCAGACTCTGTGCATGTCTCTTCAGCACCTTGTCCTCTGAGACATGTCAAAATGTACCTCCGTTATTTCAGTTCNACTAAATGATTCTATGATTCTATTCTTCCACTTAGTAAACCTTTTTAGAATACGGTATCTTGCTTCTAGAGGAAAAGTAATTTTTCTGTCAAAAACCTATAGGTGATGAGGATTCACTACTAAGAAAGTAGTAATTGATTTGTGATTTCTGGACTCCAAACACTACAACCGCTCTGATTCATTATGTACTGGAAGCGTGAGAAGGCCTGAAATGAGAGCCTTATAAATATAGGAATATTTAGAAGTTCTCATGTCTTGTTATTGATAGCTACTCTTTCTAAAATTATACTAATTATTTCTCCATATCCATAGTGAGTGGTTCACCCTTTCAATCCAACAGAATTCACTGCTTAAAGTCAGTAGGAAAACACTGCAGTCCCCTATAAATCAAAACAACCTGGGAAACTTAAGGCAGGATTCAGCTTACCTAACATTAACCATCCAGCATTAGGCATCACACCTAAGAGATTTGTGCAGGCTTTCTCTATTGCCAAGGGAAAGAGATGGGTATGTCCTGAGGACATCTCATCCTATCTATCTCAGACAGAATCTTAGCAGTTGATAAATTACTTTCTGGGGGTGTCTCTCTCCCTGCATGAGCTACAGGTGGAGTCTTGTCAACTAGCTTAGACAAGATGCTTAACTTTCAGAAGGTTAAAGTTAAGTAAAATCAATCCAGTTCCTGTGACTAACAATCCAACATTTTTTATTTACTGGATTACTTCTTTCATTGTGAAATTTTTGATAGCAGAGAGGCTTGTCTTTAAAAAATATAAATAATCAAGGTAGTTAATTTGTTTAACCTATCAATATGAATGTTTTATCCAGTTCAGAATTTGGAGATCTAATAATTACTTTTCAAGTTTGACAAATTTTAAATGCTTAGTATAAAGAATCTCGTTTACTCCAGTTCACCTTGTTTTCACAGTAGGGTGCATCAAGCTATTAATATTAGGGGTGCTACTGAAAGTGTAAATGAGAGCATAACTATTCATAATCTCAGTATCAGAGACATCCAAGGTAATTTTATTCTTTCTCCTTATACTGTCAACTTTGACACTTATTTCCTTATCCTCACTCTTTCCTGCTCTTCATGCTTGACAATCTTATTTGAAGAAAGTTGCATTTTTTTCTATCACATCATGGAAAACAGAAATAAAGAAGGTTGAAGGAAAAAAATAAGTTCACTGATTTTTACCAAGATTTGCTCACTTGTAGTAACTACAACCTCATGCTGAGTTTCATACTATTCTCCACGACCTTTGTGATGCCAAACTCAGTTCAGCCTGGCACTTTGGTATTACCATGTCATCAGCATTGGCATATGTTGAAGAAGCACCTGACTGTCAAACATTTCATTCCTCTGTCTGTGTGGGCTTGTTTAAAATGAGAAGGGCATTGTCAATGTTCATTCAATTTTCAATTCTTTCTCAGGAATCACGGGTTGATTTGAACACATAAAAATGACAGATCGAAACACTTGTTAAAAAGTTTTGATGATTCATACCCTCACATATCTTTGGTATAAGTATGATTTTCATGTTCCTATTACTTAGAAAAAATACGCAAAATCAGCTTGACAAGAATTGCATAAATTTGCCTGACAAACAAAAACAAATCACTAGATTCTAAATCTACCTTATTTGGTTACTTACTGTGCGGTAAGGGTTGGAAATACCTCCCAACTATCCTTCTTATTATTTTAAGAGTATGCTGCCTGCTGTCACTGTCATTTTTCCACGCATCTTTCCATTCTGCCTTACTTCCACTTGCAAATAATGAATCAAATCATCTTACACTGTAAATGAGAGCAGCTTCACTGAAGTAGAAGTATCATTTATAAGCTTTAATAAGCATTAAAGAGAGTTTATGGACTTACAAGGCTGAAGTGTAGTCTTAGAGTCGACAAGGTGACTTTAAAAATCTGTTAATTGTCTGTTTCAAGATGGTGCAATGCATGATTTTGATGTCATTAAATGATGGTGAAAGGAGATATTATGTATGGACAGTGGACACGTCCAGCCATTGACGGTTACTGGGACATGAATCAGAACGAAACATTACAAATTGTTGAATATTTATTACCAAATGGTCCTTTGGAAGTCCTCCTGGGGCTGTCTCACAGCAGTGGTCACACTCATCAAATTGAATAATTAATGACTTACCTGCTAGAAACCCTGCACAATTGATAGCTTTGAGCAGCTTTTCTTTGGGAAGAAAAGCGGTCCCAAACTACAGGCATAGGAAGTATGACAGGAAATTCTAATCAAGGGAAAAAAACCATATTGATTAAGTATCTTGCGTAATAGACAGCGTACAAAAAAAAATGTTGAAATAGTTTGCTATTTGTTACTGCAGATGCTCAGATGACGTTTACCTCTAAAATCCAGTCACCCACTTGAGCTGAACCATGGTAAGTCTGAGCAGCTCCAGGCCTAGTTCATGCTTTACTCACGTCCCTGTTCATAACCTAAATCTCTGCCTATGTCACTGACAGGGATAGCTTCTGTTGGCTTTCTCAGAGCATACGCAACACAGTTTAGTTCCACAAAAATCAAAGCCAGGAACAACCACTCTCCCTTCCTTGATCTGCTTTTATCTAGCAACACATGGAAAAAGCATGCACCTGTGCTATGGTGGTTAGCTGTTCTTGTCCTGGAATATTTGCTTCCTATGAGGGTGCCGTAATCACCACACTGAGGTGGGGTCTAGGGAAAGGAAATGCTTTTGCATATTTTTTTTTCTTGGGCTAAAATCATTCCACTTTACATAGGATCGATGAACATTCATTTGGAACAGAAGACAGAATGAGTGTGATTATAATGTTTGATGTATTCATCTGGGAGACAAAAATGACCAGGTGCTCCACTTTGTGAATACTTTAATATTCAGTATTGATTAGATTAATGAAGGGCCTCCAGGTCTCTCTTTTCCTTCCCAAAGGCTTTAACCACTAGGCTCTAGAGTGAGGTTCAAGTTTCCAGTTTATAAATTGAAACCTGAAAACACTTTAACCACATGGAATTAGATGATTTCTGCTTCATCCCTTAGAACTGAAAAGAGTTTCATGAATGACAGATGTTGGGCTTCTAACTCTTTTGAGCTAATTACTCATAGATGGAATAAAATGAGCAATCTTGAATTTTTAATATATTTTCTATGGCAAAAAAAAAAAGAAATATTTGTGATTTAAACATGAGAGAGAGTCCAGAAATAAGTATGAATGTCAACTGAAGACAAAGTCCCGCTCCCAGGCAAAGATGTAGCTAGACTTGAACTTGCAGGTGAGACTAGGGACATATTGCTGTTTCCAGTGCCAGCTGTAATCTGGATGTTGAACCTGTTGGCTTTCCCAACACTCAGATGAGTAACTCACAGTGTGAGCACAGCAATAATCAGAACTGGCCTTTTGCTGATCTACTCCAATTCGGACTTTGGAAAAACGGGAGAGGAAATTGATTACAGAATTGAATTTTCCCCCCTCTCCCTTCCCCCCATCCTTTTTAAAGACTAAACCATTTAATTTACAGGAAATACACTGAAGGCTGCTGAACCTACATCATGTGTTTTTAAGGTGTTCTTAGCTGAGGTCTCAAGACAAAGCATCACAAAGAAAGTATATCTGACATAATATAGCAAGCTCAAAGCATGTAGTAATCAACAGTTTGTCTTTTTCTGAACAAAACAGAGAAAGTTATTCTGCTAAAAGTAAGTTTTCTGATATAAATTTCAGTTATGTCAGCTAGCAGATAGATAACTGAAGGGAAAAGGATAACATCCTTAAATAATTGATGTATGCACAGGAAAACAATAACGTTCAGTTTGTGCCCTGCAATAATTGACTGCAATGATACAAAACACCCACGAGGTGGAGAGATACAGAGCAGGATTACACAGATAAGTCCTAATACAAAAGTAAATTTAAAATTATACGGTATTCCCACTGGATTTTTGTTCTGAAGGAGAAGGCATTGGCTTAGTCAACAATTGTTGCATGATGGTTATTGATTTGAATGGATGATTTTGTCTTAAGGCCAACCTCTGTCAAAAACAAATGCATGGGCTGCTTAAAGAAACTGCTAGGAGCATGCAATGGCAGCTAGAAATATGCTAACAGGCAGATTTAGCTAAAGAAATGATTAATGGAGACTGAAAAGACCTTGGAAGAAAATAACTTTTAGTTTTAGAAATATAATGGTTCTGCAAAGAACAAAACAATTGCTTGTCCTTTACTCTTTGCTGTATTTATTTTCTCTTTCTTATATTCTTCAGCACAGAAAATATGCCAGAGGCCTTTTATTAATAGAGAAAAGCCAAAAGGCACAAGTTATACAGCTGACTCAGGACAATCTAGATCTTCCTTCATACTGGGGGATTTAAAATTCTCTGTGAAAAATAATCATCATTAAAGTGCAAAGAAGTTTTAATGAAACGACACCAAGGGATTTTTTGTATTCAGCCCTAATGAAGCAATAAAAGTGCCTAGGGAATTGTTGTACATCTATGAAAAAATATGTTTACTTGTCTCATATTTTTATATAATTTTCTAGACTTCTATTGTGACAATTAATTTGAGATGTCTGATATATAAACTTAAGGACATTTATTGTTTTTCAACGCACTGTTTATTAGGGAGGTAGCCAAAATACATGTATTAATTATGCCATGAATAGCATGAATGGCCCAAGTAAATGCAGAATCATCTCTATTTTAACAAAATTAGTTAATAGACACTTCCACAATCTACATCCATATTCATTCAAAAAATGTATGATCCTATATCTTCCATAGACAGTTGCTATTTCATTTACAAACACAATTAATTTGTAATTTTGATTCCTGTGGGATTAAGGGTCATATGATCATGCTATTTCTGTATGTATATCTGAAGTCTGTAAGTTTTCAGCAATTTTTGAACCCTTTGCCAATTTCAGCTGAGTCAGTGTTCAAAGGTGTTGTGTGCCTACACAGCTCATGAAAATGTGTACCCAAGTAAGAATGAGCATATGGAAAGAAAGGATCTGGCACAAGCACAAGACATGATATTGGAGAATCAATACAGAAAAGCTCTATTACGAATTACATAGCTTGGGAAACAAGAGAATCTACTCCTCAGTCCAGGTTTTTCTGCCATGTGTAATTCCTACTATCAAAAAAAGACACAGACCTTCCATACTTGTATAAAGCCATTGCCTCCCCCCCCGGCCCCGCCCCATTCCCTGATGCCTAATAAGATGTGGATTCCAGTGGCAGCTTTAATTTATTTCATTTATAAAGGCAGCCAACCATTAGACACAAATCCATAGGATGCAAGGCTTCATTAATTGACAACAGAACTTTTTGTTCAGTACATGAGTCTGCTTTTCATTGCACATCACTTTGTCATGCTACTTTGTTAGCAGCTACCACCTAAGAAGAGTTGTTCAAAACTATGGGAAAATTGCCGTAGATTTTGCTAATGACAGTGAAAGCATGTAGAATCATCGTACCATAACAACCATCTCACAGACCAGCTAGGAATGGAAGATATTTGAAACAGTATTTTAACATTGGATAAAACCTTCATATGTCATACAAAGGAACATACAGAACATACTAAACATCATCAAATATTAGATTAATGTGATCTGTAGAACAGCCACATCTGCCTCCTGCCACTGACTTTGGTATCCTTTCCACTAGGGAGCACTTCATCAGCCATTGTTGCAATAATAAATACTTCCAGTGTTTTTCACATATATAAAACTCAGATGAATGGTCTTTAAACTAGACCCTTGGTAGGACCTAGATCTTAGATGTCTTTTTTTCTAATCAGGTATCACTTTCAGTTACTTGCTTTCTTCAAAAATAACATCTTAAATGTTATTTACATCTTGTACTAATCATCAAGAAATTTTTAAAAAAATCAACTCAGACTGAGTTTAGGATAGTGTTTGGTATTGTTCTTGATAGCATTTCTTATTTGACTTAAGCATAGAGTGCTTTCTAAATATCAGTGAATTATATCTGTTAGACATACAAAAAGGTCTTGTCACCTTTCCAACTGTCTCTATGTCAAGTGAATCACCAAGTGCATTTCACTCACTCCCTTTAAGACCACTTTGCACAGTTCAGATTTACAAATTAGACAGTCTTTGATACTTAGTTCAGATTTCACTGATTCTAATTGGCAATCTATGAAATATTCTTTGAATGTCTTTCTCCATCCAAGCTCATGGTGGTTGTATCTGTTTCTACCTAAAGCATATATACAGTCATTCCTTTAGAAATAT
This sequence comes from Rynchops niger, assembly GCA_013400035.1. Lineage (NCBI taxonomy): Eukaryota > Metazoa > Chordata > Aves > Charadriiformes > Laridae > Rynchops > Rynchops niger. The sequence continues at coordinate 340,901 of VXBH01008396.1, forward strand.
AGCAAAAGATGAGTGAGAAGAGGATAATGAAAAGTTCTAGGACAGACTTTCTCAAACATTTTAGTCTCTCCCTCCCTTCTTTTCTCTACTGATTTCCAGGACCTTCCCATCACTGTTCTGACCATTTTCCTCCCCTGTCCTATAGGTGCAAAGATCTCTCTGCAAAATCACCTGACATATAAACTTTTAAAAGCCTGCTTTGCCACAGAAAGGCCTAGGCTCCCCCAGGGAGAAAAGGTGCTGTTGTTAACAGATGTTTCCCTACATCCTTCTGCCTTAGCTCTATACATCTTTTTATAGGGCAGAACTCATGGGGCAAAACAAGAAGTATGTCACTCCAAAACATGTGAGCAAAGCATGGACCAGGTGGTAAAACAGCTTTTCATTTCCTCAAAAAGTGTTGTGCTCTTCACATTATTGTCAAAGACATAAGACAGAAGGAAGAGAGAAAGGAAAAGACAAAGCACTGATAGCATTTTTCTATGCTTTCTCATAGTGCTATACCTAAGTACCCATCCTGGGCCCACCACCAAACTAAGTACTGATATTCTCAGTAGAAATTTTGCTATGAAAGGTCTATAGAGAATGATAGAGCTAGTAACTGAAGTAAAATCCCCGTTTTCTCAGTCTAGGCAAGTCTACGCTTAGCCTTTTCATCCCAGGGCTCATACTCTTCAAAATATCAGGGACTTCTGAAGGACTTCCCTACAGGGCGGGTTCCTGTTCTTCAGACAAGCCTTTTTCTTAAACAAATGCAAATATACTTTAATCTCTCCACATATGCCTTTATTGACTCCCCTTCCAAAGACATAATCAAACTTTAAATAAACTTGCCTTTTTTGGGGAGTTACAAAGCAAAGAGTTACTACTTAATTTCCAGTTCAATGTGGTGTCTTTCATAGATATGTTTATGCCTAACCGGTCAAATTTAAAGATATTTACTGTATCATTTTTTTGTATTATCTGTGTCAGTCTCATGACACCGTTGGTGTAGGATCCATAGAAGTTACAAATCTTGTGCTGCTCTAAAAATAGGGAAAGAAGCTTAGCACCACAGAGGAGACACAATGAAAAAAAACTTGCATTAAATTTTTAAATTATTATAAACATATTCAGAATAGTTTGCAACTGGCTAGCTTGTGTCCTGGCAGCAAACAGCTGTTGGAGTAACAGCAAATTAAAGCAGGTTTCAAATCATTCCAAGAAGCAACAGAGATTACTCCACTCTAATCTTTCAATGGCTTCATCTGACTTTCTAGTCCTACGCTCTTCTAAAGCTGCCTGGTGAATTCGTTGTCCTTTACCCTGTTTTAAATCACACATGTTCAGTATTTAATGTTCGAATCTGTTGAAACTGAAGCTGTGACAATTACAAGAAAAGCAAAGAGGATTTTATTTTATTATCATGATTTTTGTGGTTCAAGAATGCCAAAATCATGTGGCTTGCTTCTCTTTTTACCCTCATGGAAATGAAAATTTACAACAGTAAGAAATGAGGACTGCTGGAGATTCCAGCTTGTTTTAATTGTTTATAGGTGTAAACATAAGCAGCAATTTAATTGACATTGGAAGAAAGATGTTTAGATACTTTTTTTTTTGTATTGGTATGTATTAACCTGGATGGCTGGAAAATTCAATTTCCAATGGCCTTTCTCATGTGTAGCCTTTGCAGAGATTGAAGTCCATAAAGAAGAAATTATAGGGTGATTTGGAAATTCAGTTGCATTAAACCAACACAACTGGATGTTATTTACCAGAGAGTCTAGAAGAAATACAGTGTGAAGTAGCAGTGAAACTGGCATTTACACATATAGCCTTAAAAATAAGGAGTACTCCTAGAGGTGGAAAGCTCTTTTTAAGCTATTCCTTTCCTAGGAAAGACAGTCAGGTGAGGATGGAGGATCAAAACTTGTGTATTTTAGTGCTGTGTTTTCTAGTTTTCTCATTTTTGTAGACACAATGTGTTGAGTGCTAGCCTGCGTTTGAGACACCTGCATTCCAGCTCCTGTTTCAATCTCTGTTCTCTTATGTGTCCTCTAAACGTGGAGCACCATCCAAAACAGATAGTGACATGCAACTAGACATTGAAGAAAAAGAAGCCAAAGCTAAAGTTCACTGCCTAGCTCATGTATTTGTACTCTTGGAAAATCTGATTATGGGATATGGAAAGGGAAGGCAGTGAAGAGGGTGTATTTACTGCTTTGCTCTGGACAGAGCTGGTGTGTGGAGATCTATGAAAAATGGGTAACTGAAGTCTCACCAGTATTTTGTAAAAGGTGGAAAATTTTTTTTGGGTAAGTACATGACCATAATAGGAGGAACACACAGAAAGGTTATTCCACACTCATGCTTCATGGCTCATGGAAGTTTATCAGAGGCATGTTTCTGGAGATGCCCCTGGAAATGCTGGAGTATCCCAGGCTTGTCTGCTGTAGGCACAATTTATATGGCCTGTTAAAATAGCAGGATACTCAGTATCACAAGGGAAATTAATTTGGGAGTTGTATTTTTATTGACCTTTTTCATATGATTTCACTGACAAGTACTTGTTAATATTGCGTGAATGAAGTTGTTCATGTTGTTATACTAAATTTTGAAAGCTTTCAACACACTCTCCTACCTCTTGTGAAGCAGCCATAGTCCTAATTAGCATCATTGTTGGCACAACTTATCAACAGAGATGCCAGAGACAGAGAGCTTGTTCTTACAGAAGGCTGGTGCAGCAAAGCATTTAGATACATGCTTAATTTTAACGACTATAATTTTAACCCTATCTATGAGTCAAGAGCTGTATGAGGACAAGCTTTGCTGGATCAGAGAAAGAACCAAGAAAGCTTAGAGATTTCAGATATTTGTCTCACAAAAGGACTATATCCACACCCTGCTGGGCCATATACGCCTGCAGGAAACCTTAAACAATCAAATCCATATGTGTGATTTTTTGTAGTTGTTGTTGTTTTTGTTATTAGAAAATACGGTGGTTTCAGACCTTAAGATCTCTCCTTTCTTGAGTTTAATGGTATTTAGTTTCTTTTCTTAAAATTGATTATTCACATTCCTTAAAGTCTCTCGTTAATACCAGCACAGGTTTGCAGGATTTGTGAAGTAAAGGGAATTTTTTTTCTTGCCTGCAAGCACGACACTGCTGTATTACGTTATATGGTTGCTGAACTAATCAGACATTCCTGTGTCTGCCATTGCAGCATAAACCAAAGCCAGAATTTAGATTTCTGATGTTTTATTTATAATTTTGGTTTCCCTGTCAAAGATAAGATTCCAAAATGCAAAATGTTCTTATTCTACGAAACAAGATCCTCTTATTGTACAGTTTGACAAGAATGTGTGAGCACAGCTATCTTCTGAATATAACCATACTGAAAACTTTCAAAAATAGTTTGATATTGAGAAGTTTAATATTAGTCTAAGACTTTCACGCTCATCTAAACTATAGGAATCACTAGGACTTTGGAAAACATGGGTAAAATTACAGCCACAATTTTAACACTATTAAATCTAAACTGCAAATCTTATGCCAGGTGTTTCTAATTCTTAACACTAAAATATTTTTTAAATCCAATTTAGACTTTCATGGTTCATCCATTCTAACATAACCTCTAGAAAGTAAAGCAACAATAAGCATTGGAGGATTAATATTGAAAGCCTATTAAGAGAGATGGCTCCCACTTAAAAAACAATTTAGTGTTTCATAACTGGTATTGGAGTTAGTAATATTTGCCATTGGGAATGAGCTTGTGCTTCTACAAATCTAATTTCAACATACAAAATATGCACCTCTTTTTATCTCAAATGCAAATAAGATACACAATTTAAGCACCGAATGTAATGAAAAAGATGTTTTGAAGTCTTAATTGTAATTATATTCCAGAGCTTCAAATAAAGCTTTACGTGTGCAGCTTTGTGCAAAACTTCACTCATAGACTGATTCAGATTTGCTTCTGGTTATCAATGTTGCTGTTCTCCATGGGGGAGGACTCTTCTCTTCTCTTCTCTTCTCTTTCTTCTCTTTTCTTCTTTTCTTTTCTCTTTTTTCTTTTCTTTTGCTTCAATATGAAACTGAACCAAGATGTACACTTGGCATTTGATGTGGAGTCAAAAGCCACTTGAAACTAAAGCTTCTCCTGGTTTCTATTCAAATCAATCCTCAAGCTTATGAGCTTAGCCTTCTTTCAGATGAGACATTTTTGGAAACAAAGGGTAGTTAGTAATACAAATGCCTAGCTGGATAAGAAAACCACCAGTCCACCATTTCTTTAAAACATTGTTGATTTCAGTAACCCCATGAACTCACACGTACTATTCATAGCACATTAAGGCTTTTTTGTAGAATCTGTATCAGTGAGGTTAAAGCTTTTTTCAGGCACTAAAGTGAGCCCTAGATATATGGTAGGAAAGCAAGCAGGTACTCACTTTTCCTGGTAATTCTGTCCAAAACTTTGTCTACAAACAATTTTCTGGAGATAAAATGGGGCGGGGTTGTGTCATTGATTTTATTTTGCAATTCTGTCTATTTTGACTCTTCTCTGTTTCTATTTAGTTTAAACCTAATTCTGCAGAACCATGCACTGGGACTACTCATTTCTATCTGCAAACATTGGCCATTAGGATTTCAATGAGAATTTCACTCATTCTTTATTGTTTTCCTCCTACATGCTATATACTATACCGGGTTCAAGGCAATGGAAAATTAGGGCTTGTACTCTTTACGCTTGTACAGGGACAGATTGTCCTCTGGTGTAGCTCTATGGCTACTGACGGAGAAACGCCAATTTAGCCTGCTGAGGATATGACTTCCTGCAGTCAGCAAGGAGGTAACTGTAAGCAGGATGACTTTCAGGAAGAATTGTGACTATTCATCATTGAAGAATGTCTTTGTGCGATTAAAGCAGGAAGAATGTATCATTTTAACTGCTATGTTTTCTTCAGTCTCTAATATCTGTACTTCTTGAGATTGTCTCCCTGCATACATATCCATGCATGCATATCCAAATATACTTATAAACAAATATCATGTCTGTAATGATTTTAAAATACTGACATGAGCGGCAGCCCCAGAGGGAAAATAACAAAGAGACCGCTGAAGCCTATATCCTGAATCCCCACATAATCTTATTAGAGTAAAATAGAAAACAGTAAGGGAGAATTCTCTCCAGAGAATAACAGCAGAGTACGGAATGGGCAGGTTACACAGTAAGTTTTTCACTTCTTTGATGTGCTACGCTGTCTTAGCATCTACATACTTTTTTCCTTATTATTTGTTTCCTCAAGTGAGTGATTATTTAAAGAATTTATTTAAAAATAACAACAAATGTTGCAGGCTATTATGAAACACTAACATAAAGCAATACATCATTTTACGTTACCTTTTACGCATGTAAGAAAAACAAGATAGCCTTAGAAACCTGTTTTTTTCTTAATTGTGATTTTAGTTTTTCTTTTTTTATGCAAATATTATACACAGTAGAAAGAGACAGGCCAAAGCAATTAATCAGAGGAGTGTCTGGTGGCAAAAGAAAGATCAATCACTATAAAAGAAAGGTACGAAGAAAAAAGAGCTTGTTAAAGAGAGCCCAGCTCTTCATCCTTTTCTTTTTGGTCTCTATATAAAACAGAAAAAAAGAAAGAATTTCACTTAAAAGTTTAAATTAATCATTAAGCGACCAAAGCGTAAAGTGACAAAGTTTCAAAGTAAATTATAGTAATTATAAAATGTTAAACAGATTCACTATTTTCCGGGGGGGAGGGGGGGGGCGGAGAGAGATATAAAAATAAAGTTCCAACTCTTTGAGGTGTTTATGCAAAGTCCCATGCTTAGATTTAGTCACAGGACTATGTGAAAAAGTGTTTAATCATTTTAAACAAGTTTGGATTAATCCTCAGTAAGCATGTGTCCCTTTCACAAAAGGCACACAATAGCTGGCATCCCTTGGTGATTCCTGCTCTGCTGAGAATGGGAACAGATTGAATGCAGATGAAGATCAAACCAGCCTCACATCCCTAGAAGGTGTAGGTGAAGGTTAGAAAACGTAGACGGAGCTGTGCAGGAGAGCAACAAAGCTGTTGTACATGCTGCCAGGCAAAGGTTTTATATGCTCAGCGTGAGACTTATTGGTATTTACTTCACAAGCAGAGTTGTGAATTGCAAAACAAAGCATACCCCAGAGACGCTGCAGAAGAAAACTTTCAAACTTGAATATGCCTGGAAAAGAAAAAGAAGAATGATTCAATGGGGAAAGCACTAAGCTTGATATATTTAATCCCAGTTCTGTGCTCAGTCCCAGGCTTTCTGCTTCATCAGATCAAATGTAAGGATTAGATCCTTGAGACAGGCATATTTAGATAACAAAAGACGTGTAATCTTCATATGAAATTTCCAGTATTCACATTCCTCTTACTGGATGTGCATATCGTTGCCTAAATCCTTAGAACAACTTCTGCATGTCTTTGTCTCAGCAGATTTTCAAAACTGTTGCCCAGTTGGGCTTCATGTGCATAAGCACTAACAATAACCACGGCCACACTATGTCTTTTTCCTCCTCTAGCTCCACCCACTCCAAAACAACACCACAGGACACATCACCTTCATTGTCTCCCTGTTTCATGCTCCTTCCCTTCCTGAAGGGATGTTCTTCCAATTTTGAGCTGAATGCCTTACCTATCAGCCTTTTTTTTTTTTTTTACACTAGTGAGAAACTAGCATTTATTATGCAGGAGATTCTAGCAGTTAAATAGCTTGTTTTAGAAAGGAGATGGAGGGAAGACATGAAATTCCGGATGTGAGACAGATGGAACTTGGGGTTAGCCCTCCTCTTTGTCTGCAGAATATTTTCCACTTTTCACACACCTCCCTAGAACCAGATGAAAACTCACTATGAGTGTGACATTGAACCTACTCACCTCTAGAAGTATCACACAGACCTCAGTATGTTTACTATTCAGTTTCATCACATTTCCACTCTCAGGGCCTTCAAGCCTTATGTCTCCTATATATTTTTCCGCTGCTGTACCCATTAAAAAGAGTTGGTTTACAATCAAAATGGAAAAAAAAATAGGGCTTTTTTCACCAATTTTTTTGTGATCTTTTTTTTCCAGTAGTTCTACTGCTGAGATCTAAGGGAAGAAACCTATTGCGAATCAACTTTATTATTTGAATTCCTGGATTAGCATCCTTTTCTGTCTCTTTCACTTCCTGAAATTGCTGTGTATCCATGGCCATGAATGTTTGTGATCTCATTTGATAATGATTGCTTTGGTGAATTTTTGGAAAGCCAGATACAGCCTGAAATCACTTCCAGCCAGTTTTTACACATGGCTTTCCCAGTAATTGCTGAGTGGCACTGGCATTGACTTTCTGTAACAACTGGATATGCACTAAATTTCAAATTTAGGGCTATCCAGTTGTGGAAATATGTTCCAGACTAATTCATGTGCACATGCTCCCACTCCAACATTGTAAATTGTACATGTTAAACTGATACACTGGCACACTGGAATTATTTTCTTAAAACAAATACCTGAACTCTGTATATACACATAATATTTATAACCTTTTGTTTCTATATAAAGCAATATTACACATTAAATCTACACCTGCCTCTACACGGCATTTGATTTTCCACAGTATTAAGAAGTCTTGATGTTCCATTGTTGTATTTCTGTTTCATTTTTGTACCTTTTTTTCAATCTCAGGATTTTGTTCAGTGTGTCAATCTGTCAATTCACACATAAAGATATATTTTGTGAACCTGTAAAATTGTGAACTAAGCCTTTGAAGTTTTTCAAATAATTACAGCACTGTCTCTTTTGTCTGCTTTGTATTAGCTCTGTTTTGCTTTTTATTTGACACTTTTTCTGTCAGTATTAGGACACATAAAGTTTCAACTTACATTCCAGTTTTTTCTCTGCAGTAATTCAATGCATCAGTTTCCTTATCATAAAGGTTTTAAGCGTCCAAAGAAAGGCAGTAATTATCTAAAGATAGTACTTTTTATTAAAGACCTGTTTAGGAAATGGAAATCTTCTAAATCCAGAGGGCAGATATTTTCCATTCCCAGAAAAGGTTTCCAACTCTATTTGTTATAAAAGATAGCACTTTTGGTAAGACACTTACATCCAGTGTCAGTCTCAGAAATTCTACAGTAAGTCTTCACTTTTAGCACATTTCAGAACTTACACATGGCAATATATGATACATTGACTAACTATCAGAGTATTCTGGCATAAAAGGATGGTTTAGCCAGAGGAATATAACCGTATAAGCAACTAGACAGGCTGATTTCAGACAAGCAGCTGCTCTTGGTGCTATGCAGATTACAATAATTTTGGAATATGTTTGTATCAGTTAAAGAATTTCATTCTGATTGTGTACAAAAAAATTTTATTGTAACTGCTTCCATTACTTACGACACCCATTGAGTATCGGGATATACTTTGCATTGTGTGATTCAAGAATTTTGATTTCCTATGTTTGTTCTGTTTTCAATTGGGAAAAGCTTTCCCACAAGAAATCACACCAAGAACTGCTTGTTCTCATATAGAAAGCTATCTGTGAAGTTGCTATGACTGAAACCCAAATTCTCAAACGAAGGCTCTTAGTAAACAAAGGCAGAAAGTATTCTGTGTAGGAAAGACAGAGCACAGACAGCAGGAACCCAGGTTAGCTGTGGTGCTTATATGGGAGCATCCAACCAGAGAGCGAGATGCATAGGACCCAACTGGAAGTGTGGGGTCAGGCCACCAGTGCACAGTAACAGCATTATTCCAGCTTGTGAAGAACTGCACTGATAAAAATTTTTACGATCGCTATTTCATATAGACTCTCTTTTTACAAAGATTACTTAAAACTAAGAGAAGCTGGGCAAAGACAATCTGCCAGCCCCTTTAGTTCTGAGTGCTATTTAATAACAGAAAGTTGTTTATTGCTTTGTGTAAATCTCTAGTTCTTTTGTGCTGTCTCAAAGCAAAATGGATGGTTTTATAATTCCTTTATAAACTCTTGTATTTCTTAAGTTTTTCCTTGCTTCATGGTGCTCAAATAATTAAACTATGAATCACATTATCTACAGCCATCTGGGATTCTGGGAGGCAATTAATGAAAAATTGAGCAGGGACCTGGGAGGGTCTTCGGTGTGCTTGGTCTCCAAAACAATTGGTCTGTTGTCCAAAGCTTTTGGCCCAAGATGATATGCAATTTTCCATGCCAAGAAACATAAGATTTTTACAAGGTTGGTTGTTTCAAAAACTTGATCCACTTGAGCTATCACAAAGGGGTTTTGTTCAGTAACAGTCTTTGCAGTAAATGATGGAGGACTACTATTTTCTTACTAGTCATCTTTTTTTCATTCTTTTTTCTTTCAATATTTAGGACTAAGAATTTAGGAATAGAGCATTAGTTAATAACATAAACTCAGTTTGTTATTCCTTAATCTCTTATCAAAATTGACTACATTGGAAAGGTGGTGAGGGGGGCGGTAGCCTCCTAAGAAAACAAGTTTCACTTAAAAATATCATCATTGAAATATGTTGACCAGTTTTAAAAGGCATTAGTTTTTAATTGAACACAAATTCTTCCAATAGAGACCAGGAGGTATGGAGACTGTTAAAAAGCATCAGGATGCATTGTAATTTGTGAAAGCCGAAAGTTTGGTTTTAATGGCAATATAGAAATTAAATAAAATATAATTATTTGGGCAATCTGTGGAGATGTAAACAAAGTTGAAGAAATGATAACATATGAATAACATACTAGCACCGTTGTACAAAGTCCAGAGGAGTGAACTACCTTTAGCACCCTTCTAATCAAAAACATATCTACTGTATTTTTTTAACAGAAACAGCAAAATCTCTAATTGCAAGTAGTTAATTGGGAAAAATCTCTGCAATAGTTCCTATTTTAGAACAAATGTGTCTAGCGGATCAGTCATGAAAGGAAGTATAAACTTGCATGGGTAGGGGGTATTTCAGAATTTTCTTTTTTGTTAATTAAGTGAAAGCCATCACACATATTCTAAAGATTTTCATTATGTAAGTGGAAAAATCCTTGTGATGAGCAGCCATCTAAATTAGATGCAATTCTTCTTTTTTAGTACTTAATTAACAAAAGCAATATGAGAATACGGATTTCATTAAGAGAAGTGCGGTGTTCATCTTTTTTAACAGCAACAAGATAGCAATATCTTAGAATATTTAGTGTTCCTTAAAGCTGCAACAGTGTACAGCACAGCGAGTTCATGAATTGTAAGGTTCACCAGTTAAGCTGATCATAAAACATATATGCTGGCCTCTAAAAATAGTTTCAGTGCCCTGACGTCCAACTTGGGTTTTAAAATAATGATATTTATTTTTTGGATGTCAAAGGTTTTAAAAGACACTGTGTTCTTGACAACAATTTGCAGACTTCCTGTGTTAAGCATAAGATACAAATTATTTCGGAAGCATAGAATTATGACTGTCAACTAATATCGTATTGTTTTAAGTTTTCAGGAGTTGTAAAGGGACTAACATTTGCTGTGCATGTTTCAAAATGCTTTGCAACAGTTTTTGTGATTATTCTGCATGTATTATAACTAACGTCACCACTGTATCTTGTGCTCCTAAACAGCTGCCATGATAAGATCCGTTCAAACACTTCGCAACTGCTTTGTATTCTGCCTGCCTGGACAGGGAGCACAGCAGAGCTGAAATGAATGTTTGCATTAGTCTTACATTAGTCTGTCTCGACTGCACCGCAAAGCATGACTAAACAAGTGGATGCTCCGCTTCTCTTTATTATCTTTTGTCCTGCACGTGGGTCGGGGCAATCCCAAACACGAATACAGGATGGGCAGAAAATGGATTGAGAGTAGTTCTGAAGAGAAGGACTTGAGGGTCTTGGTGGATGAGAAGCTCAATGTGATCTGGCAATATGTGCTTGCAGCCCAGAAAGCCAACTGTATTCTGGGCTGCATCAAAAGAAGCGTGGCCAGCAGGTTGAGGGAGGTGATTCTGCCCCTCTATTCTGCTCTGGTGAGACCCCACCTGGAGTCCTGTGTCCAGCTTTGGAGTTCTCAACATAAGGACATGAACCTGTTGGAACGGGTCTAGAGGAGGGCCACGAGAGGTGGAACAGGCTGAGAGAGTTGGGGTTGTTCAGCCTGGAGAAGAGAAGGCTCCAGGGAGACCGTATAGAAGCCTTCCAGTACGTAAACGGGGCCTACAAGAAAGTTGTGGAGAGGCTCTTTATCAGGTAGTGTAGTAATAGGACAAGGGGTAATGATTTTAAACTGAGAGAGGGGAGATTTAGATGAGATATTAGGAAGAAATTCTTTACTGTGAGGGTGGTGAGACCCTTGAACAGGTCGCCCAGGGAAGTTGTGGATGCCCCATCCCTGGAAGTGTTCAAGGTCATGTTGGATGGGGCTTTGAGCAGCCTGGTCTAGTGGAAGGTATCCCTGCGAATGGCAGGGACATTGGAACTACATGATCTTTAAGGTCGCTTTCAACCCAAACCATTCTATGATTCTATGGGCAAAGATTCAAAGTACTGTTTTTTAGTGCTGTGTGTATATTAAAATGCTGATTCTAAAATTCTGCATTCAATATAAATTTGTTGGCCATTTGGATTGTATGGATTTTTTTTTTCCCTAAAGAAAAACCTAGTTTTGGGAACTATTTAAAAACATCGACAAAAGTAATTGCCTCAAAAACCCAAATTTGTTGGCTTATCTTTGAAGCTACTAAACAGTAAATACACAGCTTTGTTAGTGTTTATTTAAAAAAAGTGGAAAGTGCTATGTAGATTATTTAATAAACAAAAATAGATTAAATACATTTGTTTTGAAGAAGAAAAAATGTGTATACATATTGTTTGTCAAATGATTACAGTTGCCACTTGTTTCCCTGACTGCAAATTACCATTTTCAGAATTTAAATAATGCCCTCACAGAGCTATTCTGACCATGGTAGCAATCTCCATACTGAATGCTAAATCAAGAGCAAACCATTAGATTAATGTTAATGCAGAAATGATGCAAGGAGAAATTGAACCCACAGTCCAATTGTTTCGATTGTTTACATTTCACACATTCCTATAGGTAAGAAAAAAATCTTTCCTCAGTATATCTGCCAATTATTTTTCCTAGTTTGCTAAAAATAAAAGAAAATGACATTTTTAAACTTATTTTTATACCATAGATTAAAAATTAGTATTTCTGAACAATAACAACAAAAATTAAAAAATGTTTTGAATCTCGACATTCAAGTGCCTTTCACAAACTTTTTTTATGTCAATCTCACTGATTTGTTTTGTGGGATACCTTAGAGAAAGCGTGAGATTCAGCAATGAGGACTAGATAACTTCAGGAAATACTAGATGGTTATAACTATATTTTTCCTTCATGCATTTCTGCAGGTAAAACCATATTCTGTGAAGACAATGACTGGCCTCAGGTCATGACACCTTCCAGTATCCAGCTAATTGCAACATAAGGATCCAAAGCAAAGCAAAATTTAGCCCATGGTGAATACAGCTATGTTATTTTCCCTTAAGAAAAGAATATTCCTTTTCTTTAAAATTCTGTTTCATGTACTTTAAAGGGTGCTGGCAAATAGATATCCCTTCTGAAAATTAGAATGAATTTCCAAATACACAGACTTTGATATGCCAAAAAAGAAAAGGGGGGAAGCT
>VXBH01008396.1:353619-366161 GCA_013400035.1 Rynchops niger
GACAACATGATGGCACGATGGACATGGGATGGGAGAGGTGGTAGAAGAGAGAAAGAGAGTAAGGAAATAGGTTGGAAAATTTTCAAGATATGACAAGGACTTTAGAGCCCAGGTCCTGCTGCAGGTAGATACTTAATTATGTTAGGCTCTCTGGAAAATACTGGCCATAACTGTATTCCTGTGTCTCCACTTACTTATGTAGAACAGAATTTTTAAAGGACCTTAGATGAGCATCAGGTGGATTATGGAAGAGATATACATTAAATATTTGAAGGGTGGGTTTTTTTCGGAAAAAAAAAAAACAAAACAAAGCAAAAAAAAAAACAAACCAAACCAAAACAAAAAGAACAAAAAAACTATGAACAAACAAGAAACAAACAGAAAACCCTAATCCACAAGTTTGAGATTTTCCATTAAAGGCTATGAAGGCCTGGTACCAGGATATTCAGGATGGAAAACAGAGCAGGCATGGTGCAGCTATGATTAACTATTAACCAATCTAATCCTCAAATATGCAAGTATCTGAGTAAGGTCATAAGTAGCACTATTGAGTTGTTACTGAAATCAAACCACTAGTCTCTTCTCCTGTGTGGTAATAAGTCCGTAACTCAGCACATATTATATGACAACTGGACACTGTTTTGCGTCCCCAGTATAGAAAAGACGTTGATAAAGAAGAGGGAGTTCAGGAGACATCACCAAGATTGTGGTGGCTGGAGCACTCTTCCTGTGAGGGCAGGCTAGAGGAGCTGGTCTTGGCCAGCCAGGAGCAGGACGGCTTCAGGCGACCTAGTAGCAGCCCCCGGTACCTGTGATGAGTAATCAAGAAGTTGGATCCATGCTCTTCATAAAAGACAGTGGACACAAGTATAAACATGAGGGGTTCAGACTAGCTATATGGAACAGCTTGTTCCCCATGATGACCGTCAAGCCATGGCACAGATTGTCAGTGCAGCCTCCACCCTTCAAGGTTTTCAAGACATGACTCGATATAACTGGTTCAGCCCCACAGCAGCCCCTGCTGTGAGCAGGAGATTGGACCACAGACCTTCAAAGATCCCTTCCAGCCTGAACTATATTATGGGCCTACTGAGCACACAGATATATTTTGAATTATAGAGTACTCTGAAGTGTAGGAAAAATACAGTGAACTAAATCAGTCAGGGCCAGTAATAACTGCAATTCATGCAACAAAATACAAATAAAATATGTAAGGATTTCCTGCCTTTCTTGATCAAGTCCACAGCCTCTGAAAGACATTTGCCTTAACAGATTTCAAAGCAAAGCACGTTTCAATCTTCAAACGGAAAGAAGAGGTGGCCTTGAAAGGAGTACGCAATAGCCCTAGATGTGCCCCTTAGTCTATTCAAATGACTAGCTCCCTGGAGCTATTCCTTTGCACAAGCATTTCCTGATCTCATTAACTATTATCTCTATGGAACTAATTGAACAAGAGGACTTATGGCCTTGTTCAAAGCTGATTTCTTTTTTTACAGAATGATATGGTATCAGTATCAAGAGTAATGTAACGCCAGTTGATTGATCTTTGCTGCAGAAGAAAGAATTACGTGGGAATTCGGGGAAAAAAAAATAATGCTGTTCTAGTCCTATTAAGTAAGGCATGAAATGGAGCCTAAAGAACAGATGAATTTATGCTGCGACTATCTGAAAGCAATGACTTTTATAAAGCTTACATCATGAATAATAGTTGTTATTTGGAAGAGTGAACAGGAGGTGAAGTTTGATACAAGAATGCTAATTACTCTCAGTGGGGTTCAAATATATAAATTTTAAGTCTCCCTCTATCATGAATGAAAGGGCTTGATAAATGTCTTAAACGTGTTACCCAAATAATTTATCTATTTAGGCTCCAGTCTTTTTTCCATTCAGCTTTTACCCTAGTGAATTTAGTTCAGAAAACACTCATATCATGGAATCACAGAACCATACAATATTCAGAGTCAGAAGGAACCCATGAGGACCACCAAGTTTAACTCCTGACTCCACACAGGGCAACCTAAAAGTGAAATCATATTTCTAAGAGTATTGTCTAAATGCTTCTTGAACACTGACAGGCATGGGGCCATGGACCACTTCCCTGGGGAGCTTGTTCCAGTGCTAGACCACCCTCTTAGTGATTATTTACACATCATGATTTCAACCACATAGTGGTAACTGACAAGAACTGTGAAAAATTGGAGACTTCCAAATATGATAACAGCAGACACCATTCTGGAACAGAGCTGTGTTTTTTTGGTATCCATTAGCTTGCTATGTCACTGAGCAATTTCAGAATAACCCTGTAATAGACAATTAGAGGCTAATTGCCACCAGGAAAGGTCTCCTTTCTAACTCCAGTTCAACTTTAACTCCTGAAGAATGAGGTTTCTGCTCCTTTCAAAAACGTTAATTACTGATACAATTCTTCTTCTAGTTCAGGTACATTCCTCATCTTCTTTTGAATCCCACTAATCTCTTGTGCTGTTGATATCCTGTGGTAATGAGCTCCACAGTCATGTCTCAGGAGAGGGAAATAATTTGTCTCATTTGGAATTTTTCTATTTTGTTGTATGTTTCCTCATTTTTGCACTGCAGTCTAGGGTGCTTTCTGCTTCTCTTATTCGTCTTACTACATTTTTTAAAGGAAACATCTCCAAAACTCTTGCTTCATGGATCTTGTGTTTCCCTTGCTCTAAACTCTCTGGAATTCTGCCAGAGGCAGAATTTTTTAACACATAGCTGAAAGTTTGGTTTAATATAATTTTTCCTATGGAAACGTGTATGATGTGATTGATTACTAAAAAATCCTTACAAACATGTTTTCTTATAATTCTTTAAATGTACTTTGTATAATGATGCTAAAAGTAGAGCCAATAATAAATGTACAGATTTTAAGGGAGTTGCATCAGGGTGTTAGAAAAAATGGATATTACTTTTTCTGGATGTTTCTTTGTTTCATTAGTTCCTTTAAGAAAAGACACTTTCATTTAGTTTTCATTTATTTGCCCATAAAAAATCCCGAAGTAGCAGGGTTGGTTGGAAAAATTATAATGAAACATCTTTTAACCAGCCAGTGGTTCCTAAAATTTGAAATATTTCACAGTAATGATTCTCTTCAGGCAAAGTACTAGTAGAATTCAGATTTTATTTCCTGCCTAATTCCTCAGCAGCCCACCAAAAACAGTGCTTTGCTTGTGATACAGAGACTGGGTTTCCACGGTTTCTGGATCTGAGACCTTGTCAGTTAATTTTGAAAAACAGACTTTATTGTAAAATGAGAATGACAAAAAAAAAAAAAATATTAATCTACATGAAATATGTTTATTTTTGTCGCAATAGCATGACTCAGAGTGTCAGCTCAGGCTCAATGGAGTAGACTCAGAAGGCAAGCTATGAAAAACCTTCAGATTTCAATATACCAATGCTTATATTGCAACAGCTTTCATACATCTGTACCATCTTACATTCTTGACAAACAAAACAGAGAGGGAAGTACTTTTGCGGGATCAAATATGTCTGATCAGAACAATCTCTCAGCTTTTGCCAAAAAAGGACTACAGTGTTATTCTAAACCAGAATCTAACTCTTCTTTTTTTTTCTTATAAATTTCTTGCATAGTTTCATTTTTTCAATGATTATCTCACCTTTTCAAACCGCAACTAAATCAGAAACTTACCAAATACATGCTCACCTTCCAGCAAAATGGGCCTACATCCTACTTAAAGTTTCCAGATACTTTGAAAATAGTACCTGTTGCTCTGTTGCTCTACTTGGTCCCAGATCTTCACACTGCAAAATTAAAAATCTGAGAATGTCATAAAATGCTATAATCTATCACTGTTTTGTTGTGCTGTAACAGAGGGCACAGAGAACTCTATTATTGAGAAAAATGTGGCATTTTCTTGTAAAATCTTCAAGAAACGGTGATGAAAAAACCAACAGAAAACAATTCAAGAGAAATATGTGAAAAAAATAAAGTTGTTTTTTTTTTTTTTTTTTATATTGATGGAGAGGTTATTTCTGCCCAATAAATTGTAAAAATTGTTCAAGAAGAGTTCATCTTTGAAAAAATATGACCTCCTGTAATACAGCCCCAGTCAAATAGACCTTTAGTGAACTTCTGAGCAAATAATCGTGTGAGTTGTAACTGCCTAAGGTCAGCTTTAACTGAAGCACTGAATTTCTCTAGGATTGCGAGTGAGGTTAGAAGAATAAATTCAGAATACAAATACCATAACTGACACATATCAGCTAGTTCCTCGCTTTGGCCCCCCACCCCGTGCCCCCTTCTCTCTGTCTTTTTATTCTTTTCCTTATTTCATTATCTGTATTTAGGTTGCATAGTGGCAGGTTTCTAGGCAAAGAAGAAACTCTTGGGGGGGAAGAATGTATTCATCAATTAATTGCAGTAGGAACACTACAGAGTACCTCTTCTTAAATTCAAAGGCAAGAAAGTCGTTATCTGTGAAGAAAAAAAGTAAAAAAATGCTGAGCATGCCGCTCCATGTTAATTATCTTGGTTACATCTACAACCTTGCACATTTGTATGCTCACCTTGTCATTCTGTAGAATCTGAACCCCTGATATTGAACAGCAGGTGCGTGGGGAAAGTACAAAAGAAAGTTAAATCAAAGGTAGGATTGAAGGTCTTGTAGTGATGGCACCAGGAAAACAGGAAATCTAAAGTCAGTTCTTGATTTGGCTGTGTGTGCACTGAGAAGAAAGTCACATTTCCTTCTGCTAACCTTTCTCCTTATCCCTAAAACACAGAAGATATTTTATGCAACCTATTTTTTTGTCAGTTTGTCATTTCGTCTATGAACCTTCAGGGAGGGAGGGATGTGTTTTACTGGAGGCTTATGTGGAACTGCGCACAATGGGACTTGTCAGTTGAGAATTCTCAGCTCCACCAGAATAGTGGAAAGCAGTAAGAGCCAAAGCAGAATAGAGACGTTCTTATTTCACGTAGCAAGTACAGACAGGTATAATATTACTGAATTTAAATGGGCAACTGAAGGGAGAATAGCAATCAACACAATAGTAACCATTTTCCATCATTCAGAGACCTTTAAAACAGAGAAAGTGAAAGAAAGATCTTACAGCTATTATATATTTCTGACTTTATTTCCTAAGCCTGAAAGTCAGTCATTAATGAAATGCATTTTGGTTATATTTATGTGATGTACTTCATATTTTCAAGTTTCTCAGTTTCACTTTCCCATATGTGTGTGTGTATATATACACATGCATACATATATACATACAAATTCATGCAATATATATATTATATACACATACATTTTTAATACTGAAGCAGGTTTCAAAGCCTTCTGCCTAGAACAAGAGACTTTTCATTTTTATTTCTTAACGAGGAGTCATTAGACGTGGTGGGATTAAAGTGGGTGATCTGAACCAACTGCCTGCAGATGCTGAACGTGTTGAAGTGTCAGCAAGTTCACAACAGCATTTGAGCTTTAGTTTTGAGGTTTGTTAAATAATTTCTGTGGGGCAAAGCCTTAGCCTGACTCATTATGAAAGAAAACCATGGTGCAGTAGGAGCAGCCCCAAAAATGCCAAATGCCAGCTTCCTTTGATATAGCTGATGAAAGTTAAAAGACAGATGTAATTACCCATGCTTTTCTTAGAAAAGGAGAAAATAGGGCATCACAATAAATGACAAATTGTTATTCAGTAGGCAGCTTGATGAGGGCAGCTTCATAGGTAGTTTAGGGTTAATGATGTTTAATTTTTATATGACTATAGCTGTCTTTAAATTTTGCAAGGTATATAAGAGGTAATTTTGACATAAAAATAAATAGGTCTTATAAAAACAATCTGTAAAAAAAGGATAAATTTAATTCTATGTTGAACTTATTGGCACAGAGGTCTGAAACTGTCAGACGAAAAGTGCATCTAAGCTTTGATTTTTGCAGTTCAATATTTGGAAGTAGTAAGGGAATGACCCTATTAATAAAATTCATGTTGATTTGGCAGCAATGTTCTGATTGCCTTCTTACCGGATTCTTTTTCTACTTTTTTTTTCTGGTTTTAGGAAGCTCAGGACTGTATCTGAGGTAAACCTGACACTGAGCACAGAGAAACCCCAGCTATTTCTAACCTGAAGCCAGTCTCATTTTAGAACCGAGTTTGCAGTTTCCAGTTGTGAACTCTGATCTCTGATTGACTTTGGTCGGTCACTTTGGCAAGTGCAGTTGATACTGCCCTCATCTTGTGAACACTGGTCTATATGCTTAATGTGGCACATGAAAATTCATTTTTATACCAACTTTGTCCTACTCGGGTCTGTAAGAGTAAACACATGAATAGCACTTGCAGGAGAAAATATTATGAACCACAAAGCACTGAAAGTTAATTAACAATCAGATCTGTTTGGGGAAAAAAAAAAAAGGATTGCTATAGAACCACATTGTGCCAAAGCCCTCATTAGGGTTTAAGCAGGTTTTATAGCTTTTCTGCTCTATCTCAGCATCCTGAACAAGGTATCCTGAGGATTTGAATTACTGACAGAAAATTAACTGCATGTCCCCAAAGGTCATCCTGCCTATTGCTGTGTTTTTTTAAAAAAATCCTTCCCAATTTGGTTTGAATTTTTTGAGCAAATCTTGTGAAATCCCAATGTAGACCTGTTTCTGAAGTACAATCCATAGTACCGAATTGTGAATAATGCATTGTGCTCTGCACGGGCACGTCCATAAAAACCTGCTTTGAACAAGTAAATTATTCAAGTCAAACCAAAACAAAATATTCCATTTTTTTTTTCAAATACTTTTTGTTTTACGTCAAAATGGAAGAAAAAATTGAAAGAAAGGTAATGTCTCCTTGAAAAATTGTGACATTTTTACCTTTCAAGTTTTTATCTGATTTAACCTTTATCAGTTTAAACTGATTTAAAAATCCTGCAGACACATATTTGTAATTTTGTTGTGGTGGTTGTTGCCGAATCACAGGTTTTCACTGGATTTTTTCTTCAACTTTAAAATTCTTGGTTTATTTTTACCGGGATGGAAAAAATTTTCTTAACCAACTTGAAATTCTCCTTCTGCTTCTCTTCCCACCTGCCTTAATGCATTTCTATACTCTAAAACCATATTAGAAATTCTCTATGATTAATATTATAAAGAAAGTAGAAGTTCCCCCCATAGTCTTCACAATATTCATTTGAAAATTATCCACTTTCACTTTTTAAAGACAGTGAGGGCTAGACTCCCAGATGAAGTAGGTTTTGTATCCTGATAAAATAAGGGTTACAGCATCCACGTCCGCTCTGGTGCTATTCTGGACTCTCCCATTGCAGTCCCGGGTCCCAGCCCCTATCCACACCCTTTTTCCCATTTCTCCTGAATTATGGAGCTTCAGCTCCAGCTACCTCTCTGCAGAACTCTGACCCAAAAAGAACATTAGTTAACCCCAACAGAGCAAGATGGAGACATATAATGATTACGCAGAAGAGCTAATTTCTTATCAGAACTAAGTAATAAATCTACAGTATCAACATAGTTGATGGTGCTGAAGTTTTAATAAATTGTGGAAACAGTCCCATCCCTTTCTGCAAGCTGGGTAGCACCTGGAAAAAAGTTTCATAATTGGAGCAATACTTGATGTAGCTCTATGAAGGTGTTACCCAGAAATCTTCAGGACAGCAGAACTTGTCATTTGTCACTGAAAACTAGAGACTTTTCAGATAGTGGACTCTGGCAAGGTTACAATTTGAGATCTTGCTCTCACGCAAATGGATTTGTATTGTACTCTCAAAGGCTTTTTTTTTTTTTTCCTAAAATGTTGATCATCTCTTCCTTCAACACACAGAAAACCACTGAGTTGAAAAAGGATGGTAGAAAGCCTAAAAAGAGTTTGACAGTTTAACAGAAGCCTTGGAAGAAAGTCACAGGATAGTTTAATAGTTGTTTTCTTTAAATTTATGTTTATATTTTAAGCACTGAATGAGCTTTTTTTTCTGTCTTGAAAAGCTCCGTCTGAGAACTTTCAAGGTTGAAATATTGCAAGAAAAAGAATGCAGCTGTCTGAATGATAAGACAAAGGTCCACAAAATTCTATCCTGTTGAGCAGTTAAGATCACATCTGTCAATCCTAAAAACAACCAGAGGAAAACTCCTGTACAATTTTTGATGATGAATTCACAGAAAGTCTTTGTGAACTTTTTCAATATTGCTTAATGGAAAAGAAATAATTGGTAAATTTTTAAAAATGTTTGCATGCAAACTACTTCAATAGGTAGGGACCACAAGAGCAAGGTAAAAAAAAAAAAAAAATCTATATTAGAACTTGATATGATATGTTTCTCCCTACATTGTAAATCACTATGGACATCAGATATTTGGTCATCGTGCGAAAGGGTAATGTGCAGGGGAGGTGGAGGATAGAGACCTGCAGATAAATGAGGAGGGAAGAAGGAGAACAAACACTGTCCTATGACGCAAGCATCACCTGTAGCATGGGAGACACGTATGGCCAGACTGCTTCAGAACAGAGAAGGACTCGAACATGGGGTTTCCACATCCTAATTTAATAGCTCAAGCACTTAGATGCCTGTAAAGGTAACACAAGCTTGTCTTTTTCAAACGGCCTGTGGTCTCTCCACGTTTTTAGTCTCCAAGTCTGAAAATATTACAAAAGGATGGTGGTTGGTTTTGACAGTAGGGGTGGGGCTGTTTGGGTTTTTTAATTTCATTTTTTGAACCTTGAGCAAAACCAATTCTCTGCTAAGAATGTGAAAAAAGGAACTCCTGAAAGCCTCAAGCACCCATTGGAAAAAAAAGAAGTCATATAACTGTAGGGAAAAAATTAAGCTTATCTGTTTAGCTTCATTCCTAAGGTAATCACTATGGGTAGAAATCACAGATACAGACAAGTTACGTCAGCTACTGACAGCTCTCTGAAAAGAATATAGTAGTAGCACTAATTTAGGTAGTACTGCTTCCCTTAAACACAACTGGTTTGTGCTGTGTTGAAAATGGAGCCTTTGTCCTGGCTGTAACACAGCTGCAGGGGATAGGGAACAGCAGAGAGATACAGAAAGCAGGAGCGGGCTGAAGAGTGAAACAGGGCAGAGCCAGAGTCAAGTGTGTGGTAGTGATCACTAAATAAACAAAACCCAAATAGCTTGCTAAACTTTCACCCCAGCAACTAATTTAAGTCACTGTTTGAAAATGGAAGGGGAAAGGGATAGAGTGGGAGGGAGGAAGGCAGGAAGGGAGGAAGGAAAAGAAAAAGTATTCTCTTTCTCTGTCTTTCTGGGACCTTTGTGGAGTCTTCTCTGCAACCAGCGCTGCAGGGACATGGCATTTACTACACCAGATCAAGGATCAGTCCTACATCCTATGTTAGAAAGGGATCAATTCTAAATGCTTTGTAGAAAGGGAGTAGGGGATTAGATTATATCTCTAAAGTTCTCATTTTATCTCTGCATATCTCTGAGGCAATGCTATTTTCATCACCTAAAGCCAACATTCTCCCAGAACAATAAAGAGGTTAAAAACTAAGATGGTAATATAAATTGGATTTTTACGCTCTCCCATCATGAATGCTGAGATTGTAACATGCATTTGAGTCACATTATCAGGTTTTTCCTTTCTAAAAGAATTATCATAATTTTAAGTAAGCATACAACTACAGAAACTGTGCCTAAAAAAAAAAGAAATCATATCACAAAATTCATAACATGACTGCTGATAACACTGAATGTACAGAATACCTCAGTCACCCTGTAAAAGGGACTTAGGTCTCTCTGACATCCATTCCTGTGAGCAAGTGAAGTGGGCAACAATGTTCGTGTCTCATAAGTCTTTTCAAACTCACTATAATTTTCTGACATCCCATGGAGAGTGATGTCTTGGACACGGGCTCAGGCCTGGTACAGTATTGCTTTATTCAGGCAGCATGTGAAAAATCTGTCTGAAGCTCCATTGACATTTTTAAGTATATCCTTTCCTTAGGAAATATTGCTATGTCTTTTAGAGTAGAAGACATGAGCATTATCAGGTACCTGAAAAGAATGAGTTCAGAAAGGCAAAATCAGAGAGGCAGTCTGAAGATCTGTTAATAAAAGCCCATTACATTAGTACAATGCCTGATATCTTTAGAACAAAGGTGCTATGTCAGCATAAAGTGTCATTAACATTTTATATTCTTTAGCTTCAGTGATGGAGCTGTTCCTTTCAGAGCAGAGGGCCCTTTATACAATTATCACCTGGGAGATGTTCATCACAGATGTCCTTTGGATATACAGCATATGTTGAGAACAGCCATGCCTGTATTCATAAGCATACACCCTTAAGACCACACATTTCACGTTCCACTGATGTGTGCAATAATGCCACAGTCATTGCACGTGACATCATGGCCTTGACAGGAACTCGTAGCGAAAGGATGTTTCTATCTGATAATGATGTTAAGCTGCGGAAAAAAATGCCATGACAAAGCTGCAGGGCTAATTTCCAAATGTCTCCTAAGGTAAGCTTCCGTGCAAAGTCGGGAAAGAGAGCAAAATTCCAGACTATGAATATTTTACATAGTTGCTTTTTGATTGCTAAGTTCAGCTTTATCCAAGAGCTTCTTTATGTCCATTATCAGTTTGGGGGAGAAAGGAAGGAAATCTCATCATTTCCCCCAGGCACTTAATTAAATATGATTGTCTCATCAGAAAATATGAGGGTTTTTTCCTATTTTTTTTGTGCCATGGTTTCATTCTCTCAGATAAATTAAAATGCTATGACTGTCTGCAATTCTATAAATTCTCTGTTTTGGATCGTCACATCAAGTTTCTCTTTCCCTGTTCTCCTGTTCATAGTGCATCTAGTTCTGCCTCTGCCCTATATCTTTGACTATATCCCCAATTTATTATACGTTAGAATCCCAAGTTCTCCACTAACTGGAGAATGGAAGAGAGCTGACATTATTAATACCTGATTTTTAACTCCAATTAAAAAAATCAATCAACTATTACATATTATGTTTGACTGGTTGAAAATCAAACAGGTTCACTGAGTCCTAGACTAATGCTTTGTGCAACCATGACTGTCTAGGAACATTTTGTATCTGATCTGCTTTCAAACTAGAAAACCCACAGACTCCTGGTTTGGATCTTGGACTGATCCACCTGTCTGCATCAATCTCCTTTATGTTCATACACCTTCTGAGATATTTTGTGTGTATGTAATTTTGTTTGTTTGTTTGTTTGTTTGTTTTTTAAATAAATCAAAGCATATCTTAATTAAAGTCCCTGCCCTTATTCACTTGGCACATACAAATGTTAAACTTTCATGTTCTGTTAATGTTGGGGGTGCTTAACAACATCTGACACTATGCTATAAAGTAAAACAGGAGTAGCTCAGGGATTTTCCATCACCTGGAAGATTCTGAAATTTCAAAACCTTGAGTAGTGTGCAGCGGGATGACCTACAGACTTCACAAAATTTTCATGAAAAATTAAACCTTTCAGAATAAGTTCTCCAGTTTCACAATTTGACTTTCCTATATATTATACATACACTTATGCAGATGTATATGCATGACTATATATGCGGGTATGTATATGCATGACTATATATGCAGGTATGTATATGCATGAGTATATATGCAGGTATGGATTCTAAAGAGCTGTTGAGGTCAAAGATAAGAATGCTGGAACAATTGCTTCTTCCCACTTCTCTCCAGTCTGTAAGTTTTGTTTTCTTGCTTTTTGTGTTAATGTTGAAATCTGCCAGATTAAAACCAGCCAAAAGAACCCAACTGAAAAAAAAAAAAAAAAAACAAAACCCAAAACAAAATCAAATTCAGGCAAAAAGGTCTGCATTATAAATCATTAAGGTTTTTCTTTGTTTTAAATCTGAGAAAGAAAACTAAATGAACCAAAATGTACTTTTAGTGCTTTAAGCTTTTCTAACAAAAGAGGCCATGCTGTTGATTTAGACCATAAATCTTTCTGAAAACGGCTTAGATTGCAGGTGAAACAATTTTCTAACAACTCATATTTTGAGGGCAAATATAAGTGACCTATGGAGCCTTAGTCAGCACCAAGCCGTTCGCCACAGCAAGGACAAGGCAGCACCTGCAGTCCCCTGCTCTTGTTAAATGCCTCCAGCACTGTCAGTGCTCCCTTTGGCCACTTCTGAAATGACCTGCAGGTGTAGGCTGGAGTGTCTTCTCATCCTCAAAACATAGAGATACAGGATATGAGCAGCACCCATCTGACCTACGTGCCTGAATTTTCCTTTCTGTGAAAATCACATTAAGGGAGGTAGGGAGAAGAGGGCAACTACTGACATAGCAGACCAAGGCAGAAAGCTCAGAAACACTCCTGGATCCCCAATTTCTTATGTACTCTTTCTGTATTCCTGGAAAGAACCATCAAAAATTTATAACTGGTGCCATAAATACAGTCAGTGAATGCACACAGAAAAAGTTTTTGTCCCTGAATCATCTCCCTGATCATTGGTCCAAATGTTAATACTAAATTGCAGTATTGTCTTTAATTTAGTATGATTCATACAAGGCAAAAAAAA